>CAUYUJ010003469.1:10000-55000 GCA_963575745.1 Prorocentrum cordatum | reverse complement strand
AATCCCGAAGAAGGCAAAAGCCGCGGGTGACGTTCTGCCAAGCAGCGCAAGGGAGCCTGTCGGGGCCTGGGGCGCCGTGTCGGAGCTTCTCGATAAAGGGCCCGAGCTGGAGTAAAGTCGGGGGGGGCCCTGGGGGGAAGCGCCCAGGAAACGCTCGCCACTCTCCAAAACAGAAGGTTTCGCCGCGAGCACAAAACCCCAGTGCGCGGCGAGAGCTTCGAGGACCTCGATCGGCATGTGGACGACGCCTTGGTTGGTGCGAGTACTTGCCGGGGGCGCGCGGCGATCGGCAGGCGACCGCCATCGAGCCGTCTGCTGGATTCGGCGCCGGCGATTTCGGGCGCGGCCAATATTCGCTTGATTGGTCAGCTGCCAAGCACTAGCCTGCGCGGCGCGCTCTGTCATCTGCGCGACCTCGCTGCGCAAGGCGTTGGACAGCGAGATGAAGGCGGGGGCGGGAGTTGAGGGGGGTCGTCGTTCGCCCCGCGGCGAAGGGCCATCTGCTCACGACAAAGAAGATCGGGACGATCAGGTTTGAGAGCGAACTGCCGCTGTCGCCAGAATCCAACGCTAGCCATGCTTCGGGCCATCAGATATCGCGCCAAAGCGGACTCTGGGCGTCGGGGGATAATCATATTCCTAGCCAGCCACAACACACACTCCATCAACACTTTTCCAACGCAATCAGGTCTGAGTGGGAGGCCGAGGCGAGCGCGTTCGGCAGTCTCCAAAGTTTGACGCGCATAGGTAGTTAACTCTTCGGACCGAAACGCTTCGCGAGGTATCGGCCTCCGCCCAGCGGGCAGCTGATGCCCAGAGCGGAGACGAAAGGCCGCGACCGCGGCTGCGTGGTCAGAGATCTGCTCAGCTGACAGGAGTTCGGGCTGGCCGCTAGCCCCGCCCCCCTGAGACCTGCGAGGGAATCCAGCCAGGCAGCGAGGAAACAGTCCAATCGATGATACACAGACTTTCGGCTTGAGCGCGCAAGTGGGCCGGGGCGGGCAGCTCGAGCACCGCCGCGCGCCGAAGAGCGGGGCGCCGCTCGCGGGGGCGAGACGGAGATTCGAGGTCAGCGGGCCCAGTCAGGACGGGCGGGCCGGGATGGAGCGGGATAGGGTCGAAGGGGGGCATGTCGCAATCCCCAGATATAGCAACGACGCGATTGGTGAGGTCACTCTATGTATGAGCGGGAGATTGCTGGACCGAAGAAAAACTGGTCTGCCTCTTCTGCCCAGGTCAAAATTATGAACATTGTGGCATTCGGCCCAGCGCCGTCCATTCATCGCGATGAACTTCGCGAGAAGCGCGCGCCCGCCAATGAGCGGGGGAGAGGGGGGCAACGAGAAGCTCGTGCCCAGATCGCGCGAGTCTCTCAGCGGAGGGGGGAGGTCGTGGCAGAGTTGCCGCGCCGTCGGCGGAAAGGGCTCGGACGCAAAAAGCAGAAAAAAACCTTGAAGGCAAAATGGAACAAAGGGGGATCTCAGAAAATTCAGGCTCGGCGCCGTGACTCTTCCGAAGCGCGACGTGGCTGCCTCGCTTGGGCAATTTGCGCAATCGTCGGATTTCCTTTTCTCTCGCCGCGGGTTCAAAATGGAAAAGAGCACGGGCATGCCGGGTCGCCTTTCTGAAGTTAGGGGAGGATGGCGAAAGAACAAAAGAATCACCGTTCCACAAGGCACATAAGCAATTAGGAACTCAACGCTGTTGGGGTCGCGCCGCGGAATTCAGCAGACACGATTGGGGACAACTCGTAAGCCTGGATGTTCTCCGCGACAAGGTTGCTGTTTGCGTGCTCCACGCGCGGCTCCTCCTCTCCCCAGTAGCCATTGGAGTAGTCTTGATGGTCGGGCGCCAGTTGGTTGCGATCTCACCTTTACGCGTCTCGATGGAGAATCTGCGGCCCTGGAAGCGTTCTTCGAGGCCACGCTCGAGGGCCTGGCACATCGTCCCACGCTTGACTGTGCACGCACTATGGCCGGGGCCAATAAAGAGCTCGGTGGTCTCACCCGCCGTCGGTTTCGTGGAACATGTGCGCCATGCGCTGCCAGCTCCACCATATGTCCGCTGTAGATGTAAGTGCCCGGCGCCTGAAACGGTTCGGATTGCCTATGTCTTCGCTCCAGTGACCCTGACCGTGTACTTCTTGTAAGGAGGGCCACCACCGAACAGCCCGTCATCTTCAACAACACTTGAGTCCTGCATCCACGGCCACATCCCGTCTGCCACCGCGGTGGCCACAACGAAGGCTTGAACACGAACGATGGTGATACCTGCGTCGATTTCTCTATCCAGCGAGGTGCCAAGCACGCGCTGCTTGATGGGCGGGGGGTTCTCTTCTAAGAATTCCGAGCCCACGTTTCAGGGAGGCGAGCGGTCGTTCAGCAGCGGCCAGTCCGTCATCATGCATCCTCTGGGTATTTTCCATTACGGACATACGGGTTTCCAGTCGGCGAGCGGGATTGTCGTGCGAGTCAATGGCCGTCCTCTGCAGGCCGACCATGGGCTGGTTGACGCTGTTGAAGGGGCCCAAGGACACACAAATAAATACAAAAAAAACGAATGCCCATATTTTCCAATAGTTTCTGGGTTTCTGTCTTCCCGCTCACTTCCCATATTTTCTTATATTTTCTGGGGGCTCGAGGATTAATTGTGTGTTTTTTTCCTCCTGAGCTGTTGGCGATGGAACTGACTGATGCCAGCAAGTCCGCCATGTTGGTGTTGACGTGGTTGTTGAGGCTGTCGAAGTCGCTGCGGGGGTCCCCATTGCGAGCCCGAGCGCGACGAGAGCCATCACGTTCACGAGCATGATCAGACGTGCGAAGCGCACCCAGCGGCGAATGGACGTCCTGCTGGGCCGTGTAGGTCGGGAGGTCGTCGCATGCCATCGCCTTCGCACGCAACTCATCTTCTGCAGGTCGAGCTTGCCCTGCCCTCGCAGGGGTGGAGACCTGCTCAACACCATAGCCTGGCATCTCTCGCCTTAACACAAGCACCCAAACACAAGCACGGGCTGGTGTAAGCGATCGGTGGCAAAATGATTTGTCGGGTGCCCCGCACACATGGGTCTCGAGAAACTCGACGGATCAGGTCAAAGATATTCAGAGTCAACCATGTCACTTTAGCTCTCTCCGCTCAGCCTTGAAACAGGATGGTTGTGGACTCTTTTCCTCCTCCTCTTCCTCCTCCTCCTCCTCCTCCTCCTCCTCCTCCCTCCTCCTTCTCCTACTCCTACTCTGTCTCCGCCCCCAGCTCCTCCTCCTCTCCTCCTGCTCCTACTCCTCCTCTGCCTCCGCCCCCGGCTCCTCCTCCTCCTCCTCCTCTCCTCCTCCTCCTCCTCCTCGCCTCACCTCCTCCTCCTCCTCCTCCTCCTCCTCCTCCTCTCCTCCTCCTCCTCTCCTCCTCCTCCTCCTCCTCCCCCTCCCCCACGCTCCCTCCCTTCCTCTCCCTCCCCGCCTGCTCCCTCCTCTCTGGTCCTCCTCCTCCTCCTCCCTCCTCCTCCTCCTCTGTCCTCCTTAGTAATAGTACTACTGTCCTCCTCCTCCTCCTCCTTCTCCTCTTCCTCCTCCTCGCCCTCAACCTCCTCCTCGTCCTCTGCCTGCGTCTGCTCCTCCTCCTCGGCCTCCGCGTCCTCCTCCTCCATCTCCACCTTATGCTCCTCCTCCTCCTCCTCCTCTTCATCGTCTTCTTCTACTTATTATTAGTAGTATCATTCTTCTTATTTCCATCGTTAAGACCAATGTTATTCTTATTGAGAGCTTGAGTTGGAATATTCCTCCTCCTCCTCCTCCTCTGCCTCCGCCTCCTCCTCCTCACTATCTGTTTCCATCTCTTCCTCCTCCTCCTCCTCTGCATCCGCCTCCTCCTCATTATCTGCTTCAATATCCTCCTCCTCCTCCTCTGCCTCTGCTTCCTCCTCCGCCGTCTCCATCCTCCTCCTCCTCCTCCTCCTCCTCCTCCTCCTCCACCCTCGTCCTCCTCGTCGTCGTCCTCATCCTCGTCCTCCTCCTTCTCCTCCTCTCCTCCTCGTCCTCTCCTCCTCCTACTCATCCTTCATCCTCGAGGGCGATGGAGGCGGGGGGCAGAGAAGAGCGACAAAGGACACTGGCGAAGGAGGGTGCGGGAGGACGGTGGGACACTGGCGAAGGAGGGTGCGGGAGGACGGTGGGAGGTGTCAAACGTCCAGCCTCTCACCGTTTAGCTGATTCAATTTCTTGCTTCTACACTCTCCATTCTCCTTGTTGCCCTTCCTTGTTCTCCACTTTATCCCTGTGGTTCCGCTGCCGTCGAGGGCCCTTGAGCCATGGCGCTCGGGAGCAAAAGCGGGCGATGCCTCCCGATCCCGATCCGATCTAGAGCGATCCTCGACAGACGGGGGGGAGGCCAGAGGCAGGAGGGTCGAAGTAGGGTGGGGAAGGAGGGGAAGGAGGAGGAGGAGGAGGGCTGGAGGAGGATGGAGGAGGGGAGAAAGGAGGAACCAAAGAGGGGAGAAGGAGGCAGGAGGGCGAACGAGGAGACGGCAGGAGGGGGCCAACGGTTTGCAAGTATAAGCTGGAAAGGGGGACGTCAAGATGGGGGAAGCGGCACGAATAATAACATTAAAGGGGCCCTTGGGCACACAAATAAATCCGCCGATCCTGTCGGCGTGTGGAAGAGGCTTTGTTGTTTGCTGCTTCTTCCTCGTCGTTCCTTTGTCCCGTTTCCCTGCAGCGTCGTCGTTTTTTGCCCTTTCCTTTTCCTCGTCGTCTCTGAATCAAAGGGAAGCCCCTTCCCTTTCTTCCCTTCCCCGCGCGGGGGGGGGGGTCCCGAGGGGGGGTAGCGAGGGGGGGTAGCGAGGGGGGTCCTGGGTCAGATACGCCGCCCTCCTGGGGATCCTCGGTGAGAAGGAACCCCCTTCCCTTTCTTCCCTTCCCCGCGCGGGGGGGGGGGTCCCGGAGGGGTAGCGAGGGGGGGTAGCGAGGGGGGTTAGCGAGGAGGGTCCTGTTATTGGTACTGCTCGTGGTGGTGGTGCTGCCGCTGCTGGTGTTGCTGGTGGTGTTGTTGGTTCTCGCGCTGTTGGTGCTGCTGCTCGTGCTGCTGCTGGTGCTGCCGCTGGTGCCGTCGTTTTGTTATCGGTGCTGTTGCTGCTGCTAGTACTGTTGGTGGTGGTGGTGTTGCCGCTGCTGGTGTTGCTGTGGTGTTGTTGGTTCTCGCGCTGTTCGTGCTGCGCCGGTGCAAATGCTGGTCGTCGTCGTCGTCGTCGGCACCAGGACCCCAAGGACAGAATTTAACACGAGAGTGGAGTGTGCAATTTTGTCCACCTGTCGTCGTCGTCCGTCGTCGTCGTCGTGGTCGGACTCGTCGTCGTCGTCGTTGTATTCGTCGGCACGAGGACCCCAAGGACAGAATTTAACACGAGAGTGGCGTGTTAAATTCTGTCCCCGTGTCGTTGTCGTCGTCGTCGTTGTCGTCGTCGTCCGTCGTTGCCGTCGTCGTCGTCGTTGTCGCACTCGTCGTCGTCGTCCTAGGCGTCGTCGTCGGCACGAGCATCCCAAGGACAGAATTTGACACCAGAGTGGTTTGTTGAATCCTGTCCTCGCGTCGGCGTCGTTGTCCGTCGTCGCCGTCGCACCCGTCGTCGTCGTCGTCGTTATTGTCGTCGCACAAGGACCCCAAGGACAGGATTTCACACGAGAGTGGCGTGTTACATTCTGTCCTCGTGTCGTCGTTGTCGTCGTCCGTCGTCGACGTCGTCGTCGTCGTCGTCGCACCCGTCGTCGTCGTCCTTGGCCTTGGCGTCGGCACAAGGACCCCAAGGACAACATTTAACACGAGAGTGGCGTGTTAAATCCTGTCCTCGTGTCGTCGTCCGTCGTCGTCGTCGACGTCGACGTCGCACTCTTCGTCGTCGCCCTTGCCGTCATCGTCTTCGTCGTCGTCGTCGGCACAAGGACCCCAAGGACAGAATTTAACACCAGAGTGGCGTGTTGAATTCTGTCATCGTGTCGTCGTCGGCGTCGGCGTCGACGTCGACGTCGTCGACGTCGCACCCGTCGTCGTTGTCGTCGTCCTTGTCGTTGCCGTCGGCACCGGGGCCTCCAGGACAGAATTGAACACGAGAGTGGCGTGTTAAATTCTGTCCTCGTGTCCGCGTCGTCGTCGTCGGCGTCGGCACCAGGACCCCAAGGACAGAATTTAACACGAGAGTGGCGTGCTAAATTCTGTCCTCGTGTTGTCGTCGTCGTCCGCGTCGTCGGCACAAGGACCCCGAGGACAGGATATAACACGAGAGTGGCGTGTTAAATTCTGTCCTCCTGTCGTCGTCGTCGTCGTCGTCGTCCGTCGTCCTCGTCGTCGTCGTCGTCGCACCCGTCGTCGCGACGACGACGCGTCGTCCTTGTCGTTGTCGTCGGCACAAGGACCCGAAGGACAGAATTTAACACGAGAGTGGCGTGTTAATTTCGTTTCGTCGTCCGTGGTTGTCGTCGTCGTCGTCGTCGTCGTCGTCGACGTCGCACGCTTCGTCGTCGCCCTCGTCGTCATCGTCGTTGTCGTCGTCGTCCCCCCGTTTCCCTCGAGAGCCGATGCCTCCAGGGTCGGCGGCAGGCCGTAAGGCCATCGCAATAGACACAAATAACAGGATTCCCCATATTTGCCCATCCTTTTTTGATTCCTGTCTTCCCCCCACTTCCCATATTTTCGCATACTTTCCTGGGAGTCGACGATTAATTGTGTCTGTGTTTTTTCCCCTCCGGAAACATGGGCTGAGGGCGGCGGGTAATCCGAAGATAACTAGATTTCTGACGAACATGGTTCACTCGCAAAGGGCGGCCACCGACCAGTCCCCCCGTCAAAAAATGGGGATACTTCCGAGGGAAGGGAGGGAGAAGTCGGCAACTAAGCAAAAGAGGAACATGACTTCGCCGCCGCCGTCGTGGTCCTCGTCTCCATCCGTATCGTCGCCGCCGTCCTCGTCGTCGCCTGGAGAAAGCCGGGGCATCTGAGGACACCCTGCAAGCCATCCGAACGTGTCTCTCGGGAGGCCATCCGGTGGCCACCCAAAGGCCCCCCGAAGGCCTCCTCAAGACACCCGAGGGTTGCCCAATAGCCCCTCGATGGCCGAACGCCCCGTGGCGCCAGACGGCGCCTGAACCGCCCTCCAAACGCCCCCCCCCCCCGGAAGCCTTCGGGCCGACAGCGTCAAAAGACGACCGACGGCGCCCGAGAACCCCGCGTGGCCAACCCCGCGGCGCGCGCGCCTCTCCAGCTGCGGCAGCAGCGGCACGAAGGTGCCCTCGCCGACGGAATGTCCCTGCCTCCTGCGGGCGGCGTGGGCCGGGCACGCGGGCGCGCGCGGAGAGAGCGGGCGGGGCCGGTGGGGGGGGACGGCGGCGACGACGACGACGACGACGAAGACGACGATGATGATGATGACCGCGGCGGCGGCGACCGACGGCGACGACGGCGGCGACGCCGACGTCGCCGACGACGCCGACGAAGGCGACGGCGGCAGCGACGGCGGCGGCGGCGGCGACCGACGGCTGACGACGACGGCGACGACGACGACGACGATGACGACGACGAGGACGAGGACGACTACGACGAGGACGAGGACTAGGACGAGAACGACGACGAGGAGGACGAAAACGAGGACGACGACGAGGACGAGGTCGAGGACGAGGTCCAGGACGAGGACGGGACGAGGACGAGGACGAGGACGAGGACGAGGACGAGGACGAGGACGAGGACGACGACGACGACGACGACGACGACGACCGCGGCGGCGGCGGCGGCGGCGGCGGCGGCGACGACCGCGAAGCGCGCTCCTGGCCAGTGGGTGGAAAACGCCGCAGCGCTGGGATGGGGAACGTGTCAGACAGATCACGTCGTCACGTACAGTCAAAACGTATATTAAGGACGCGTGGTAAGGACGCAAGACCCTTGGAGGCTGAAATTGGGATTTTTTGGGCGGCGGCGACCAGTGAAAACGGCAAAGGACGGGCCACAGAGGCAAGGACGCAAGGGTATCCTAGATGAATGCGCGCGTCCTTACTAGGCGCGTTGACTGTACTCTTGTTCCAGATTGTCCCAGATTGAATTGACAGCTGAAAACTAAAACAAAGTGCTGGCCGTTGCGCCAAGGACCTGCCCCTGCAAACGAAATCTGACATCGTCGCCCCACCTCTTCTCTGGACGGTGGGTCGGACGACCCTGGCAATATCTGGAAAGCTCGGGTTGCCAGTGTGCCGCTTGATTGCGCACCTGTCGTGGCTTGTCGTGGCCACGCGGCTTGCGAACCTCCACGCCTTCTGGCGCCATACCGTACGAAATTCATCAACGTGCAAATTATCAAATTGAGCTTATTTTGTTGCCTCCAGTGGCCGCAACGCGCTGTATCCACAGCGCCCACGGCTGGAGTCGCCCTGACTCTCGTCATCGTCGTCGTCCTGCCCGTTGTCTGCAGACTGGCTGTCGCTCGTGTCGGCCGCGTCGCCAACATCCATACGCTGGGCATTGGTACCCCTGGCAACTACGCGCCGGCCAACCCCGAGTACAATCCGCAACATGTTCCGTCGTGTGCGTTGCAGCTTCTGTTGTGAGTCCCGTGCCAAGGTCCATAACGATGCCCCGTACAAGACAGTTGGGGTCATCATGCTCTCGGGCATCTTGAGTCTAGGCGGCAACTTGAACTTTTTGTTTGTGCGTTCCGCCCTTCTCGCCATGAGCGCTGTCCAGGCCCGCCGATACGGTGGTCCAACTCTTTACTATGTCAGAGTATGTCGGACGAGCAGCCCGACATCTTGCACAACTACTTTACCGTTCCAGTTTGCGACAAAATCCTCTGTTCAGGCCGTCGATCACAATCTTGTTCTGCATGCCCCGGCCTTGGCTTGTTAGAGCGTTTGTCCGTAATTTGTTTTGTCAGCGTGGAGAGAAAGACCGACTGCGGCAGCTGCTGAACTCACGTCCGACAACTTGCTCCTGATTTGGTGTCAATGCGGCGCTGACCAGCGGCGCCTTCGGCGCCACCCCTGGCGCGCTTCGCGCGCCAGGGAGGGGGGTCTGGCGCCGATCCGAGAACTCCGCGCTGACCTCCGAGATTGTCTGATGGACGTTTTCTTATCTGGCGTTTCGGCAGTGGGCGGAAAAGAGAACGGGGGATTGTGGAGCACCTCGGGGTCGAAGGCGCCAAAGCGAGGCTTTCACACTGAGTTCGCGCGTCTATTTCAATGAGATATGCGTGCTCTGTGGCGGCCTCCTCTCTCCTCCTCCTCCTCCTCCTCCTCCTCCTCCTCCTCCTCCCCCTCCAAAAGGAACAATACCATTTTCGTTGTTTGGCCCCCTCCCCCCCCCCCAGGGGAAAAAAAAAAAAAGAAAAAAAAAAAAAAAAAAAAAAAAAAAAAAAAAAAAAAAAAAAAAAAAAAAAAAAAAAAAAAACGGGGCGGATCAGTTTTTTTTTTTTTTTTTTTTTTTTTTTTTTTTTTTTTTTTTTTTTTTTTTTTTTTTTTTTTTTTTTTTTTTTTTTTTTTTTTTTTTTTTTTTTTTTTTTTTTTTCTTTTTTTTCGGGGGGGGGGGGGGGGGGGAATGAAAATCCTCTCCTCCCTCCTCCTCCTCCTCCTCATCCTTCTCCTCGTCCTCCTCCTCCTCCTCCCCCTCCTCCTCCTCCTCCTCCTCCTCCTCCTCTTCCTCCTCCTCCTCCTTCTCCTACCTCTCCCCCTCCTCCACCGTCGGAGCCCGAGTGGCACGGGGCCCATCGGGCCGCGAGGGGCCGACGGCCAGGGGGGCAGCGCGGAACATGAGGGGGGAGGGAGGGAGGGGGAGAGGTAAGGAGGAAGTGGAGGGAACGAGAAGACTTTTTAAACGACGCATGAACAATCAGATCTCGCATAAGTGTTGGAGTACAATACACCGCGCTGAAGGAAAGTACATAAGTCTAAAGCCACGCTGAAATAATGTAAATAACGCGAAAAGCGCCCCAGTGGTACATCTAGTGTATCATCGCAAAGACCATCCCCAAATAGCGCACCACGCACTATCAAAGCGCCCCGCTGGCACATCTAATGCACCATCTATGGAGTATTATACTCCACGTTGCAGTTAAGTACATAAAGCTAGAGTCGCGTTGGCACATATGCTGCACCTGCGCGTTAGTCAGCCCTAAGCCCGCGCCAGAGCTAAACGCCCGAACAATTCATGGCGCCCACCATGAAACCACAGCTGCAACTAATTACAACACACCTATCAAAGCGCCCCGTTGGCACATCTACTGCACCATCGCAATGATCATCCTTAAATAGCGCATCAGGCACTATCAAAGCGCCCTGTTGGCACATCTAATGCACCATGTCCTACGCCATGGCTGCAAGCATTAACTCATATGTCCTACCTGAGTCTATGGCATTCATAGCTAAGCGCATCCGTAGTGCCCGCCCGTTCCCTGCGTCGTCTTGAGGCTGCCCGTCGGCGGCAGGTACTCGATGTTTTGCTCCGCCACGTAGTTGTTGTGAAGCTTGGCGAAGAAGAGCACGCAGAGCTTGTGCCTCAGCGGGGCCATCTCGTTGAGCGGGCGCGCGTAGCCCCTAAACCACGAGAAGGATTGCTCGGCCACCTGCGTGTTGATGCCGGTCAGGCGGCGGCTCAATCGCTTAATGTGGTACGGGTTGCAGGGGCAGCTGCGGGCGTGCCCCTTCGCATGCATCAAGTCGACGGCCCAGTACTTGATGTTCTTGAAGGCAGGCAACTTCTGGGCTGACGCGTAGAAGGAGCAGCACCGATCGTAAACGAACGTGTTCACGTTGGGGTGCTTCTTGAGAGCGCGAGTCAAGGCTTCTGCCGCCACGCCGTTGCCCTCTGGGTTCTTCTGCTCGACTGCGGCAGCGATGCGCCCATCAGGGGTGAGAACCATGAACCAGCCGTGGTTGTGGTGCATGTGGCGGGCTGCTTTGCTGCTGCTCTTGTACTGCGCCTTCTTCCGAATGGCCGCGGCGGGCGCCCCCTTGCCGGGTGCAGCGGCAGACGGCCTCTTGCGCACTGGCGCGGCGGACGGCCTCTTGAGAACCACAGACTTCTTCTTCGCGGCGGGCCTCGCCTTCAGGACGTGCTTCTTGATGGCGGTCTTGCGCACCCTCTTCATCGACCCCTTCGCCGCTGCTGGCCTCCTGCGCACGGCGCGCTTCTGCCTCTCCTCGTCATTGCATTTCGTGAGAACTTTCTCGTGTCCGTCCCCGACGAGCACAGTGATCTTCTTCGGACGCGGATCGGGGAACACGTTCCTGTGGTAGTAGCTGTCCAACTTGGAGAAGGTATCGTCGGTGATCTCCTTGCCAATGATGATGCCGCGGTGCTCTTTGATCGGTTCCATCTCCTGCACAGCGATCAGGTACATCAGGGCGTCGAGGTGGAGCTTCCTGTAATCGGTCACGAATTCTTTGCCGTACCCGTCCTCAGCCTTGTCCGAGAAGGTCTCCTTGGTGACCCAGTCGATGCCGCGAGCGGTGGTGAAGGAACGGAACATGAGCTTCTCGTGGTACCTCAAGTAGCGCATGGTGAACGCCCTCTGGTTGCTCACGAAAACAACCCCCGACTGCTCGAAATCCGCCAGCGTCGCCGTATTGACCTTGTCGCCGCCGACCCACATGAAGTTCGGCCCGTAGGTGATCTCGCAAGTTTTGTTCGTGCACTTCCACGTCCTCACCGAGATCTCCGTGGTGCAGTGGAGGTCGCACAGCCTGCAGGAGATGTCGGAACGAGATGGCATGCCCGTGCTTTGCTTCAACTTGGCACCGCAGTGGGCGCACTCCCACAAATGCGTCTCGAAGGGGCCCTCTGTGTCCACAGCCTGCTGCAGACCAGGTCCTGGTTGGAACAGATCATCGGCACCCGCGGCTGGCATCATGTACGCGTCGTCCCCGTCAGTCGGCAAGCCCAAAGACCAGACCAAAGACTGGGCCAGACCAAAGACCAGACCAGACCAAAGACTGGACCAGACCAAAGACCAGACCAGACCAAAGACCAGACCAGACCAAAGGCCAGACCAGACCAATGACCAGACTAAAGACCAGACCATACCAGGACATAAAACACATGTGAGCCGCAGCGCGCGCAGCCGCATCAGTTTTCCTCATTGGCTGTGAAAGGTCCTCACGGAGAAGCAGAACGTTCTGGGGATGCAAAAGCCCAGTCAACGCCATCGAATTCGTCAGAGCAACGATCGGGAGACGCATCGGGAGACGCCTCTTCCCAAATCGCCTCTACCTCTCCTGAATTATGGTGCCCGCGCGAGCTCACCACAGTCTCGCGCATTCCATGTGAGCTCGCCCCCCTGCTATGGTATGAACTCGAAGCCACCACCACCGCACTAGACGGACCTATCCCCGCCGACGCGTCCACGCAGCGCTGCGCGTGCGCACACTGAATCTTTATGGAGCTCTCGCGGCGGGCTTGCACAGCGACGCCACGAACAGGACGATTATTGCGCTCTCTCCTGAGGTCCAACACCCACTGCTTCGACCCAGCACCCACAGAAGAGGCACTGGCCTCAAGCACGCGCTTGCGAGCATAGCGCTCGCGTTTCTTCCTGTTCTTCTCGCGGCGCGCCTCCAAGACCTCCTCGAGCGTCCGCTCTTTACGAGGGCGCCCTTTCGGAGCCATCTGTAAACGTGCACGGATGGACCTTGAGGCAAAACATGCTACGGAAGCGCTGGAGCATGCGATGCTGCTCCGCTGGCGGTGCCCCCTCACCCACTCGGACATCAAGAGCGAGATAAGCCGTACGCAAGGCCAAAAACAACACTTGTGAGGGCACGCTCCCGCCAGCACCCGCCAACCGCATCGGAACGACTAACCAATGCCCTCCAAGACATTGCATCAAAATTCCCACACAAACTCTATCTGAGGGCAAGCTTCCGCCAGCTTCCGCAAGCATCAGAATTCTCAGCCCAAGTTGCACTCCCTCGCATTCCACTCCACTTCGTCGTTATCTTCCTCCTCCCCCCTCCTCCTCCACCTCCCCCGCTCCCCTATGCTAATTCCAAGCTTCCGCAAGCTTCCGCAAGCATCAGATTTCTCAGCCGAAGTTGCACTCCCACGCATCCCTCTCATTTCATATTTATCTTTCTCCTCCCTCCTCCTCACTCCTCCTCCTCCTCGTCCCTCCTCCCCCGCCCCCCATGCTAATTCAAAGCTTCCGCCAGCTTCCGCAATCTACCTTCAGAGAATCGGAAGGTCCAAAAAAAAAATGCCCCCCCGAGCATGGTCCTCGAAATTCCAGCCCCATGCCGTTTGGCACAGGGCTGGAGTTTCGAGAACCATGCTCGGGGGGGCATTTTTTGTTGTGGAGAGGCTGGCTGAATGATGGCATAGCTTAAGAGGGTAAGTAGATAGGGAGAGTGAGAGTCACAGAGCGAGAGAGAGAGAGAGTGAGAGAGAAGAGAGAGCAAGAAAGAGAAGATAAGGAGAATGATGAAGAGAAGGGTTCGAAAAGCCATAAAACCCCTCTGGAACCCCGAGGGGCTCCACAATCCCCCAGCCTCGCGGAAAAGGGGGGAGCGGAGGGGGTCTGGCTCCAGACCTCTGCTTAATGCGACTGCTTGCAACCGTGCGTCCCATGGGGGAGACTCCACCTGCGTGAAACAAGCGCCCAAAACAACAAAGAGCTAGTCCACCGGGGGGGGAGGGGGGTGCGAGGGCCCGCGCCGATCGGCAAACAAATTGATAAGAACACGATCACTTGTGCATGGCCTTGTTCGTTCTCCTTCTCCCTCATCCTTTCCCCTTTGTTTCCCCCCTCATCCCCCCACCCCCCCCGAGTCCCTGGCCGCGGGGCGGGCGGGTGGGAAAGAGGGGGAAGGGAGGGGGAAGGGAGGGGGAGGGGAGGATGGGAGGGAAGAAAGGAGAGAGGAGGGAGAGAGGGAGGGGATGGGAGGTTGAGAGGGAGTGGGGGAGGGAAGGGAGGGGGGGAGAGGGAGGGGAGGGAGGGAGGGAAGGGATGGAGAGGAGGGAGGAGAGGCAGGGAGTGGAGGGGAGGGGAGGGGAGGGGAGGGAGACAGAGAGGGAGCGAGGTCGCCCGTCTGCCCCTCCTCCCTCCTCCTTCCCCCCCTCCTTGCCCCCCCACGCCCTTTGCCCCTCCCCCCCCCTTTCCCGCTCCTCCCTTCTCCTTTCCCCCTCTCTCCCCACCGCCTTTCCCTCCTCCTTTGTCCCCTCCTTCGCCCCCCCTTGCGCCGTCCCGTCCCGTCCCCCCCAACATTTCCCCCTCCCTTTCCCCCCTCCCGCTCCTCCTTTCTCCCTCGCCTCTCCCCCCTCCCGCTCCTCCCTCCCCCCGTCCCCCTCCCGCTCCTCCATTCCCCCTCGCCTCTCCACCATCCCGCTCCTCCCTCGCGCTCCTCCTCTCCCCCTCCCCCCTCCTGTGCGGACGCCCGAGCTGGGTGCGCAAAAAAAATAGCACGACGCGCAACAACAAATGTGGCCCAAAAGTCGACAGCGGCCGCTGATGGGCAGGCGGCCTGTTCTGCCTCCACGGGGCAACGCCCAATGGCAACGCCGACCGCAAGCCCTACGCCCGGGAAGAGGAGGAGGAGGAGGAGGAGGAGGAGGAGGAGGAGGAGGAGGAGGAGGAGGAGGAGGAGGAGGAGGAGGAGGAGGAGGAAGAGGCGCGAACTGCCGTCGGTCTCTGTGCCCACGCTTTTCCGGTAGTCACTTCGATCGTCCCGCTCCTCTCCCCCTCCTCCTTTCGGGGAGACGCACAGCCAATCCGTATGACAAGCATGCGCGGTACGGATGAGGAGGGCCTGGGAGGGCCATGTAGACGTGCTTCGGACGAGGCTGATCAGCGAAAATCGCTGAGGATGGGCCGAAGGGGCAAGGATGCAAACGGGTAGCCTTGGAATGTTGCTCATCCTTACTATGCGGGTTGCCTCCAAGACTCGGGGTCGAGGGACTCGGGTTGGCCTGACGGGGCCATCATGAAAAGACGAGGCCCAGCCTGAAGTCGGACGCGGGCTCCCGCGGCAAGCATCCTACAACAATTGGACCTCCAACATCTGGGGCGCGCTCGTCAAAAAGCGTCGGCAAACCCGAGTTCTGGCGCACACGAGCCCCTTACGTTTCCCCCTCCCCGCCCCCTGGAGCCCCTGGCCGCAGGCCTCGACCCACATGGTGGCCTTCTCGTCGTCGGCCTGCTGTGTCGCCCTCCCTCGTTCTCTGCCTTCGCTCCGCCCTCGCTGCAGAACGAAGTCAAAACGACTACAGTGCGGGCGCGGCCGCAAGACACCCTCGCAAGAAACCCAACCCTGAGAACCCGTGCGCGAGCTGCACCTGAGGGGAAACCTGGAGCACCCTGAGCGCAGCAGCTCCTTCAACGGCTGCGGGAAGCCACCGCGCAGCGCGAGGAGCGAAGAGACCCAGGATACCCTGACGAAAAGCACATTGCTTCTCGATGCGCGCCCCCACTGTACGGTTAAGTCGGGCCTGTCCCTGTCCCCCTACGGGCGGACTCTCGACGAAAAATACAAAATACCCCAAACATAGTCCAAAAATAATCCAAACATAGTCCGGGGACTATTTTTGATCCTTTTTGGGGCATGTTTGGGGTATTTTTCATTTTTCGTCGAAAGTCCACGCCCAAAAAATAATCCCAAAATAGTCCAAACATAGTCTGGGGACTATTTTTGGAGTATGTTTTGACCTTTTGGGGGGCATGTTTGGGGTAGGTTTTGTTTTTCGTCGAAAAAAACCCTGTAGGGGGACACGCCCGACATCACTGCACGGCCCACGACACCGCCCAGACGCCGCCCCTGGGCCGAGCCCTGCCCGGCCGCGGGGGCGGCCGCGGCCCCGCCCCGGCGGTCCTGGCGCCGCGGGCGGCGCCCGCCGTCCCGGGTCTCGCGGGCGGCGCGCGCGGGGCGGCGAGGCTCCCCCGGGGCGCGCGGAGGGCACGGCGCCGAGGGGCAGCGGTGCCATCGGTGCCTCCTCGCCATCATCCCGTTGCAGGCATGCCGTCGCAGACATGTGGTTGAGGAGCGCTCCAGCGGTACAGTCGGGGCGCTGAGGAAGGAACCCTTTTCGTTGGGGAGGGGCTCCGTGTTCCTTAATTGTGTCGCAGCTTGCCTTGGATTTTCCTTAGGTTTTCGATAGGAAATCGAAGTTCAACTTATGGAACATAGGGGCCTCGTTGCTTTTTTAGGGTTCCTCAGGTCAACGCCCCGACGGTAGCGCGGAGCGCCCCTTGCGCTCGAGACCCGACGCAACTCTCCATCCAACCGCCCCGGGGGGGGGGGCGGGGGGGCCTCCCGAGCGCTCAATGATCGCCGCGGGCATCGCTGGGGCGCCCGGGAGCGCCCTGGGGCTCCGTGAGCCCACCAAACGCCCAGGAGCGCCCAGGAGGAGGAGGAGGAGGAGGAGGAGGAGGAGGAGGAGGAGGAGGAGAGGAGGAGGAGGAGGAGAGGAGGAGGAGAGGAGGAGGGGAGGAGGAGGAGAGGAGGAGGAGGAGGAGGAGGAGGAGGGGTGAGGAGGAGGAGGAGGAGGAGGAGGAGGAGGAGGAGGAGGAGGAGGAGGAGGAGGAGGAGGAGGAGGAGGAGGATAGGAGGAGGAGGAGGAGGAGGAGGTCGCTGCGGAACGCTTAGGAGCCTCTGGGAGCGCCCGAGAGCGCCTGCGGAGCGCCTGCGGGAACGCCTGCGGGGCGTCTGGCGCCGGGGCGGCGCGGGGACGAGGAGGTTGGGAGGCAACTTCCGGGAGGCTTTCGTGAGAACGAGTGAGGAGGGCTACAGTCGGGGCGTTGACCTAAGGAACCCTAAATAAAGAACGAGGCCCCTTTTTTCCATAAGTTAAACTTCGATGTCACATCGAAAGCCTAAGGAAAACCTGAGGCAAGCTGCGAAACACTTAAGGAACGCGGAGCCCCTCCCCAACCAAAAGGGTTCTCCAGATTTCGTAATAAAAGGGAGGGGGTCTGGACCCTCCAAGACAAGCCATTTCAGACCTCCCCCGTGGGAGAACCCTCCCAAACATCGTCCCCAGCCCCCCCAGGCCCTCCAAGCCAGCCTGGAAGAGACCCCCCCCCGAAATGAGACCCCCCTCCCTTTGTTACGAAATCTGGAGTAAGGAGGGCTGTCGAAAGCCGATGGGGCAACACGCTCACCATCTACGCTTCGCTGATGAGGTGCTCCCAGCGGCGCCCACCTTGCATCCGATCGAGCAGATGCTGTGTAACATGCGGCGATCCACCGCCAAAGCGGAATGGTCTGTGCGGCCGGGCAAGACAAAGACATGCATAAGTGCGAACAGGAAGTCTGAGACACATGTCGCTGCACTGGTGCAAAGCCGTGGCTTGGACATCGATACAATCCGAATGTTTTTGACCGGGGCGGCGGGGGTGTCAGCATATTGTCTGCTGCGCGCAAGGCCACCATCCCTATCAAAAACAATACAATGCACCTCGCGCATCAATCTGGATTATGCGCAGCGCAGCCAACCGGCGATCACTGTCAAGTGGTTTTTGACAGGGACGGCGGGGGTGCTGACGCACGGCCTTCTGTGCGCGGGCCCACCAGACAGAATGATGGGCATTGGCTTTCGACAAAGATGGCGGGGGCCGACATATATTTCCTGATGTGTGCTGTCCCAAGGCCTGAGACCCTAACCGTCACCTCCCGGTAATAACACCCTGGGGATAATCAGGTTGGGGGCCCGGGCAGGATAGTAAACGTTTTCCCGGAGATCTCAGCATAATGATGAAGATGATGACGATGATGATGATGATCAAGATGATCCTGAAAGTTCATAATAACAATTAAAACAAAAGTGTAAGAGTCCTTCGAAAATCCATGGGAATCCTATGGACATCCATAGGACTCCTCAGGATACCCATCGGATTCCAAAGGAAATTCCAAAGGAAATCCGTAGGATTCCTTAGGACATCCATTGAAATCCGATGGAAATACATAGGATTACTTAGGATATCCATGGGAATCCTAATGCAATCGATCAATAGGATTTCTCACGACCTCCATCGGCTTCCTTGGGAAATCCATAGGATTCCTTAGGACATCCATTGGATTTCCTCAGAATGCACATGTATCCTTAAGAATGTCATTGTATACCTTAGGACATCCATCGGATTCCGCAGAACATCCTTGGGATTCCGTGGAGAAATGCATCGGATTCCTAAGGAGATCTTTAAGATTCCTTCGGCAGTGCACCGGAGTCCTTGGAAAGTCATCGGTTTCCTAGTGACATCTATAAACATCCTTAGGACATCCATGGGAAATCCATGGTAATCCTCGAGGCAATCAACAGGAGGAGGAGGAGGAGAAGGAGGAGCCCCACGACCTGCTTTGGAACAAACTTCGGTTCGGGACCTTCGGTTTTTTCAGTTGTAAAAATCAATCATGTTCAATCATTTTCAATAGCGCATGTGTAGAGGTGTCCTTAGCGGCTCATTTGCTGCAGTGCTGGGTGCGCAAGGAGGAAGAAGAACAGTCCTTAGGACATCCAGAGAACGTCTTATACATGGATACGACGCCTGGGTAAACCCATGGAATTCCTCAAGCAATCCATATGATGCGTTCAGAGATCCGTGGATTCCCTGCGAAAACCCATAAGATTCATTCGGCAATCCATAAGAATCCTTAAGACATTCATGGGATTCCGTGGGAACCCATCGGGTTCCTTAGGACATCCATCGAATTCCTTGGGAAAGCCATACAAACCCTTCGGGCACCCATCGGATTCCTTAAAAAATCCGTGGTGGTCCTTAGGACACCCATAGGTTTTATTAAGACATCAATTGGATACCTTGGGACATTCCGAAGCATTCTTTTGAACTCCGTATAATTCCCAAAGAAATCTGAAGGAATCCTTAGGGCACCCATGAGACCCCTGTGGACATGAGAAAAAAGGATTCCTTAGGAAAATCATGTGATTCCTTAGGCAAGCCAGACAGGATTCCCTAGGATAGCCATCAGGTTCCTTAGTACATCTACGCGAACCATTAGGACATACATAGGATACCTTTGGAAACCCATCGGGTTCCTTAGGTCAATCATCGGATTCCGTCGGCAATTTATGGGGGTCCCAAGGAAATCCAAGAAGGATTCCTGGTTACGTCCATCGGGTTCGGCACGAAATCTACAATATTACTGTTGGAAGCCCATTGGGTTCGTTAGGGAATTCATCGGAACCCCACGGACGTCCATCGGATTTCTGGAACATAAATTTGATCCCCGCGGAAAACCATGGGATTCCGCAGGCAAGCCGTAATCATTGTGAGGAAGCCCATAGGATTCCTGAAACAGTCCATCTGGTTCCTTACACAATGCGTGGGAGCCCTCAGGAAACCAATAGGATTCCTTAGGACGCCCTGAGAAATCCGTAGGAAATCTATCGGATGCCCCAGGACATCCGTATGATTCCTTGGGACATCCACCGGATTCCTTGAAACATTCTTGGGAACCCTTCGGAACGCCACAAAAGCCCTTAGTACATCTATCGGGTGCTTCAGGACATCCAACGGATTCCTAAGCCGATTCATAAGAGCCTTTTCCGGAGATCCGTGTGATTCCGTAGAAAATACATCGGACTACAGAAATAATCCATGACAATCCTTCCGAAACTCATAGGATGCCGCAGGCTCTCCATAGAATTCCATGGGCAATCCATATTGTTCGTCTGGGAATGCATCGGAATCCTTCCGACATCCACATGAGACTTCCGAAGGAATCCGATGGATTCGCGTGGAAACGTCGAAAAAACATGTTAATTTCCAAATCGAATCCGTCACCGTTACGGGGTCACTTTCGTTTCCCGACGAGCATGGGAACCTTTCCATTGTCGACAACGCAAGGCTCGCAACGCGCGCGTCCGCGTGCGCGCGCGATCGGGCGACGCACGCGCGGGAGTGTCACCCGAAATCACGGTGGACAGCGTGGAGGCTTGTCTACTGTGGACAATTTCACGCTCGCGTTCGCGCGCGCGCGTGGCGATATCTGTGCAATGAAAAAGTTGTCATGTTCTGCTTGGAACTAAAGCGGGGTTCTTACTGCAGACTTGGATTTTGAAATTGACATGTGCGTTGCTGATGTTTGCCAACATAGATATCAGCCAGCGCTCCCCAAAGAGATGGGTCAGCGATCAACCTCAAGCTAGAGAGGGCAAGCAAGAGGAAGCAAGCGATAGCAAGCAGGCCATAGGCATAGGAGCGCTCAGAGGTGGTGCAAAGGCACAGGCATAGGCATAGGCGTGGGCATAGGAGTTAGGGGGAGGCATAGGCATAGGCATAGGCATATCCATAGGATTTTATTGTTTGGGGGGGCGGGCATCGGAATGAGGGGGGGAGGGGGGGGGGCAACGGACCAATAAGTAGGTTTGCGTTGGAACTCCTATAGGGCAAGCCTATTTGGAGAAAAACTCCACATGCGGGCGTCGAAACTAGTGGCCCCTGAACGGTGACCGATTGGATTCTGAATTTGGCCTGCGTCGTTCAACGTGTTCACAACAACCCACCGGATTCCTTAGGAATTACCATATGGATGTCCGACGGATGCCCTTGAATTTCCCAACGACTCATATGGTTGCCTTAAGGAGCGATGGATTTCCTGAGGAACCCAATGGGTGGCCTATGGGATGCTATGTACTTCCTATGAACCTCTATGTGTTTCCGACGAAACCCTATGTATTTCCAAAAAAGAATCCCATGGACTGCATGCGGAATATGATTGCTTACTGGAGGGATCCTATGGGCGTTCCAAAGATTCTGATTGATGTCCGGAGGAAACCTCTGGATTCCAGAAAGAACCCGATGGGTTTCCTGAACAAGCCCAATGGATTCCGCAAGAATCTTATGAATTTCCTTGGGGATCCAATCGGTTTCCTACAGAACACTACGGATTTCCTAAGTATTCCAATGGATGTCCTAAGGCATCCGATGGGCGCCCCAGGAAGAATCCTAAGGTTGTCCTAAGGAATCCGCTGGATCTCCGGGGGAATCCCATGGTTGCCCCCAAGGATCCTGAGGACTTCCTCACGAATCCAATGCGTTTCCTAAGAAACCCTGTAAGACGTCGTGAGGATTCCGATGGATGTCCTAAGGAATCCTATGGATTTCCGGGGGAATGCAATGCTTATTGAAGGTTCCGTGGGTTTACCTGAAGAACCCAATGGGTTTGATTTCCACGGGAATCCAATGGATGCCCTCAGGAATCCGATGGGTTTCCTAAGGGGTCAAATGGATGTCCTAAGGATTCCGGTGGATGGCCTAAAGAATCCTATGGATGTCTGAAGTAGCCCCATGGCTTTCCGAAGGAAACCTATGTATTTCCTGGAAAGACGCATATGGATTTCCGCCGAAATCCCATGTATTTCCTCTGGGTGCTGTAGGATGTCCTGCGGAAGCCTATGGATATCACCCGGTTTCCGACAGATGTCCTAAGGGGCCCCATAGATGTCCTCAACTCAACTTCAACAAGCTGCACATCCAGCAGGACGCGCCGGCATGACAACCGTTTAAGGCCGCCGAAAGTTCCCCCGCTGCAGCGTATATTCGCTCTGGGAGAAAAAGAAACGAAAGAGAAACGACAAAGCCGACCAGACTACAAGTCAGATGGGCGCTAAGATCTGTCGGCGCAGCTCGCGCGCCCTCGAAGTCCATTGCTGTCTCGGCCGGCCGCGGCGCCGGTGCTCGATATGTTTTTTTGTTTCTGTTGGTGCGTCATCTCGTTGACGCGCGGGTTGGCGAGCGAGCGAGGCGGGCCCATGTGCTATTTTGCGGCGCAGCTTCTCGCGCCTGCCCAATAATAGTTGAGGAAGCGGTTCGGCGCGAGCTCTGGCCAGCAGGCATGAGTTTCTCACACTTGAAATAAACGAAAGGGCTTCGCGCCCCAAAAATCGCGCCGCAAACGCCGGCAATGGAAAGCGTCGGTTCTGCGTCGGTCAGATTGCAAGTGCCACGGAAGAAAATAGCGAAGACAATAGTTTACCCAGGACACCTGTCGCACACATTGCATTTCCTTTTCCACCCCAATGCTCCATGTGACCGCAATGTCGCGCGCTGCCAGAAGACGCGCTGCGTTTCGCCCGGGCGCCGCGTGACCTCTGGTGCCGCCTTGCCATCGCAAGTAAGCATTTCCACCTAGATATACTTCGTCTTTGACTGTTTTTGTCGGGCCTCCATCTGGGCGAACTACCGCGCTGTTGGACGATGCGTGCATCTGTAGCGTTTTGGCCCAATTCAGCTTAGTGCCATATTTCTGCCCTTCCGCGACGATGGCGTTCAACGTGTTTTGAATATTAGCTGGACTGTGCGAAACCAGCGACGCGTCGCCCGCGCGCAGGGCGTCTCGCGTTGCCACGCAAGCAGGCTCAACCTCAAAACCGATACGCATGACTGACTGCAATGCAATAAACAACTACGGAAAAAGAGGGCACCCTTGAGCGATGCCTGCAATTTGACGTTTTTCTTGTAACTTCCCAGCGTGGTCTACAATGGTGAAGTAACGCTCGGCATAAACAGCACTGATCATGTTCGCCATCTCTGAAAGATGCCCAAATCGTTGCAGGGCGTCGCGCATGCTGCCGGGTCTGCGCCCGTCGAACGCCTTCGCCAAGTCTAGGTTTTTTTGCGCGCGGCATCGACCGCGCGCCGGATCAGCGTAAACGCGCCCGCCGCCTCGCGCCTAAGGCGGAAACCACATTGGGAATCTCGCGCGCGGGTTTCGCGAAGCAGACGTTGATGTAGCATAGAAGCATGTATGTTCTACCCAACCTGCAACGGGAGTATGGGTCCGTAGTTCTCTGGCAGAGCTGCATCTCCTTGCTTAAACAAACGAACTACGTTCGCAGGGCCCCCAATAATCAGGAACTTTATTCTGGCACGCTGGCACAGGCGTCCTGGTGCGAACCCGGGATCTTCCAGAAGTCTGGAGGATGAGCGTAAACGCGCCCGCCGCCCCGCGCCTAAGGCGGAAACCAAATTGGGAATCTCGCGCGCGGGTTTCGCGAAGCAGACGTTGATTTAGCATAGAAGCATGTATGTTCTACCCAACCTGCAGCGGGAGTTTGGGTCTGTAGTTCTCTGGCAGAGCTGCATCTCCTTTCTTAAACAAAAGAACTACTTTCGCAGGGCCCCCAAGAATCAGGAACTTTATTCTGGCACGCTGGCACAGGCGTCCTGGTGCGAACCCGGGATCTTCCAGAAGTCTGGAGGGGTGCCGCCCGGCTCGACAACTCTCCAAATGCGCGGCCGGCGCAGCGCATCGGTCAAATCTCCCGTGGCGAGTGGCGAATGTATCCGTGTCGATCGGCAGCGATTGTCACGTGGGTGCACGCGCTTGTGGCGCGAGCTCTGGAAACTGGACTTGCCGTTGCAAATCTTCGAAATAGTCTGCCGACGCATCTGGCCGTCCAGCTGCAAGTGTTCCATCGGGCCGCTTGACCGTCGCATGCTTTGTACTAGGAGGTCCCATCAAAATGCGAACCGCCTCCAAATCACCACTTCGCGAGAACATGTCCAACCGTCGTTTGCGATCCTGCGCTCCGGATTCCCGGGTCGATTTGTGCAGCTGTTTTTTTTTTCTGCAGTGTGATCCCTGGCTGTTCGAGCAACTTATCTTTGGTCGATCAGATCGAGCGCGCGCCTGCTTGTCCATGCCTGCTTGGGACTCAACTCCCGTGTTGAGCCCGACCGGCGGCCCGCGAAGATTGGCGATCAGCGGGCGCCAGTCGGCATCGTCGTCGCTTTGCGACCAGAATTTGGCAGTAGCGGCGCGACCCACGAGCGAGTCGGCGCTGCACTGCGCGTCTGATTGCTGCTGGCGCGACCAACGTATGCCATTCGCGGGGGAGCGGACAAAACCGGAAATCTGCCACGTCGGCCCCCTCGCGTTCGGTGCCTCATTGAGCGTCTAGATAGCAGCGCCATCCAGCATCGCGTTGGTGCGTTGACGCAAAGCGCTCACCATGCGCCCGGGCGGGGCAGTGAGCACCAGCGACAGACCACTCTTGAACGGGATGGTCGACCAGACACGCTGCAAGTGCGCGAAGTACACCGACTGAGTGTCGCGCCGGCCGTCAAGCCAGGCCCGGCCCGCGCCAGTGATACCAAAGGTGCCAGAAGCGCCCGCGAACGCCGGAGGAGCCAGCTGACGGCCAGCTGATCCAGGCGAGGGCAGCGCCATGGTGCGTCAAGCGCACGGCAGATTTCCTGAAAAATCCCATGGCTGCCCCCGAAGATCCTGAACATTTCCTGACGAATGCAATGCGCTTCCGGAGCCCGATAGATGTCGTAAAGAATCCGAAGGATGTCCTAAGGGATCCTATGGATCCCTGGGGGAATCCAATGGATTTTGTAAAGATTTTATGGGATTACCTAAAGAATCCGATGGATATCCGAAGGGATTCCATGGATGTCCTCAGGGATCCGATGGGTTTCCTAAGGGGACCAATGGATTTCCTAAGGGATCCTATGGATTGCCGAAGGAATCCCATGGATGTCTCAAGTAATCCCATGGGTTTCCTAAGGGATCCGATGGGTTTCCTGAAAAGACTCATATGGAATTCCGAAGGAATCCAATGGATTCCTTTGGGTACCTTAGGATGCCCTGAAGAATCCAATGGATTTCCTCCGGATTCCGATAGATGTCCAAATGAATCCTGTGGATGTCCGAAGGAATCCCATGTATCTCCTAGAAAAAATCCCATTCATGTCTGAAGGAGTCCGATGGATGCCCTGAGGAATCCGGTGGATTTCCTTGGGAATCTGATGGGTTCCCTAAGGATCCATATGCAGTTTCTGAAGAATCCGACAAATTTACTAAGGATTCCGATGGATGTCCAAGAGATCCAATGGATTTCCTTTAGCTGCCGATGGATTTCCAAAGGGATCCTATTGATTTCCTCCGGATTGCGATGTCCGAAGGGATCCTATGGATGTTCAAAGGGATCCTGTGTACGTCCTAAGGACTCCTATGTATGTCCTAAGCATTCTACATATTCCCAGAAAAGCTGATGAATTTCCGAAGGACTCTGATGGGGAGCCCTATGGAAATCCGAAGGCAATCTATATAATTCCCGAGGAAATTCGTACGATTCCGGAGGAAACGCGCAGGATTCTTTACGAATTCTATAGGATTGCCACCGGACTCCAGAAGAAACCCGTCAGATTCTGGAGGACATCCATCGGATTCCTTCGGAAATCCATAGGAAATCCATCGGATTCTCCAGGACATCCATGGGATTCCGGAGGACATCAATCGGAATCCTTCGGAATCTCTGCTAGTCAACATGAGAGACATACTTCGACTCGCAACTCTTCCCCGCCATAATGAAAATCGGTTCTGTCGCCTCTCTTCCCTGACCCAACCTGTATTGGCCTGGGAGAATCAACTCTCAGGCGTGGGGAATACCATCCGGAGGTGGCGGTTAATTACTCGGCGCGCGCCTCCAAGGGCCCCCCAGCCTTCAGCCACTGCCCGGGGCTGCGAGCTCCACATCGGGAGCACCAGGCCATGCCACATGCCACGGGTCTGCCTTACTTCCAGCCCACCAGAACTTCTAAAACGGAAGGGCCTCCAGCTCCTCCCATTCATCCTCTCTCTCCGCATCCTCCTCCCCATCCATCCGCCCTCCTCCACCACATCCCACGCCAGCTCAAATTCTCCTGACCCTTCCAGCTCCTCCCCCCCTCCTACTCTTGCACCCGAAGGTACCGACGACGATGGCCACGACGACAACGCCTCACCGACGACCACGCCGGCGGCGGGGACGACACCGACGACGACGCCCCCGACAGCCGTAGACGGCGGACGGTGGCGGCGGCCAACGGCGGCGGCGGGCGATAATCGCCGGCGACGGCGAACGACGAGCCGGCCCACCGCCGGCGCGCCTCGACGTCACCCCCGAGGCGGTGGGCATCGGGCTCGTCTCCCGGGACAGGGACGCCTGACGCGCGCGAGCGCGCGCGAAGCCATCTCCCCATGGAGGGAAGAGTACCCCTGCACACGCACCGACCTGGGATCGGTGCACACGCCCTCCTCGCCTGGCAGGGGGGGGGGCAGGCACGCCGACCTTGGCCCCAGGAGCTGCGTGGTCAGCGGCGTACGTACAGCCGAGCTGCTGGACGAAGGAACGCCAGCTGAGGAGCGCAGCCCCCTTTCTGGCACTGGAGGTGCCTGGGTGCACGGGGAGGGCCAGGGGAAAACAGCCATGGAATCCACCGCGTAGCCGCGAGCCCCTGCCGAACCCAACGCGGCCCTGACCTCAGCGCCTCGACTGCACGTGCGCAGCTGCGGCCGCCCCCGCTCCTGCGAAGCGTGGGCCCCAGGGGTCTGCACCACTTCCCCAGGGCCGCCCGTTTGCCCCGTGCTATCAGGGCTAGGGATCCCTTCGTCCTCACTTTGAGCAGGGGCCGACCGTCCCGGCAATTCTATAGCCATACCACGACATGTTCTGAGAACCCAGACATGTTCTGAGAACAGTACCAATGTTCTTAGAACATGAGCCCGACGTGCTAAAACAAGACAATATCCGCCAGAAATGTTCTGAGAACATTTCGTGGAAACCACAAAAAAGGTCATGAGAACATTGTTTGGTGGGGCTCCAGGCGAGCCAGGACGCTTCGCCACTGCTTGATCAATGGCCCAAGGCCACCATCTCTGCGCCTCGCGCCCTGCGATGCGCGGCGCGCCCTGGGGTCATCCCTCGCGCCCTGGCGCGCCGCCCTCCGACGAAGGGCAGCCCTCCTGCCCGGACCGCGGCGTGCGGCACGGCCCGCTGCGCGCCGACCCTCCGCGGGCGACCCTCGCTCTCCGAGCTCCCTGGCAGCTCCGAGGCCCGGCGACGGCCCCCGCGGAGGCCGACCACGTCCCCACAGCGGCCGCTCGCCCGCCGCCTTCCTGGCCTCGCCGCCCCTCGCCCTCGCCCTCGTCCGCGCCCCGTCCCTCGCCCCTCGCCTCCTCCGCCCTGCCCCGTCCCTCGCCTCTCGCCTCCTCCGCCCCGTCCCTCGCCTCTCGCCGTCCCTCGCCCTCGCCCCGTCCGCGCCCCGCTCCCCGGAGCGTCGGCTCTCTGGGGGGCCCGCGCCCCGCCTCTCGCCCTCGTCCGCCCCTGCCCCCCGCCGCCGTCCTGGTCTCGCCGCCGCCGGCCTCGCCCGAAGGGGGCGTCCCAAGAGGGGGGGCGTGCAGGAGGGGGGGCGTCCAGGAGGGGGGGCGTGCAAGAGGGGCGTCCGAGAGGCGGGCGTCCAAGAGGGGAGGCGAGGGTCAATGCAGACTCGGGGGCGTCCAAGAGGGGGGCGTGCAAGAGGGGGGGGCGCAGATCATGGCCGGCGGCACTGAGCGGACCAATGGGGGAGCGGGGGGCGTAATGAAATCAGAAGAGGCGCCATGAGATCTCGGGCGATATATCATGGCTCCCGCCATGAGATCCACTCCCCCCTGGTCATCCCCCCCCCTCTTTGCGGCCCTCGACAGACGGGGGTCCGCCAAAGCGCTGATCGTGCAGGATCCTGCAATTCAATGCCAGGGTTGCACTGACCCGGGCCAGCGCGGCGGATCCTGCAGGATCTTGCAGGATCGGGTGCGCATTGACCCGGGTCAGTAGGTCCCCGAGCCCTGCCTGGTCCGCCTTCGCTGGGCCCTCCTCTCCACCTCCGCCGCCTCCTCCTCCGTCCTCGCCCTCGTCCTCTCCGTCCGGCTCCTCCCTCCTCCCTTCTCCTCCCCCTCCCTCCTCCTCTTCCCTCCTCCCCGTCCTCCCCCTCCCTCCTCCCCCTCCTTCCCCTCCCTCTTCCTCCTCCTGCTCCTCCTCCTTCTTCTCCTCCTGCTCCTGCTGCTCCTGCTCCTCCTCCTTCTCCTCCTCCTCTTCCTGCTCCTCCGCCTCCTCCCTCCTCCTCCTCCTCCTCCTCTTCCTCCTGCTCCTGCTCCTGCTTCTCCTCCTCCGGCTCCTCCTCCTCCTTTTTATCCTCCTCCTCCGCCTCCTCCCTCCCTTCCCCTCCTCCTCCCCTACCCGCCCTTCTCCCTCCTCCCTCCTCCCTTCTCGCTCCTCTCTCCTCTCTCATAGTTTCTCTCTTCTCTCTCCTCTCTACTCTCGCCTCTCGCTTCTCGCCTCTCCTCCCTCCTCTCTCTTCTCTCCTCGCTCCTCTCCCTTTTCTCCTCTCCTCCCTTCTCTCTCCTCCTCCTCCTCTCTCCTCTCTCCTCTCCTTTCTCCTCTCCCCTATCTGAATTATCCTCTCCTCTCCTCTCCACTCCTCTCCTATCTCTTATCCCCTCTCTCCCCTCTCCTCTCCTCTCTCCTCCCTCAATTCTCCTCTCTCCTCTCTCCCCTCTCCTCTCTCTTTTTCTCCTCTCGCCTCTATCCTCTTTGCTCTTTGCTCTCTTCTCTCCTCCTCCTCCTCCTCCTCCTCCTCCTCCTCCTCGTCCTCCTCGTCCTCCTCGTCCTCATCGTCTTCCTCGTTCTCCTCGTCCTCCTCGTCCTCCTCGTCCTCCTCCTCCTGATCCTCATCTTCTTCCTCCTCTTCTTCCTCCTCCTCCTCCTCCTTCCCCCTTCTCCTCCTCCTTCTCCTTTTCCTCCTCCCTTTCCTCCTCCTCCTCCTCGCCGTTCTAGCACAAACATCATTTGTTTTTGTGCATGCGATCACCGATCTTCAGAGCGGCAGGGTATTCGCGGGCCAAGGGTGGTTCGGAGGCACCCCATCTCTGTCACGGCGACACCGCGATGGCTGCTGGTGACACGTTTCGTGGTGGTATCAATTCTTCGGCTCAGCGGTGGACATGCGGCCATTGCCAGTGCAAGAGGAACTCTTGGCCCTTCAAGTGGTGCAAACACTGTGGAAAGCATTGGAAATAACCCGTCTCAGGTGACCCCTCGGCCAACGGTGGGCCTCCACGTGGAGCGGCAGTTGCTGACGTTCGTCGTGACGCAGCAGAGGCAATGTCTGGTAAGCCCCCGCCTGAACGCCCTGCAGCCGCCAGTTCGGCAACCAAGAGTGAGCTCCAGCAGCTCGTCGAGTTCAGCGCTAAGGTCGGCGACGCCTCCTTCCTCACCAGGGCTCAGGAGAAGGTGGCGCAGATGGGACAGGCGCCACTGCCCTCCTCAGCAGAGGGCAGATGCAGCCTTCAAGGAGATCCAGCGCTTGGAGAAGAAGCTGGACCGCGATTTGGAACATGTGCACAACCTCGAGCGGAAGCTGGCCCAGCAACGATCCGACCTTGAGAGTACGCTGCAGGAGTTGGAGCGATACGATGCTGAGTACAAGATGGCCATCTCTGAGCTGCACCTGTCAGTCTCGCCGCCCTAAGCTGCTCATCAACAGGCTGCTGCTGCTGCTGCAGCCGGCGCGCCTGTTTGCGTCTGCAGGATATCCTCGAGGGCAAGCTCCCCTCGTTCGTCCTCGACGACGGCGACATGTTCGGCCTTGGCGAGTACGAGGGGCTGTCTGAGCAAGACCTCAAGGAAGCAGCGGCCCGCAAGCAGCAACTGTCGGAGCAGATCACCTCCCTCGCGACCACCTTGTTCGGCGAAGTTCAGGCCAAGTGCGTCGAGCTTAAGACGAGCCATCAGGAGCAGACGCAGCGGCTGGAGGAGAAGCGGAAGACGGAAGCGGATCGTCGCCAGCAGAAGCAGGAGCTGATGCCGCCTCTGAGGGGGCGGGGGCGCCGGCTGCCGCAGGAGATGGCAGAGCCGCCCCGCCAATGCCTGCTGCCGCCGCCGCCGCCCCACCTGCCAAGCCCGCCAGTAACGTTCGCGTGAGCAGGCTAGGCAGGCTGTCGCTCGTGCCCCCACCAAGTCTGCCCCCGCGGTGGCCCCAGAGGGCAAAGTGCCCTCGGCCCCGCCGCCTAAGGAACCTTCTCGCTCCTAGGCCAGATGTGGCCGAACAGTCGCTCTCCTCTTACCCTAGACTCCCTACCTCCTGCCCAGTTTTGGATGCCCCACGGAACTCGTCTGAGCATCATTCTCGGGGCCACGGAGATTTTGGAAACTCAGAGTCTATCGAATTGGAGATTGCGACGGCCAGTGGCACGAGCTGGAACATAAACCACCAAGTTTTTGGGAGTTACCTCGGCGCGCGTCGTGCCTGTGCAGGGGCACAAGGAAGGCTTCGGCCTGGTGTGTGCGAAACGGGTGGAAAACCAGTTTTGAACCAGGGATTGTGGGCCCTGCAGGGGGCCCTTCGGCTGGGGTCGGAGTTTTGGCCCGTTCCTTCCTGGGTCTGCACCGCCCCGATTCTGGGCCCACCATTCAAACGCATGGGGCCCTCGGAGCCCTCGTCCACCTCCCAGGTCAGGCATCAACTTGTTGCATCAGTGTCTACCTGCAGGACTGTGTTGGACTAAACGATTTCAACCAGGACATCTTGGCGGGTGTTGCAGCACGCGCTAAGAGCTTGCCTGTGCCGTTACTGGTCGAAGCGGGCTTCAACTTTGAGCCGTCGGCGCTGGCTGGCACGTCCATCCACGGGCGCCTGGGTGCTAACAGTGCGCATCCTGCAGGCGCCCAGGGCACGTGTCGCAGTGCGGGGGGCCTGGAGATGTACGACTTCATGCTGTGCTGTTCGAGGTCGGCGCAGGCTATCAAAAAGGTGAAGATAGTGAGCGATTCGGAGTTAGCGACGTATGACCCTGTCTCTCTCGCGTTCCACCCCTCTCTCGCCTCCCTGAAAGCCCTCACTTTCGGAAGGCCTCCCCCCTTCCCGTCGCGGCGACCCTCGGGGCCTTGCCCCGAACCCCCCCCTGTGTGAGATCTGCTGAGTAGAGTGGCCCCCCGAGCCCTTGCTGCGGCCGAGAGTGGGGACGTGGATCATTCTCATTATCACCTTGACACCATATACAAACACTGGGCGAACACGGCCGAGAAAGTGCTCGAGGGAGTTTACCGGCGCCGCCATTCGCGCCATGACAGTCGTGGTCGGCAGGCGCAGCTTCAGTGGACCAGCGCGCTGCAGCCAGGTAAGGCGACGATGGAAGGAGCGCCGCCCACCTCTCGCCTGGCTGCGCAGCTGCGCTGGCTCAGCAATCGTTCCAAGTTGCCGTTGCAGCTGTGCGCCCTAGGGGCGTCGGCTGAAGAGGCTCAGCCTTCCTCCGCCCCAAGTTTTGCTCGTGGCGGTATTCGAAAAACGTTGTCAGGACACTTGGGGGCCTGCATAGCAGCCCCCGAGCACGTCTCGGCGCGGGGCAGCTACCTCTCCGTCGCGGCCACCGAACTGTTCAACCCGTCCGTCAGGCTTGGCGAGTGGAGTGGCGAGGCATTTTCATTGCTGCATTGTTGTCAGTATGTTGTGACCCACAGCCCCCCCTGGCTTGGCGATCGTTTCTGGGAAACCCGAGAACGCCCTTGATGCGGTCTCCCAGGCCCAAGCTGCGGCTGAGCAGGATGCCCCAACTGAAGATCATAAGAAGTGGGTTACTTGGCTTAAAACGAATATTGAGTCAGGAGCTCGTCGCGCCCACGGCGCGGTCAGGGGGGCCCCCGCTTGGACACCATCCACTAACCCCTAGCGCGAAGGGGGAAGTTGTCTCTGACCCCCAGGCCATTTTCGGATCTCTGGCACGCCGAAAATGTTCAGACCCGCCCGGAAGCGGGAGGCAGGTCTGACGTCCTCGACCCGCTGCCCGAGCTGACCCCCGACGACCTCCCCGAGCACGCGGCGGCACCGGTCGACGGCTCCCATGTTAGCAGCTCCCAGCGCCTGTCGGATCCTGCCCTCGTCGTTCTCGCTCGTATGATTGCCGCGCTCGAGAAGGCAGGTCTCTTGCCGATGCAGATGCGGGTGCTGCTGCTTATCGTGCTTGCCAGGCCCGACGGGGGTCGCCGCCCTATCGGGCTGTTCGTTTCGGTTTATCGTCTCTGGGCTCGGGCCCGTCGTGATCATGCTTGCAGGTGGGGAGCGGCTAACAGTCGATATAACTTTGCGGCTGGCACCTTCGCCTCTAGCGTGGACGCGGTCTGGCGGCAGAGCGTTAGAAACGAGAAAGCTGTTTCATCCGATGTGTGTTCCAGCTCGGTTCTTTGGGGTCTTCTGAAGTTTTACGAGTCGGTTGATTTAGATCTTTTACTCCGGCGATGCCGCCAGCACGGGTTCCCCATGCAATTCGCTCGTGTTTGTGACGTGGCCCGCCGCGCCTGCCGCTACATCGCCATGAACAGCAGGGCCGTGAGGCCCAAGTTTGCATGGCGCGGCATCGTGGCAAGTTGCGACTTTGCCACGACTCTTACTCGTGTCTTTAGCTTAGCGGCCCTGGGCGGGCTCAGTCTGCCAAGATCGGTCCCTTTGAAGATCTATATTGGCGATTGTTCCCTTTCCTGCCAGGGGGCTGCGACTGCAAGGTAATGACCTCGTGGGTGGGGGGGGGGGGCATCAAGCTTCAGACAGTCATCGAGGGCGATCTTGGATGCGCGATCGCTATCAAGAAGGCGGCTGTAGTTGCCTCAACTCCCGCTCTTGATAAGGCGGTCCGCCAAGGTCTCGGCGCCGTGGGTGGGGCGCCGTGCGACTCTGCTGTCAACCTGGGCATCGACGATGCCGCTGGTAGGCCCCGTCGCGTCGCCCGTCGAAGAGGGAGGATCTCAGTTCGTCGCGTCCAGCTTTCGAAGAAAATCGAGCGCCTGGACCGTCACAAGAAAACCCTTTGTCCTCACTCGCGTCGAGTCCTCACGTCGGGACCCCTCGGCAGCCGCGCCAATGGGTGCGAGGTGCACGGTGCCTCGGGCCATGAGCTGTTCACGCTCAGGCGCGCCGTGGGCCGTTTCCTGCAGCCTTCTGCTGGCGGGAGATCTCTCACGGCAGCGTTGCTGTTCGCCGCCGACCCTGCGTGGTACGCCGCGGTCGCCCCTATTGTGAGGTGGTCTAAAGAGATTTGGGCCAGCCTGGTTGGGGCCTAGCAGTCTGGCTTATCTCCGGCTGAGCTGCGCAGTGCCTGGGATGTGGGTTTCTCGGGGCCTCTGCTTCCCCGGCGCAGAATTCGGGGCCCCGTGGGGGCCCTCAAGCTCTCGGTGGAGCGTCTTGGGTGGAAGCTGGCGAGCTTCGACATGCTCGTCGATGACATGGGGGAGGAAGTTTCCCGCGCGCTGGTCTCCCCCCTGGCCTCCTGAAACGCCTCCTCCGCTCGGCCGTGCTTCGGAACCTGGAGAGGGACTATGGGCGGTCCCTCGGCCTTGATTGCCGACTCTGTTTCGATGTGGAGGGGGGAGGAGGGAGGAGGGAGGAGGGAGGGAGGGAGGGAGGGAGGGAGGGAGGGAGGGAGGGGGGAGGGAGGGAGGGAGGAGGGAGGGAGGAGGAGGAGGAGGAGGAGGAGGAGGAGGAGGAGGAGGAGGAGGAGGGAGGAGGAGGAGGAGGAGGAGGAGGAGGAGCCCCCTTCGAGAGAAGGGGCCATCCGCGGCCGTGTCTGTCAGGCGCCCTGGACCAAGACCCGTGCCGAGGCCCACGGGTACATCTTGCCCGACCTGCTCTGCCCCTTTGTGCGGCGTGGCGCAGGGCACTGTGTCTCACAAGCTTTGGTGCTGCCACCGCGAGTCTGTGAGCCAGCTTCGCGACGAGCTACTCGGAGATGACTTCGAGTGCAGGCCGGCTGATTTTAACACGTTGTCGGAGACAGACAAGGTCCTGTACGCGCTGGGGTTGTTCTCCCACCCTGGCGATTTTTCCCGCACCCGTCTAAGCGTGAGCCGGCCTACAAACACTTCGATGATCCTGAAAAACACCATTATCGCGTCTCTGGTAATCTATTAATGGTTGGGTCGTGTATAGAATCGGTTGCCAAAGAACTCTCGAGGACGGGATGGAGCTATGTCTCGGTGTCTGACTCTGGGCAGGAGCTAGGACATGTCTACGGCCCCCTCCCCTACCCGATCCCCCAAACGGCCCAAGCTGGAGTGCTTGCTGCCTGCACTGCTGCCTGCCAGAATGCTGATGCCCCTGCCCAAGGGTTTACCGACTGTCAGAATGTTGTCTCTTTGTGGGCTCCCCCTAGACACGAGCATTAATCGTACAAGCGTGTGCACTCGGGAATGTTTGTGTGGACCACTTACAGTCACATGGGGCCCATCCACAAAATGAAAGGCCACCACACCGAAGAACGTGTAGGCGATGACGAATATTTCCGTTTCTGGAAACGACCTGGCTGACCATTATGTTAAGATTGGAGCGTTGGCGCATGAGAAACCGACCCCCGAGCAGTCCGAATGGCTCGACAAATGTCTGGCCGTTGTGCGGAAAGTTTGTGTCTTGGCAGCCCGTGTGTTGCCAATCCGGCCTGCGTGCGACCTGTCGGAAACCACAAGTGCTCCCGTCGTGCCGCTACCAGTGCCAGTGAAAGTCCCCCATCTCTGGAGGAATGTCGGTGAATACAGGCAGTGTAACCACTGGCTCACTGTTTGCCGCGGGGTCTGGCCCCGCAATAATTCGAGTTGTTTGAACAAGCATAAGCTCCAGATCGACATCCTTGATAATCTGGGGCACAAATGTTTGGGACATGCTTGCTCGGATGGCGGCATCGTGTGTGCCTGCGTTCGGTGCAAGGCTTTTTTTTCCACAGGTAATTGTGCCCGCTGCCTGGCCAAAGATTGCCCAGGCAGACCTCACAACCTCAGGAGTTCTAAATATGACTGGGACCGAATCTGCGCTGGTAAGCACCCCAAGACATCGGATGTCCGGCTTGATGCGGATGCTAACAGCGTGATGCGACTCTTCACTGTTTCCTCAGGCCGTCGTTCGGCCTAGCCTCTCGGTCTCGTGCTGCGGGGGCGTGGCCCTGATGGACGGCACGTCGGCATGTGTGCACGTCTGTGCCAGCGTCTAAGTGCCGAGCTCGACGGCCGCCTGACTCCCAGAGATCAGGCCCACTGCGGGACGCCGTGGGAGAGCAGCGCAGCGGTAAAAAATCCTCCTCCTCCTCCTCCTCCTCCTCCTCCTCCTCCCCCTATGCCCTATGCTACCCTTTCGTTCCGCCCCTCCTCCTCCTCCTCCTCCTCCCTCCTCCTCCTCCTTTGGCGGTCGCACCGGTGCTGCGGAGGCTCGTGCCTTCCCCTCGCGGCCCCAGGGGCCGAGGTGCGGGGCCAGGTGCGTGGCGCAGCGGCAGCGTCCGCCAGAGTCGCCCTTCTTCCCTTCCGCGCCCGCCTCGTTGGTCGAGCAGCAATCGAAAACGGCCCGCCAGACATCAATGAGCAAGCTATCGCGGCCAAGCGCCGGTCGACACATCGAAAGCCACCCACACAGTTCCGAGCGCCCCGATCGAGCCCGAAAGAAAACGCCGACGCACTGCTCCTCCTCCTCCTCCTCCTCCTCCTCCTCCTCCTCCTCCTCCTCCTGGGCTGTCCAGCGACATCTCGGGCACGCACTTGAGCACGAAGTTGTTGGCCACGGCCTCTCGGTCCTGGCCGCTCAGCTCCGCTCTTCCGCACCGGGCGCGGGCCGGCAGAACGCAGCACCAGGGCCGTGGCGCGACGGGGGGGGGCAGGAGGGATTGGCCATCGCTCGGACGTCCATTCCCTGTGTTTTGTTCGGTGTTGTGCGCGGTTTTGTCGCCAGATGATCAAGGATGCTCCTCGATGGTGCTCGCCCAAGGGACGAATGCACACGTCCGAGCGATGCCAAGGGGAAGCCGGCTCCCCTCATGACTTCATGCATCTTTCTCGTCGTCCTCGTGCCTCCGCAGGGAGGCGTGGGGAGAGGGGAAGGGACGGGGACGCCGATGGGGGGGCGCCAAAGAGAGGAAGGAGGGCGGGAGGAGGGGAGCCAGAGCCGGAGGACGGTGCGGCTGGGCGGGAGGGGGAGGAGACGACGCGAGGAGGGAGGCGGAGCGCAGGGGAAGGAGAGAGCGGAGGGGGGGGGGGCAGGGGCTGGCGGGGGCACAGGGGAGGGGGGCGGGCAAGCTAGGTGCGCTCGCGTCATACTGGACGTCCTACCCCTCCCTCCCATAGCCTCCCATCCCTTGCCATGGCGTAGTTCCCCTCTCTATTCGCACAGCGGATGTCGTAGCGTGGCACAGCATGACGTGGCATGGCATGGTATTGAAGATCAACGCGTAGCATGACATAGCATGGCGTGTCGCCGCCCCAAAGTGGGGGGGCTTCTGCGGCCCCAAAAGATCTACGAATCGGCACCGAATGTGCAATCACTTCCGATGGTTGTTTTTCGGGGGGGGCATTTTCTATTATTTGTGGCCTTTTTGGAAGGACCGAAAACCATGCCGTGGCATGGCTCTGGAAATAATGGCGCCAACGATGCAGCGGGAGCACGATTCGGAACGAGCGGAAGCACGGTAATGAGACCAGCGCTGCAGCGAGAGCACGTTTCGGAGCGAGCGGGCGCCCGAAAATGAGGCCAGTACACAAGCGGGAACAACATCTTGAACTTTGAAATTACCCTGGCGACGTACCCGACCCCTGCGCAATGCGGGGCATGAGTAGCTTGGGAGACGTTATACGGAGGTGATGACGTGACATGGGCGCATATACTTCTGCGAGCGGCATTCGTGAGGCTCGCAGCCCCCCAAGGATTGCGATGTCTCGCTCAGATCTGCCTGGTGCCTCGCTCCGCTGAACCCGCCACCAGCCTTCGAAGGTTGCGACGGATTCGCAGATCGCAGCCCCCAAGGTACGGCGAGGTCTTGCTCAGATCTGCGCGGTGCCTCACTCCGCTGGACCCACCAGCAGCCCTCGAAAGTGGCGACGGATTCGCAGATCGCAGCCCCCCAGGCACGGCGAGGTCTTGCTCAGATCTGCGCGGTGCCTCACTCCGCTGGACCCACCAGCAGCTCTCGAGAAAGGCGACAATTTCGCAGATCGCAGCCCCTGAGGGACGGCAAGATCCCGCAAAGATATGCGCGGTGCCTCACTCCGCTGGACCCACCAGCAGCCCTCGAACGTGGCGACAATTTCGCAGATCGCAGCTCCCCAGGCACGGCGAGGTCCCGCTCAGATCTGCGCAGTGCCTCACTCCGCTGGACCCGCCAGCAACCTTCGAAAGTGGCGACAGTTCCGCAGATCGCTATGCTGGCCCCCCAAGCAGCCCTCGAAAGTGGCGACGGTTTCGCAGATCGCAGCCCCCCTGGCACGGCGAGGTCTTGCTCAGATCTGCGCGGTGCCTCACTCCGCTGGACCCACCAGCAGCCCTCGAAAGTGGCGACGGATTCGCAGATCGCAGCCACCCAGGCACGGCGAGGTCTTGCTCAGATCTGCGCGGTGCCTCACTCCGCTGGACCCACCAACAGCCCTCGCAAGTGGCACCAATTTCGCAGATCGCAACCCTCCAGGCACGGCGAGGTCCCGCAAAGATATGCGCGGTGCCTCACTCCGCTGGACCCACCAGTAGCCCTCGAAAGTGGCGACGGTTTCGCAGATCGCAGCCCCCCAGGCACGGCGAGGTCTTGCTCAGATCTGCGCGGTGCCTCACTCCGCTGGACCCACCAGCAGCCCTCGAAAGTGGCGACAGTTTCGCAGATCGCAGCCCCCCAGGCACGGCGAGGTCTTGCTCAGATCTGCGCGGTGCCTCACTCCGCTGGACCCACCAGCAGCCCTCGAAAGTGGCGACAGATGTCTTGCTCAGATCTGCGCGGTGCCTCACTCCGCTGGACCCACCAGCAGCCCTCGAAAGTGGCGACAGTTCGCAGATCGCAGCCCCCCAGGCACGGCGAGGTCTTGCTCAGATCTGGCGAGGTCTTGCTCAGATCTGCGCGGTGCCTCACTCCGCTGGACCCACCAGCAGCCCTCGAAAGTGGCGACGGATTCGCAGATCGCAGCCCCCTCAGTGCACTCCGGCAGCAGCCCTCGTGGCGACTCGCAGATGCCCCCAGGCACGGCGAGGTCTTGCTCAGATGCGCGGTGCCTCACTCCGCTGGACCCACCAGCAGCCCTCGAAAGTGGCGACAGTTTCGCAGATCGCAGCCCCCATCGTCGGCGAAGAGAGGGCAGGAGGAGGCGGGAGGCGGGAGGAGGAGGACGCGACCACACCCCTCTATTCAAAACGAATGCCCAACCAAGGAGGGTGGGGAAAAACCCAAGCGAACACCCAATTCCCGGGACTCCGGTGTAAAAACCAGCACGCGGAGGGGACTGAAAATCTTCTGGACGTCATCAGAGGAGAGAGGAGAGTAGTCTTCATTTTGTGTAATCGTAAAAGGGACAGGATCGGAGGTGGAGGGGGACGGAGAGGTGGTGGTGACCTCATGCTTCGGCGGCGAGCGAGGGAGCGAAGTGAGGAGGCGGCCTGCTCTCAAGGCGGCGGGGCATCTCAGAGGCCCCCCGCGCCTTCCGGAGCAGTTTCTCGTGCGGCCGTCGGGGCAGGCCGAGAGGTATGTCTCGGGAGGCCGAGGGGGCCTGAGAGCCGCCTGAGAAGGCCTGCTCGCTTCACCCCCCCCCCCCGGGCCTGCCGGGAGGAGGATGGGGAGGGGGGGAGGGGAGGGGGAGGGGGAGGGGGAGGGGGGAGGGGGAGGAGGAGGAGAGGAGGAGGAGGAGGAGGAGGGGAGGAGGAGGAGGAGGAGGAGGAGGAGGAGGAGGGAGGAGGAGGACCAGAAGGAGCGGGGGGCATCAGCATTCCCCCCCCCCACACACCCCACCCCTGCGGAGAGCCCCCCCCGCGGCCGCGGAGCGGAGCACTCGCGGTGCCTGCCCCCGACCCCTGCCGTCGCGCTTCTCCTGCGCCATTCTTGTTGGCCTCGCGCGCGCGCTTCCGAGTTTCTCGATGGTCCAGGGTGCACAGGATGTTTCTCGATGGTCCTGTCCGCGTTTTTTTGTTATTTATATATATATATATATATATATATGTATATGTATATATAAAAGAAAAAAAACACGTGCGAGCGATGGCGAGGACCGTCGTCGGCGGGCAGCGGGGGTGCGTTGCCCGAGTGCGCATCGGGCCTCGGCGAGCGGCGCGCTCGGCCGCCGACGGCGACGCGAGCGCGGCAGGAGCTCTCGGCGGGTCCGATGCTTCAGCCGAGCCCACGCTGCCGTGCCGCATGTGGATCCTGGATGCGGCAATGCCGTGCCTTGCACTGAACTCGTTTCCGGCGCCCCGTCCAGCGCGCGGGATCGCTGGGGGCCTTCCGGAAGGTGGTCAGGGGGAGGAGACCGTTGAGAGGAGAGCCCGCGTTGAGCAGCCGTCAAGAGGGGCAGATGGGGACCTGCCATCGCTCGGACGTCTTGTTCCCCGTGCGCTTCTCGGCTTCGTGCGTGTTTGTTTTTGTTGCTCGGTGATCCAAGATGCTCCTCGACTGTCCTCGCCGAGAAGAAAAGCACACTTCCGAGCCATGGCAGGGACGACACGGAGAAGAGGCAGGGCAGGGTGGGGGGGGGGGGGAAAAAGGGAACGGGGAAGGAAGGAGCAGGGGGCGCGGGCGCGGACGAAGCGGCGGCGGTAGCGAGCGGTCCTCCTCGGTGGGGTCCCCGGCCTGGTCGTCTTCCTGCGACAAGGGGGGGGGGAGAGGCACGGTGAGGAGGCCGCGTCCCCAACCTGCGGCGTCACAGAAGCTCTGTCCGAGACTCTGCTGGCGCGTTTCGGGCCTAAGGGGGGCCCTTGGTGGAAGCATCATAAGCACTGGTCGCCGCTCAAAGGGAGGCGGAGCAGCGTGCACCGTGTGGGCTCCAGGGGTCTCCTCCAGGGCTCCTTTAGGCCACAAAAGGTGAGCCTTTTCTTCGCCCGCCCATTTATCGCCCCCCCATTGCAGTCGGACCTAGGCCAGAAAAACACCCTTCAAGAACATGAGACCCTCCGCCGGCCAAAACTCCCCGAGCCTCAAGATCTTTCGAGGGTGCCCTTCCCCAGGATGCACAAGCACCAAGCCAACGCGAAACATATGAGGGCAGCCTCCTCGAGCCGACCTCGATCTTATGCCTAGGTCCGACTGCACGCGGCGCCCGAAACCATCGGTGGAGAAGAGACTCTCGGGGAAGGTCGGCCCACGCAGCCGCGCGGAGCAGGCTGTCGTGACGCCGGAGGTCGGCGCCGGGGACGCTCCCGGTCAGTTCCCGGTGCGCGGCTGGGCCCCCCCCCCGCGGAGGACGCAAGCTTCAGCAGGGCTGAACCTACACGGTGTTGTTCGTTTTCGTTTTGTTTTCGTTTTCCTTCGTGTTGTCTTCCATCCGCCTCTACCGCAAAAGAACATCGGAACGAAAACGGCCCACGAAGTCACCAAAAGCACCGTGTAGGGCCAGCCCTGCTCCTCGTCCTTTCCTCCTCTGGCATGCGCCGAGACCGGCCCGAAGGCGACGGCGACACCCCCCCTCTCCTGCAGGGTGGGGCCGAGGCCAGCCCGAAGCCCTCGAGCTCCGATTCTCGAGCAGAGCACGGCGACGACAGGGGCGAATAGCCCAGGGGCGGGCACTACGCGTATTCGCCCAGGAGCCCTGTGCTTCCGGGCTGCTCCAGGCCACCCCGGCTTCCTTCGCGCGTCGCGCCAGGAAGCGGCGCGCGGTCCTCTCCCCGCCCTCGCGCGGCGCGCTACGTGGAGAGGGGCAGATGCTCCGGCCCAGGCCGCGGTGCGCGGAGCGCGATATCGTCTTCGCGCCCCTGGGGGTGACACCTGGGCTAAGGAGGAGGAGGAGGAGGAGGAGGAGGAGGAGGAGGAGGAGGAGGAGGAGGAGGAGGAGGAGGAGGAGGAGGAGGAGGAGGAGGAGGAGGAGGAGGAGGAGGAGGAGGAGGAGGAGGAGGGGGAGGAGGAGGAGGGAGGAGGAGGAGGAGGAGGAGGGGAGGAGGAGGAGGAGGAGGAGGAGGAGGAGGAGGAGGGGGGAGGAGGGAGGAGGAGGAGGAGGAGTGGAGTGGAGCAATCGGACGTAGTCCGTTCGGAACCCAGGGATGCCAGGGGGGCCATCCAGTATTTCTCGGAGGGCCGTGGGGGGCGACATCCCACGGCCCACCGCGACAGGCCCCCCTGGCCTCGCAATTTACTCGGTGGCAGCTCCCGCCGCGAAGGAACCGATCGCGGCTTCGGCTGCCGAAACGTGCAAAGCTTCAAGCACTGGCTTGCTGGGACCCGCTCTGGACGGGTGGAGGCCTCGCCTGATCCTGCTGAGGTTCTCGAGGCCTTTGCCAGTGGGTCCCAGGGCCCTGCGCTCTCCCACTTGGTGGGAGAGAGGGCACGGCAAAAGAAGGCTTTTAACCTGGTGCGTGGCCGTATGGCCGCACTTCACACAAAAGAACAACTGCCACTTGGGGATGGTGGCCAAAAAGTGGGAGGGGTGGATCAACTTGCCACTGATCACGCGGGGACCCCTCGACCACAGCACCTCACCACACGCGGCGAACTCGGGGAGGGGGCAAGGCGGCGCACACTCTGTGGCGGCAGCTGGAATGACGTGGCACGCGTCAACGATGATGAGGCAAACAGGGCATCTCCATTTGTCTGCACACCGCTCGAATTTGTGCTGAGAAGCCGCGATCGCGGTCTGCAACTGAGAGCGAGGGGCTGCAGCCTGGGTGGGTTGCCTTTATGGCCACTGTCCTCGAGGGTCTGAATTCTTGCCTAGGGAACGTAAGATCAGTCGGGCCCTCTGTCGGACGATGGCTGCAATAGCGTCATATTCATCAGTCCTGGGGACAGGCGGGAGGGCAAGGGTGGCCGACTTGTGGGCCGCGCTTCCCGCGAGCTCATCGGCATGCTGGTTGCCGAGAGCCATAAATTTTTGGAAACCATTCAAAGAGAGGGGATCGGCATGAGATGGGGTCCAGAGCACCGAGACCGAAGAGCAGCCGCCGGATCGATCCTGCACGAGGTGCCGAATTCTCAGCCAGAGATCCCCATTCTTATTCTTGCCTCTGAGGCTGCCAGGTCGGAGACATCTGCCATTCTGCCAGCCGCGCTGTAGGGCTAGGTGGTCGGTGACAAACGTGAAATCCTGCTGGCACGTCTCGAGAGCCAGGCAAAACGCATGCAATTCGCCTCTTGGGACAGTCTGGCGGGGGCCTGGGAGGGGGGCGAGGAGGCCAGCACGGAGGGCCCAGGAGTCCGAGGGAGGGTCCCATCGGAGGGCCGCGAGGCCAGAACCAACGCGTCTTCGTCTGACGTCGTCGGAAAAGGCGCCGCCAGACCCGTCGCCAAAAAGAAACAACTCGCCCTCAGCGTTGCGAGCTCCTTCCCACGACGGCAACCCATCCCGCACCGCACCAGCGAACTCCCACCCGTCCCTCCCAGTCAATGGCTCGAACGCGGGCGTAGTGAGAGCGGCGGAGGGAATGCCACGGAGCCACAGGGCGGGGTCAGCTTCGGCCCCCGCCACGGCTCGCGGTAGTAGCTTGTCACTGGCCTCAAACTCAGGTCCCACGTTCGCCTCGCACTGCCACATGCGGTGAAACAGGGTTTCAGGAACTCCTGCGCTGCATCGGTCGCAGTTCCTGTCGATCTGGTAGCCCGAGTTGTGGAGGCGGTCCCTGGTCCATTGTCCTCCACTGATGACGGTGTTGTTGAGGGCCCAGTCGCTGAAATCACCGTTTGCGAGGAACCTTCTTTGCTCGATGCGGATAGTGACCATGTCCGCTCCTCCAGCCAGCGTGTCGCCATGGTCATGGGTAGCGGCCTGAGTCCAAAGGAGCCTGTGCAAATCCTCGCTGAGGTCCTGCAATGCTGTGTGGATGTCGGCGTCGGGGAGGTCTGGGTCGTGGGCAGAGGGGAGGTTCCACTCCTCGATGTAGCCGTCCTTTGTGCGCCTCCACGTGGTGGCTGAGGTCGGCTCCCAGCTGGCCTCCAGCAGTGTTGCGATGGCCGCGCCAGTGGGCCCCTTGACCCTGCACCACAGCTTTGGGCCTGCGGCTAGCAAGGTGGTCTTGATCCTTGGCCATGCTCTGATGATCCTGGCATGCGTGCTCGGGTGGCGTATCCAGTGCTGGAGCCATGCCTCGATGAACTCTATTCTTAGGGAAACTCCTGGGCCCATGCCGTCGAAGGTGGCGCCGAGCAGGGAGGTGAGGCATCGGCCCGCTGCTGCCCCCGTGGCCGCGATGGCGGCCTGACGGCGCCATCGTAGTAGAGCGTGTCGAGCAAGGCCGTGCACCTGATGACCGAAGACTCCTTCGGGGAGAGCGCCAGTGCGCCACAGTCCTGCTGAGATTCGAGCCTGCTGTGCAGTGCTCCGTAGTCGGTGTATCTTGCGAAACCTAGCTGCGGCTGAGCTCTGTCGCTTCCTGGTTTTTGCTTGTACTCGTCGAGTAGCCGCGGCCGCGTCGACTCCGAGGTCCACGGCCGTGGCGTTCGCTGTGACAGGGATGTCGTAATGCCGCAACTTCTTGGCAAGCGATTTGCGGACCTTGGGGGTGGAGCCGATGAGGACCGTCTTGTCAGAGATGGGCAGCTCGAACTCCTTTAAACCGTCGCAGAGCGTCTTGGCGGCACGGGGGAGGTGCTTCTGAAGTGTGCGAAGGACTCCTTCGACTCGAAGGACGGTGTCGTCAACGAAGGTCCACATCTGGGCTAGCTCGGCCTGAGCTTGGGCTTGCCGTAGAATAGGAAGTAATATGAGTCGCGCCAAGGTCGTGCCATGCGGGGAGCCTGCGATGATGCCTTTGGAGGCGAAGATAGGCATACTCACCCATTGTCGGCTGCGCAAGAATCTGGGCGCGAGGTATAGCTGTACTTCCAGAAGTAGAACGATGGGTGGGAAGCCGCAGTTGAGGCCGACCATGATGAGGTTGGCGAGCTTGATATTGTCGTAGAACTTCTGGATGTCCAATAGCAATGTGGCTGACTGTATGCCAAGTGCTGAGGCTGTCTCGTCTAACAAGGCCCTGTGCAGGGCGGCCTGGAGAGCTGAGGAGCCTTTGATGGCTGTAGTCCAAAAGTCATCCAGTCCTTGGGTCCAGGAAGTAGATGCCGTCGATCTGATGCGAGACCAGAGTCTGGCCATGTGAGGTAGCATGCCGAGGACCCTGTCGCCTCCAGACTTCTTGGCTGCTAGGGCTGCAATAGTGCCTGAGATTTGTAGTGGCCAAATGCCTGCCTGCTCAACTGCGTTGAGGATATCCGCATAGGCTTCGACTGCTGGTTCTGGTAGTCGATGGAGGTCGCGAGGTCCAAGTGCATCCACTCCGTGTGCTTTACTGGGTGGCATGCGGCCGTGAAAACGATGCACGATTTCGGCTGTGATGGGCTCGAGCGGTTGGTGTGCGGCTGCTGCCTTGGCCTCTGATAGCGCCTGTAGGATGTCGTCAGGGGTCTCTGTGGCCTGCCATACTTGTTGCCATTGTTGCTTCTTGCTGTCCATGATAACGGTGGGGTCGGCGATGGTCAGGTTGGTCGTGTAGGCCTCGATGTGGCGCACGGGCGCTGGCTTGACATGGGCGTGTAAAACTCCAGGGCGGTGTTTCCATTGCTTGGCGAGCCAGGCGCCGTAGGCCCTCTGGGACTTAGCGAGGGCGGCGGCCAGCGCTCTGGAGGCCCAAGTAGCAGTAATGGTGACCAAGTCGTCGGTGTCCTCGTTGTCCAAGTGCGGGGCCCAGACGAGTGCAAACCAGCGGAAGATGGTGTCCTCGTCCTTCTCGAACTGGAGGTCGTGAAAGTGAGTGCTGAAGTGGTCCGCGCGCTGCTGGATGATGGAGGCCTGCTGCTGCATGAGCGCTGTGTGCTTGGGCTTGTCGTGAAGCGCAGCGTAGCGCTTGATGAGGGTGAGCGTGATTGCCCACCATTCTGACTGAGGGTCATGTACGTGAACGCGGCCTGGGGCGGCGGCCGTCTTCTTCCAGGACAATTGGTAGCCTTGGGCACGGCCTGTGAAAGCTGCGGCTTCCTTGGGGTCGATCTGGTGGTGGCTGATCATGGTGTTCTCGAGCGCCGTGACCCATTTGGCGTACTTGAGGTTGAGGTCGTCGGCGTCGCGCGCCCAGTGAGCGCGTGGGGCTGCTTACAACGTGTGGGTACTGCTTGCTGCCATTGCTCCTCCCAGAGGTCGGTCGGAATAGCGTAAGGGATGGGCTCCTGTGCTGCGGGCTCGTCTTGAGGCTGGAGTTGTGCTGCTGCTTGTTGGAGTTCAGGAGGTAGTTCGCGTAGGCGTGCTGCTCGAGCTTCTGCTGCTTTGCGTCTCTTGATGGCGGACTTGCTGTTGGGGTCGGGCGGGGTCCTGGGTCTGTCC
>CAUYUJ010003469.1:0-5000 GCA_963575745.1 Prorocentrum cordatum | reverse complement strand
CAGATATACATCTATATATATATATATATATATATATCGTAGATTCGGCGGGAAAAAACACTTTTGGGGTCAATCGATCATGTAGTCGATCCCCTGCTCGGCAAGTCAGCCAGCCGCTCGGCCACCACGAGGGGCACGACGTGCACGAGCACAGCGCGTGTGCGGAAGCGGCGAGGGCTGCCTCGGAGTCGTGGCTGGTGGGGTGGAGTGTGCGCAGACCACCCGTCTCATCTGACAGTGCTCACACGTAGACTTTTTTTTCTCAGGACAAAGGCTACAATAACGGTGGCAATCGCCACCGTACTTTTACCCAATTGCCACCGTACTTTTAGCCTGGATCCTGAGAAAAAAAACAATGCATTTACGCGCCAGTCCCACCACAAACGAGACCATGCGTACAGCAGGAGCTCGACCACAAGAACTCTTCCACAAGGAACCTGAACCCTGAGACCCCAGGGCGTCCATTGATTCCTGGAGTTGGGACGTCACGCTCTCCATAGCAAAACCATCGAAGCCTAAGAAACCCAGGGCAAGCAGGGTGTCTCTTGGCATGGGTTTCCACTGCAGGTCTTGGGAGACATGCAGGTGAGTCCGAGGTTGCGGCGGTCCACCTCCGAAACTTGCTGCAGTCGGTGTGGGCCGGGCCCCCTGCATTTTTGTTCATCAGCTCCTGATCGTGTGAAGAGGCAGCGTCTAGGGTTAAGTCGGGCGTGTCCCCCTACAGGGGGACTTTTGACGAAAAATAAAAAATATTAGAACAATGCTCCCCAATGGTCAAAAAATACTCAAAAAATAATCCCCAGGCTATTTTTGTTGACTATGTTTGAGTATTCCCCCTGTAGAGGGACAGGCCTGACTTAAGTCTACGGCACCACAGCGTAATTATCGAGTCCAACATGCGTCCACATACAGTCGAGGCGTTGACCTAAAGAACCCAAAATAAGGAACGAGGCCCCTTTTTCCCATAAGTTCAACCTCGATTTCCCATGGAAAACCTCAGGAGAGACCCCACGCAAACTTTGAAACAATCAAGGAACACCGAGCCCCTCCCCAACGAAAAGGTTCCTTCTTCAAGACCCCTACTGTATGCGTCGAGCGCCTGCGCCGCGCCCCTTCCGCACGGCAACCGAGACCCAAAGAGAGGACACCTGCTGGCGGGAGAGCCCAGCATCGAACCGACAACTCTGAAGGGGCCCTGGGACACACAAATAAATGCTTGCCCCCCCCCCCAGCACCCCCAAACGACGGACTGGGGAGGGGGGGGTGCATCCTCCTCATCTTCGTCGTCCTTCTCATCGTCCTCCTCTCCTCATCCTGATCTCCTTATCTCCTTATCTTATCTCCTCCTCTCCTCCTCCTCCTCTCCTTCCCTGCGTCTCCCAAGCAAAGGAAACCTAAAATGCATTGTGTATGGCGCCGTCGGTGCAAGGACATGTTTTTTTTTGGGGGGGGGGGGGGGGGGGGGGGCGGGGTTGGTCTGAGAAGCAAGGAAACGCTTTTTTTGTGGCATTGCAAGCCCGAATGTCCGCGCTGGCCTCCCTCTCAGCACCCTTCCATGCGCCTCAGACCAAGAAAACCAAACAATACACAGTGTTTGGCGCCCTCGGTGCAAGGAAACGTTTTGTTTTGTCTGTGTGTTGGTTTTTTGGGTTTGAGAATCAAGGAAACCTTTTTTTTTTTTTTGTTTTGCAAGCTCTAAGGGTGCTGGGAGGGAGGCTGGTGCGAGCGTCGGGGCTTCCAACACAAAAAAATCAACAACAAAAAATGCACAAGGTTTCCTTTATTTTCAAACCAAAAAAAAACATGCACAGCGTCTCATTGCACCGAGGGCGCCAAACACTGTGCATGTTTGGTTTTCGTGTTTTGCAACAAGGAAGAGGAAAGGAAAGGGGCTTGCACAACCAAATTATATATTAAAACAACAAAATCACACAGCGTTTCCTTGCTTCTCAAACAAAAAAAAACACAGCGTTTCCTTGCACCGAGGGCACCAAACACTGTGTATGTTTGGTTTTCTTGCTTTGCAACAAGGAAGAAGAAAGGAAAGGAGGATCCAATAGACTCTCTTCGATGTGCTTTCACGACGACGACGACGCAACAATTGTTCGCCATGAAACAGCATGACACGCGCATGAATCCGTGCTCGATGATAGGTCTGCGAGGTGCGACGCAGCGGGCTAGCGGCTCATCTGGGGCACAGGGGCGCGCGCCACCGCGGCGGCGCGCGCCCCATGAGTGCCCCAGATGAGCCGCTAGCCCGCTGCGTCGCGCCTCGCAAACCTATTATCGAGCACGGATTCATGCGCGTGTCATGCTGTTTCACGGCGAACAATTGTTGCGTCGTCGTCGTCGTGAAAGCACATCGAAGGGAGTCTATTGGATCCTCCTTTCCTTTCTTCTTCCTTGTTGCAAAGCAAGAAACCCAAACATACACAGTGTTTGGTGCCCTCGGTGCAAGGAAACGCTGTGTTTTTTCTTTGGTTGGAGAAGCAAGGAAACGCTGTGTATTTTTGCTTTTTGATATATTATTTGGTTGTGCAAGCCCCTTTCCTTTCCTCTTCCTTGTTGCAAAACACGAAAACCAAACATACACAGTGTTTGGCGCCCTCGGTGCAAGGAAGCGCTGTGTATTTTTGTTTTGGTTTGTTTTTTTTTGTTTGAGAATCAAGGAAACCTTTTTTTGTGTGTTTTTCCCAACCATCCTGTGGTGTTGGGTCCTCGTTTTGAAGAGACAGCGCCCCGCGTCCACTCCTCCTCCCGCTGCCCCCTTCCTCCTCTTCATCCCTGCGTTTCACCCACCGCTTCGTGGCCCCATAGGGAGCTCCACCGAAGGCCCCACTGGCAGGGTTCGCATGGCGGCCTCGGGCCATTTCGGCACACCCCTCACGAAGATCGTGGCCCCATAGGGAGCTCCACCGAAGGCTCCAGTGGCAGGGTTCGCATGGCGGCCTCGGGCCATTTCGGCACACCCCTCACGAGGATCGTGGCCCCATAGGGAGCTCCACCGAAGGCTGCAGTGGCAGGGTTCGCATGGCGGCCTCGGGCCATTTCGGCACACCCCTCACGAGGATCGTGGCCCCATAGGGAGCCCCGCCGAAGGCGCCAGTGGCAGGGTTCGCATGGCGGCCTCGGGCCATTTCGGCACACCCCTCACGAGGATCGTGGCCACATAGGGAGCTCCACCGAAGGCGCCAGTGGCAGGGTTCGCATGGCGGCCTCGGGCCATTTCGGCACACCCCTCACGAGGATCGTGGCCCCATAGGGAGCTCCACCGAAGGCGCCAGCGGCAGGGTTCGCATGGCGGCCTCGGGCCATTTCGGCACACCCCTCACGAGGATCGTGGCCCCATAGGGAGCTCCACCGAAGGCCCCAGTGGCAGGGTTCGCATGGCGGCCTCGGGCCATTTCGGCACACCCCTCACGAGGATCGTGGCCCCATAGGGAGCTCCACCGAAGGCCCCAGTGGCAGGGTTCGCATGGCGGCCTCGGGCCATTTCGGCACACCCCTCACGAGGATCGTGGCCCCATAGGGAGCTCCACCGAAGGCGCCAGTGGCAGGGTTCGCATGGCGGCCTCGGGCCATTTCGGCACACCCCTCACGAGGATCGTGGCCACATAGGGAGCCCGCCGAACCAGTGGCAGGGTTCGCATGGCGGCCTCGGGCATTTCGGCACACGTTTCGTTGGCCACATAGGGAGCTCCACGAAGGCCCCAGAGGAAGTTCGCATGGCGGCCTCGGGCCATTTCGGCACACCCCTCACATTCGTGGCCCCATAGGGAGCTGCACCGAATGCCCCAGTGGCAGGTTCGCATGATTTCGGCACACCCCTCACACCGTGGCCCCATAGGGAGCTCCACCGAAGGCCCCCAGTGGCAGGGTTCGCATGGCGGCCTCGGGCCATTTCGGCACACCCCTCACGAGGATCGTGGCCCCATAGGGAGCTCCACCGAAGGCCCCAGTGGCAGGGTTCGCATGGCGGCCTCGGGCCATTTCGGCACACCCCTCACGAGGATCGGGCCCCATAGGGATCCACCGAAGCGCCAGTGGCAGGGTTCGCATGGCGGCCTCGGGCCATTTCGGCACACCCCTCACGAGGATCGTGGCCCTATGGGGAGCTCCACCGAAGGCCCCAGTGGCAGGGTTCGCATGGCGGCCTCGGGCCATTTCGGCACACCCCTCACGAGGATCGTGGCCCCACTGGAGCTCCACCGAAGGCGCCAGTGGCAGGGTTCGCATGGCGGCCCCGGGCCATTGCGGCACATCCCTCACGAGGATCGTGGCCCCATAGTTGCGCTGCTTCAACAACCGCGCATGGGCGTCGTACTCCGCCTTGTCGACGTGCAACGCCACCTCCTCCCTCATGGCTCTCAAGGCCTTCTCCTGCTTCTGCTCCTCGGTGAGAGGGACGCCGTCCTTGTCGTCGTCGGCGCCCGCGAAGACGGCCACGAACGTGTCCCTGAGCATGTCGGGCTCCGGCGGGAAGCCGTGGCCACATAGGGAGCGCAGGCGAAGATGGTATTTACAATTGCGGCATTCACAACTGCATATGGTTGGGTCCTTCGCCAGGATAATTCCCAACCATCCTGTGGTGTTGGGTCCTCGTTTTGAAGAGACGTCGCCCCGCGTTCCTTCCTACCTTCCCGCTGCCCCCTCCCTCCTCCCATCTTCATCATCATCGTCATCATCCCCATCATCGTCATCGTCATCATCATCTGTCGTCATCATCATTATCACCACCCATGTCGGCACACCCCTCACACGTTTCGTGACCCCATAGGGAGCTCCTCCGAAGGTCCCAGTGCGTGTGCCCGCATGCGTCCCGCACACTCATTTCGGCACACCCCTCACACGCTTCGTGGCCCCATAGGGAGCTCCACCGAAGGTCCCAGTGGGTGTGCCCGCATGCGTCCCGCACACCCATTTCGGTACACCCTTCACACTTTTCGTGGCCCCATAGGGAGCTCCACCGAAGGTCCCAGGGTGTGCCCGCTGCGTCCCGC
>CAUYUJ010003468.1:0-75000 GCA_963575745.1 Prorocentrum cordatum | reverse complement strand
GCGGCGTCTGCCGCGACGTTCAAGAATCAGCCCAAGACCAGCGACATCAGCCCCAGCCCCAAGTCCGAGCCCACGCCCAGCGATCCGTCACACGCGGCTGGGGGCAGCCAAGGCAGTAGTGCTGGAAGCAGCGATGGACCCGAGGCGAGCGGCGCTGCTGTCGTCCCTGTGCCGCGGCCTCTCGCGGCAGACGCCATGGAGGTGTACTTTCGTGAGCCAGCCGCAGGCGAGGTGGTCGACATGGCGAAGCTGTTTGGTCCCGACGGTGGTGCGATACGGTTGAGAAAGGTCTTTCAGATCTATGAGGTCAGGCCCAGCCCGCTGAGGATCCACTTCTTCAACCAGCAGGGGGAACGACAGATATTCGCAGACGAGCTGAACAAGCGCGACCAAAGTTCTACTCTCCATGGCTTGAAGGAGTCCATCAAGTCCAGGGGGCTCGTCCCTGGCGTGTCTGGCGAGCCGTGGTTCGTTTTGTCTGATGGGGAGGTGCCGCCGTATAAGGCGATCACTTGGGGGCACCGCATCAATGCAGTGTATGAGCTCCACGCAGAAGCCCCCGGGGCCTCTCAAGTGCAGACGGTTAAAGAGACTGTTCAGGCGGGCGTGATTGCTCGCCGTTTCACGAGCCGGATGCCCAAATTCATGCGGGCGTACATGAGGGACTACCACAACATGGAGGTGTTTCAGAGAGGCAGCGGGTACTCGTATCTAGAGCTCTTGAAGGAGGTGCCAGACATGGAGGAACGATCGTCAGAAATCCAAATAAATTGATATCCTATCCAATTTGGCGGGGTAGGGGACGAACGGGGAAGCGGTGGAGGGAGGCGCCTTGCCCTCCTGTCATACAACGCAGCCGAAACGAGGGTCCCGGGCCGCAGAGGAAGGAGGAGGAGGGCGAGGAGGGAGGAGGAGGGGGAGGGAGGAGGAGGGCGAGGAGGAGGAGGAGGAGGAGGGAGCCAGGGCGTGGCCAGTTGCAGCCCCCCAGGCAAGCTGGGCTGTCTTGAAGACCGAGGGGACCACAGCTCGATCGACTGACTACGAGAAGAAATATTGGGATTTCATCAAGAGCCGCTATTCCGACAAGCTCAACTCATTCGCCCATTTTGATGCCGCAAAATCGTTGGCAAGGCGCATCAGCACTCTCCAGATCGATCATATCGAGTGGGCGCGGAAGCACGTCGACTTCATGAACCCGCGCTTGCACCACCAGTCCGTGATCATGATCATGGCTCAACTCACATCGGGAATGCACAACTCTTTCAAGGCCTACATGTCCAACGAGGACGTCGCCATTCTGATCGGCGAGGCCATGAAGTTCTGCGTGCCCGTCCGCGCAGATCCTCCTCGGCAGCGTAAGCTACCATGGGTGTTCGACAAGACGGGCGCGTCCGTGTCCGAGCTTGCCTCCTACCTCACGTGCCCGATGGGGGAGACAGCCAAGGTCTACAAGCAGAGCGTTAGACCAAAGGCGAAGGCCAAAGGCAAAGCAATGGCAAAGGGCAAAGCGAAGCCCAAGCCTGCCCCTGCGCCCGCCGCCAGGGAGGAAGTGTCTCTGACTGTGGACGTGTCGCACCCAGACGCGAACGCCAACGCCGAGTCGAGGGATCGCTACTTCGGAGATGACCTCATGGCGGCCATCAACTTCACCATCAGCGAGACTGCCAAGGGCCAGGCCTCGATCATCGACCACCCCGCCATGGTCGAAGTGAAGAAGGAGTTGGTGAGCTATGGATTGGAATTCCTGTGGCAGAAGAAGGTGTGCGAGGGACCCAGCGGGCCCCAACCACGATGCGTGGGCGTTGTGGCAGACGAGGGCTGAGTGACATCCGAGCCAGCATCCGTCGCTGCCACAGCGTCCTCACCGCGCCGTGGTTTGGGCAAGTCGGGATCCTCGGAAGGTAGCCTTCAAGGGTTCGATCATTACCAAGTGGAGCGACGCCAGGAATACCTTCCAAGCCTCGGCCAAGGAGTCCGTGGACAGGTTCAGACTGCTGGAGACGGATTGCGGCGAGGATATCGACATGGAGGTTGCCGCCGACGGCGCCACTAGGGAGATCATCGAAGAATTGAGGAACTCCGCGCAGGCGCAGGTCACCGATGACCCCATCCGCGACCTCCAGGCCCGCTTCACGCACGTGACCGATGAGAAGCCCGTGCCTCTCAGCGACACGCTGAAACAGTACGTCAGCCTCAACCGCGTGTTCAAGGCTGAGGCCCGGATGCACGTGCGCTACGCCATGGCTGCCTCCTCGGTCATGGACGCTCTGGAGGGTCATTCCACCCTCGACCAGTTCATCGACTCGTGCTTCAAAGCGGCCCCGATGGGGCCAAGCATATGCAAGCAAACTCCTCAATCCTCGATCCTTCCTTTCCTCCCCTCCAGCCTCCCCCTCCCCCCCATCGGCATTCCTCTCCTCCTCTCCCTGAGCCTCCACTTCCTCGTCTCTCGCCCCCCGTCTTTTTCTACAGATCACAGAAACAGGGGGGGAGAACAGGAAAGATAAAGACAGAGAAAGAGAAAGAGAGAGAGAGAGAGAGAGAGAGAGGAGGGAGGAGTTTTTTATTTTGTAATGTCGCTCCCAGGTCACCAGTGCGGATGACCGACTGTTCTGCGATGCCGTGCTTGACATTCTTGCCGAGACCGCCGTCGCGGCCATGACCTACAGCGAGATTCCAAAGGCGCTGGTCGAGGCAGGGTTCAAGGACGCGGAGGCTCTGCTCCTCTTTGTTCGTCTGCGAGGCTCCTATATGCAGCAACTTGTACAGGACATGCTCGCAAACCAGCAGACGAAGGAACTCGCCGCTAGCGAGAGCGACGGCACCCTCCTCAGTGGTTCCATTGTGAATGGCTTAAACAAGCTGTCCGCCGAGGAGAGGGTCACCCTGGCGGAGGCCGATGGCGCTGTTCGCGGAGACAGTGAATGGCACGCCTTCTGGTACAATGTCCTGGTGGGCCTGGCCAAGGGCAAAAAAATCGCCGCGATCATTTCCCTTCAGCCGCCATCGCGCCGCTTGAAGAGGGAGAAGAGCAAGCCTGAAGAGAGAGCTCCGGCACCTGGCCAGGCCCTCATGGTGGATCCCACGAAGGGCGCGACGGAGCCGCCGATGGACCCGACTTTCGTCCCAGTTGATGCCCTTCTGAAGATCCCCGCCTTGGTGTCCATGGGCCTCAATATCAATGCAGCACAGGCGAAGGTCCGAGAGCCATTGTGGGAATAATGCGTCGATGGTTGCTCTTTGCCCCCTGGTTCGCCAGCTCGGCCAAACGCGAGCGCGCGCGTTTGGCTTGGCTTGCGAATTGGGGTTCAATGAGCCCGCGATGCAATACGCCCACGGGACGTCTCATGTGAAGGGTATCGAGAGTCAGCTCTCGGCGTGGTCTTGGGGATTGTTCACGAAGAACGTGGAGGAGTTCTCTGGGATGGTGGCGGTAGATCTCCAGAAGGTCCCCAAGACGCCAGTGTATCTGACAGACGACGCAGACATTGCCTTCCCAATGATTTTCGCAGCTCCCGTGACCTACACGCGCCCCACGAAGGCAACCTTCCACTTGACGTCCATGTTCAATGGGCAGATCGACTTTTACTTGAATGGTTCCTTGGCCAACGGCCTTCAATCGGACTGCTTTGTGCCAGCGTGGATGGTCGCCGTCACTGACAAGCAGAGCGATTCGAACGTCTCGGTGAGCTACGTCGAGTACTATGGCAAGATCAACGTGGCAGGCAGAATCGAGTGGGAGACGGATGAGTCAGTGGCTGAAGATGCCGTTCAAAAGAAGGTTGGGAGTGAGAGTAGGGCTGAATCGGTCAAAAACGGCACAATGACCCAGGAGCAGGCTGACGCGGAGGTGGAGGCTGAGAAGACGCTAGCTGAGGAGAACCGCAAGTGGATGTTCACCGCCAGCCTGCCGTACATGCTCGTCGAGCCTCAGAAGATCGACAGGGCGGCGGCCAGGACTGAACTGAGGCGCTTCATCACCCCCGCCGAGCAGGATAGCAAGCGGCGCAGGGCTGACGAGAAACAAGCGGTGAAGGCCGCTGCCACGGGCTCGGTGGGCAGCAACATCGAATCGCTCAAGAGGAAGATCGATCCCGCCGCAGCGGCCTCGCAGCCCAAGAAGGGGCGTTCTAGCGGGAGCAGTGGCGGTGGAGATGCTGCTCTCGTCAAGGCATGCAAGCATTTGTTTTCATAGAGAACGCATGCGGTACACGCTGTTGGCGATTTGTTTTTTGCTGGCACGATCCTGTACATAGCTGCCGCTTCCAGGCGCTTCACTCGCCGCGCCGATCTCGTTCGTTTGAGCCCAGAGGCTCTCCACTCTCAGCATGCATGCTTCGAACACGTGGCGCACGCTCCGCGCAAGCGCCCGTGGTCGGGGCGCGCCAGTCTCAAGCCTTTGCGTGCTCGGAAGACGTGGCGCGCGCTCCGCGTGAGCGCCCGTCGTCGGGGCGTGCCAATCGATCGCCCCGGGGGGCCTGGCTGCATGGGGGGGAGGGCAGAATGACTCGATCGAGAGACAAGGGACAGAAAGGGGAAGGTAAGGCAATGATGCGGCTTCGAGCGCGAGTTGCGCGCTCTACAGTTTTTTTTTCAGACCGTTCAAGGATGGGCAGGGGGGGCTCCAGCTTCGGAGACTAAGCGTGGAGGTGGTGCGTCGCGATTCGCGTGACAAGCCACCCGCCCCCTGCCACTCGTCCACTGGTCCTTGAATGCTGCATTCGTGTTGTAGCGCAGCGGTGGCACAGAGTTGAAGCAAGTACAGAACTCAATGTATTCCATTCCATTCCATGCAATGATCAACGAGCCAGCGCTTCGAAAGAGGAGGATGAGCTGCTGATGCTGCTCCTGCTTCCTCTGCTGCTGCTGCTGCTGCTGCTGCTGCTTCTGCTGCTTCTGCTGCTCAGGAGGAGGAGGAGGAGGAGGAGGAGGGGGAGGAGGAGGAGGAGGGAGACGAAGACGGAGGAAGGGGAGGCCCTCCTCCTCCTCCCTCCTCCTCCGCCTCCTCCTCCGCCTCCTCCTCCTCCTCCACCTCCTCCTCCTTCTCCTCCTCCCAGAACATATATCACCAGGGCCCTATTACTACATCCTATCTGTTCGGGCCCCCGCGAGCCGGGGAGAGCAGGAGATTCGGCCTCCTCCACCTCCACCCCCTCACCCTCCTCCGCCTCCCTCTCACTCCTCCTCCTACTCCTCCTCTTCCTTCAGCATCCCCTTGCCTCCCTGTGTTCTCTGCTTGCCACGACCCTCTCCCTCCTCTTCCCTCCTTCTCTGCCATCCTCCTCCTCCTTCTCCCCTGCCTCCTCCGCCCCTCTGCCTGCCTCGTAGCCTGCCCCCCCCTCAGCGCCGCGCGAGGCGCCTGTGCCGGAGCTGGCGCCGCGGCGCCGCCAGCGTCCGCCCCGCCCGCCAGCGGCTGAGGGCCTCCTGCCTGCCTCCCGACCCTTTCGGGGTGCGAGCGCTGGCGGGAGATCGGCGTCGTCCTCGCATCATCGTCGAATTGACGAGGTCGAAGGATGACGATAATGAGCAGGAAGGGGAGGAAAGGCCCGGAAAGATAGGGGGAAGGGGGGGATGGAGGAGAGACTGAGGAAATAGACAGAAGGAATAACCTGCAAGCTTCGACCAAGTGCCGCAGACCCGGCCAAAACGCTGAAAAACTACACAATAACAGTGGAAAATGTTAGAACAATGCGTAGACGTGCCTGTGACAGCAGGTTCATGGGCGCACCCGAGCCTTGAAGTGCCGCTGGGCCGCCTTAGCCCGGGCCACCTGAGCCCCGTAGGGTTGTGTTTTTGGCACCTGCCCCCTTCGGTGCGCAGCCCCCACAGTTAACGCACATCACAACCATTAAACATATTCTTCTTCAGCGGTGGAGGAGGAAGAAGAATATTTTTCTTCGCTCCTTTATTCAGAGCAGCTATCAGGAGAGTCAGAGAATGCCTTGTTCCGAGAAGGATATTAAACATATTCTTCTTCAGCGGTGGAGGAGGAAGAAGAATATTTTTCTTCGCTCCTTTATTCAGAGCAGCTATCAGGAGAGTCAGAGAATGCCTTGTTCCGAGAAGGATATTAAACATATTCTTCTTCAGCGGTGGAGGAGGAAGAAGAATATTTTTCTTCGCTCCTTTATTCATCAGAGCAGCTATCAGGAGGAGGTGCCGAGCAGCCGCCAAGAAGTTGGGCCGCTTCGCATTTCGAAAAAGACGGACTTAAGTAAAACAACCAACTTTCTCGTAATACTATATACCATTCCGCCCGTCTGCTCGGCTATCACCATCGTATCACCATAGTATCACCATAGTATAGTATATACTCATACCTCTTGCAATTGCAAGGGCCTGCGTTTCTCAATCCAACATTATTTCGGTTGCTTCAGAAAATGTCGAAAAAAGACCATTCTCAGATGGCTATTCCGACCATCAAAATTGTGAAGGAACAGAAGACATATAAAACCTTCATAGCACAGCTCCCCCATGATTTCGGAGAGGGCCCACTTCGTGCCATTGAGGTGCAATGCCAAGCCCTCATGTTACGAGGTAGTCTCGGCTTCGCTATCCTGGTTCCAAAACCAAACGGCGGCCATTGTTTGGTTTTCAGTTTACCTGCGAATGAAAGGGGTGACTACAGGCATGCAGCAGGAATGGTAAAGGACATGTTGTCTCGGGCATTCTGGGGCGGCGTGCAAGAAGTGCACAGGTTCCAACTTGAGGAAACAGAGCGCAGTGCCAACAGCACCAAGCATATGACGAAATGCCATATTTCCATACTAGGCTGGGAACAATATACATTATCACCGGAGCAGTACCTTGAACGCGCAGCTGCAATGACAGCTACAACGGCTACAACGGCTACAACGGCTACAACGGCTACAACGGCTACAACGGCTACAATCGATGAGGACCCCAAAGAGGCTTCGCCCATGCTCCAAAACGTCGATGATGATGTCCTTAGAGCGGCCATGAAGTCCGGAATTTTGGTGCCAGTTCTTATTCGGTATTTCGGATTGACTCCATCGAAACCCGGCAACATTGAGACCCTCGCCATCGAATGCAAGCACATGGATGATGATGAATGCAAGCACTTAGAAACCCATGTGTTACAGCTTCCTCAGTATTGCAGCTATTGCTCTGGATATGTGTCACTGAGCACAGGCGCTTGCATCGACTGCGACAAAATGGCTGATGTCCCCACATGTGGACAATGTGGAGCAGATCCATGCGAGGGCCGTATGATGCGACACCAGTGCACTGGGTGCCATACGGTGTTATGCAATCGTTGCAACAACTTAGCAAAATCGAAAATAGACCAAAAAGATGAAGAAGGCAAGCTGCTGGACATGATCAATGGTAATCACGAAGCGTCTTTCAATGATCAGGGCGAGGCACCATATGTTGCTTCTTTCAAGAATATTGTTGCGCTCGTGGACAATCTACCCGACGAGGATTTATTCGAGCCTAAAAGCCCAGCCTTGGTACGCCTGCTGAAAGACATTGCCGAAGATGAACGCAATCTACGGAATCTACGGAAGAGGGCTCGAACCTCTTGGGATGATGAGCATCATGGCAATCATGCGAAAGAGACAGTGCCCTCACGTGAAACATTGAAACATCCATTCTTATTCGACGGTGTGGAAACAGCAGAGATGAAACAATGCGATTCGGGGCAGATTGAAGAGGTAATGTTGCACAAACTGAAGGAGCGCGGCATCGCGCTGTGGTGGCCAGGCGCATCGCAAGTGACCATTCAGAGTCAGTTTCCAGCTTTTCTAGACCTCTACAAGGAGTTGTTCGGTGATTGTCACACAGGCGATCAAGGAATGCCGAACATGATCAACAAGAAAGTGCGGCCTCTATTCCAAAAGTTAGTATCAAACACGCTGCGTCAGGCTGGGCTCCAGGAGAAATTCGAGTTGCCTCAGATGACTAATCTGGAACCGCATGTGTGGGAGCACTTGGAGCGTGTAATTACAGGAAATTCAAAAAGAACGAAGTGTCGATCATGCGCCAAGCACTTCAACACCAAATTAGGTGAGGTGGTATGCTCCGAAAAGTGTAGAACGAAACACCAGGCTGCGCATAATGGCTTGGTTTGTACAACGTGTGCTAATCCAATCGTTAAGAAACACCCTGACAGGTATTCCCTCAACCAACAGTTCTACAATCCAGGGGGCAGCGCTTGGTATCCAGTCGCTCTTCTGGAGATGAGTGAGTCCGAGACCGAAGCAGAACTCATATGTTCAAAACCAAGAGGGCGTAGCCTCGAGAATTATGACAAGCAGGTCGCTTTCGTCATGGAGACAAAGATGAAGAAGAACCCCATCATATTTTGCAGCGGCGAATGCGAGGGTCTGTGGAGGAACAAACTCATTTGCCAAGAGTGTGGTGGGGAAGCTGGGAGCGTGGACGAGAAGAGCAGCGGCTCTGTCATCCCTTCCCCAAATCTTGACGAGATCCCCAAGTCCAGCCCCTCAGCAGAATTCGAATGTTTCGCCAAAGCAAACAAATGGAAACAACGGCAATCTTGCGCTCAGTGCGCAGGGTTCATGCTTCCACGTATGATAAGCCCAGGCAGCGTAGCGTGCATCGCGTGCATCGCGTGCAGTGCATGATGCTATTTCTATCCATATAAGTGACGCCGTGAGGTTCTTTTTACAATACTATGATTCTCGTTGATTTCCAGATACTACCATGGTATGATATTGCCCCCCTTCAGATATAATGCACAGGATACGGGCGCACTGGAGCTTGAGCGCGACTGCTACATGCGTGTGTTCGAGCTCCTTTTTTTGGTCGGTCTGTCATTTCTTCGAGGATCATAGAGGCGTGCTCGGACGCGTACCGGGCCCATCACGTTGATTATATATTGATGATCATCTGTCTGATAGTAAATGGAGCCGTTCAAAGTAACTGAGATCGTAGTTTCACCCTGTATCATGTGCCCGTGTGGCAAGTCTATTTTACGAATGACTGAAGAACAGAGAGCACAATATGATGAGGCCGTAAGCAAGAGATGCGAGACCAAAGGGAGAGAGGAACATAAGCACACCGTAGAAACGCTACCAGTGATAGAGTGTGCTACCAATGACACCAATCTCGAAAAGTAACCATGATGATAAAATGGAGACCAGAAAGTATGATTCTCTCTTGAGAGTGAGATGAGGACACTGGACCAGTAGAGTAGAAGATATCACTGCATATCTAAATGGACGAAGGAACGAAGACAATAGCGCTAGGGCCACGAAGCCGAAAGGCAATGACTGGAGATGGAAATCAAAACTGTGTCGTCGCTAGTAAGACTCAGAATAGGGCTGAGACGGTGCAGGACACCGACAAGTTGATTCCCTACACGCAAAGCCGACGAAGGAAAACAAAAACCATAATGATTTTGCGTGACGACGAAGATCCTGACTTCAGATAGGCTTTTTATACTCGTATCGTGCCACCGTAAGTGTTCGCTTTACGTTGATACGCGCATTGTTATATGAAAATGGAGCATTGGCAAGCGGTACGTGCGAAGAGGTCCAGAGACCATGACATTCACTGTATTCAACTTGACTTTACACAGGACTCCATCGTCTTCACCGTCTCGGGAACTCAGTCTGACGAATACAAAGTGGAGATTCAAGAAAGCATTGGTTCATGGCCGCCTACATGTACGTGTGAAGATTACGTATGGAGAGGCCCCGAGTTCCTGTGCAAACACATTTGCTACTGCCTTAGGCTGATGGGGGTTGACGAAAGTGCGTTATGCGAGTTATGTTGGGAACCAGAGGATGAAAAAAAACGCTTCTAGAGTATTTGTGCAACGCGCATAAAGTCGTGGGGTCGGCACGTAACGTAGATAACATGGACTAGATTCCCGATAGACAAATGTTGATCCCTGCACCGAAAAATACACGAAAGCGTATTATGCAGCATGTTTGTTTGATGTGTGGCCACAATGCAAAATGTCGGGCATATCTTTTACGACATCAACTCACGCACAGCGATGTAAAGCCTCACATGTGTGAAGAGTGTGGCCTCTGTTTCAAAACTGTTAGCGATCTAAATGCGCACAAACGTTGTTTGCACATGGGGCAGAAGTATGTTTGCAAATGTTGCGGGTTCACGTGTAGACAAGCGAAGGTGTTGCGCCGTCACATGCTTGTGCACGAGGAGAAGCGCTTACAATGCCCAGAGTGCCACTATACGGCCAGACGTAGGGAAGATCTCCGCAAACATATCGTCAGTATGCATAGAGGAAAACCGAGAAGAAAAAGACACGAAGAAGCAGTTGCAACATTATTAACAAATTTGCAAATTCCTTTTACAAGAGAGCACGTCGTCAAATTCGCCTCGGATCATCCTGGGAGGCGGTTTGCGCGCATTGACTTTTTTTGGTTGTGTGTTGACACAGCTATACTTTTTGAAGTCGATGAATACGCCCACATGGGGTGCCGCTATGGTGTAGAAAATGAATGTATCCGCATGTGGGGCATCTACGAAGAGCTGCGAAACAAAGGCTACGACAAAGTGCATATTGTCAGGTATAATCCACATGCGCCACGTGGCGAACAATACACAGACGACGAGAGGCTACGCCAAATTAGCGAAGCTTTGGCTCATGTGCCTGCATGTTTAGCCATTACATATCTATTCTATCATACGCAAGGGAATCTTCCGAGCGTCGCACTCTCGGACGAATATACGCTCAAAAACTATGTTCGCCCGTGTGGGTCTGCGATGACAATGTGCGCCATCACTACCATGGTAAATTGTGCGCATCTGTTTTGAACTTGGGTTCGACTGTCCAGACATAGCTTCAAAATCCCAAGTGGAGTTTCGAAGCTACTGTTTTGAACTTGCCGATCGAAGGTTTTATGTTTGGGCAGACTGTTTTGAACAAGCTTGCTTGGGAAGTATGTTTAGTACCGACTATCTAGTTTATGTGAATGAGTCCCAACTTCCACGCACTATCCTTGGAGGCGCGCGCACGTATCTACGAAGGTGTACTCGATTATGTACTCACATGGTTGGCCTTCCCCTTATCGCATACTTGGCCAGAGCGCTCACTCACTTGAGTCACTATGAGTCTGAGTCACTATGATTGGTAGCACACAAATTGCGTCAATGACTATCTTTCACTCCCATAGATAATCGCCTGAACACAACACACATATTTCATTCCGACGGAAGCGCACACGATATCATGTGAGTGCAGAAAGTCGGCCATGCACATGTACTCCCAGATGAGTTGGTACATATCATGGTACTGATCCTGATGGTAATGAGCATGAATGTGCTGGCCCAAGTATGCCGGAGTGCTGCTACCATGAGAAATAAATCCTCATGCGATTATGTGGGTGTACACGATTCTGTATCGTGATACATTCCCTCGTGTTGCGCATGCACTCCCAGATCTATCGGTACATATCCACGCGATTGATTCTGATGGTAATGAGAATGAATGTGCTGACCCAAGAGAATATATTATGTCGGAGTGCTCCTACCATGAGAAAGAAATCCCCATGCAGCTATGTGTGTGCACACGATTCTATATCGTGACACACTCCCTCCTGTTGCACATATATTACCAGATTCATCGGTACATATCCATGTGACTGATTCTGATGGTGGGGCGCATGAATGTGCTGGCCCAAGAGAAACTGTTATATCGGAGATCTGCGAACAAATCCTCATGTAGCTGTGTGTGTACACGATTCTGTATCGTGACACGTTCCGCTCTCAGCGAACACATCCCCTGATGCTCATCATCATTAATATGTGTGAGGAAACAGGCTCCGCATATTTTCTTAGCAAGCACAAGCCTCTCTATTATTTAGATACGAGGAATGTAGAAAACGAGTCGAGCGATCATATATCCCCACGGGTCTTGTTTGTTTTCACCTAATCACTCCACAATTTTCCCGAAAGAGGAAATGTGAGTGGACTACCATGCACAAAATCATGCTGTCACACAAATTCCAGTCGCTTCCTTTGTGCTTCCCGACTACCTACCCAGCGCTTCCAGACCCCCTCCCAGGCTTCCAGACGCATCCAGACATGACGCTTCTGGATGGATCTTGGTAAAACGTTTTTGAACATCCTGCGCATTGACCAGTTGAACAGCAACACTGTTGCTGACTGTTGCAGACTTACGCAGCTTGTACGACTACAAGGGGTCGGGTATAGCATACTATTTTTTCTTTGTCTTCTTCGAGTGAGTCTTTACGTGCCGCGAGTAACTTTTTTGATGGATCATCTTCGAGCAGTGCGGGCACTTCTTTTTTGAAAAAACGCGCTTCTGGCGATTTGGATTTGCTGGGCACTGCCATTTCATATGCTCGTAGAGACAGGTCCTATTAAATTCTTTCTTGCAATAGGGGCAAACGCGTCTCAGCTCTAGTTTCGCGCCAACGGTGGCACCGCACTTCTGACAGCGACACTGTCCGTTCCCAAGACTCCTATGACGGTGGCTCAGTTTTCGCATTGAATGCTGAAGATGCATGTGACGCGAGTCGCTCATATTTTATAGTGTTGGCGATATCGGTGTCCCATATTCCGATGGCGATGGTAGCGAATGATTCTTACAGCTATGTAAGGCTTGAAGGTTGCCCAAAATGATGGCACCGAGTTCCTGTATATTTGTTTAACGCGTATACAAAGTCATTTCCTGAAATTTGTGATTGTCGCGCGGTGTGCTGAAGTTATACAAGTTATACAGTATAATTTCTTAGAATTGGTTGCCAAAAAAAAATGTATATTCTTGAAGAACGGTAATATCTAGTAGCGAGGATCCGCCATCTATACGAGCTGTTCTGTATAATGCACCTACTAGCTGCTTGCTCGCTCTTCATTTGGACTAAGGACTTGTATAAGGCTTATACAGCCGAGCGTAATCCTGTATAACTTGTATAGCCCAGCGTGTAAATCTGCAAAGGCAAATCATCGGACTACGGACTGGAAACGTGCGGTGCCACGGTTTATGGAGACCCTGCAGTCTACTCTCCCGGTGCCACATTGCATGTGGACATAAGATCAACGACCCAAGAGGTACAGCGTCCGGAGCAAACTGCGTGGAGTGCCCGATTGGATGTGGTGCTCTCGTTGGCATTCTGACTCTACGACTGGTACGCATTCATGGATAAGGCGAGGAGCTATTCTTGAATCATGGGGAGCCGTACTGGCGAGCCCGTGAAAAACGAAAGCAACGAGTGTCCGTTTCTTCGGATGCAGTAAGCAATCATTGAATTATGGACCCAGTGGAGAGGGTACTTGCTCGAGATAAGACAGAGACTCAAGCACGGTCCGATACAGCACTTTTGAACATGTGACACCTCTTACACAAAGCTTGAAGATTACTTTCATGGGTTGGATGTCCACCGCGAAACAAAGGTGTGCGATGGTCAAGCTCGAAAGTCTCATCCAGGAGCTGTTTGCAGATGGCGCAGCGCCATTTCTGCTTCGCGGCCACTCTTTTTTTGATTATGGGCGATATGTATGGGCGTTTTGGTGCCCCGCCTCGGGGCATGCCCTCGGCAGGTGAACGCTTGCTGCTTTCACGATTGTCACGATTCCCTATGTTCGCTTTCACAGGAATCACAGGATCCACGGGAGAATCCACCTCGGGCTCGAATAGGTGTTGACTGTGTTCAAGCATTCGATATGCCGATTTAGCATCCCACCGCGACACGAGCCACGCCGCGAGTAAGATACCAATCACAGCAAGAGTGCAAAGCAATCCCATTTTTATGATCACTCCCTGGATTGCGTTTGTTCTTCCTCCCATGGATAGGATACTAGATAATCAATTACTCTTCCAGGGAAATAATTATCCCTGGTTCGCTCTCAGCGTCATCGTCATCCCCGAAGAGCATATTCGAAATGGCACGCGAGGCTGCCTTGGGACCCATGTGATACCAATCACCAGGACAGTCTGCTCGGAACGCCTTCATGCCACGATAGATGTCCTCCGCTCGATGGCCTTGGCCGTAGTAGATCGTCACAGGCTGAAGCTTTGAGGGTAGCTCGCTCTCGAGTTCTGCGATGCGTCGATGCACGTCGGACGCACTGAGGATTGCGACCATGCCCTTACAGAACGCCGCAGTCACGAGGAAGAGATGCTGCGAGTCAACATAAGTTGTTTGAACATCCGAAACCGTGTATTGTAATTTCTTGCACGGCACGCACATCACTACCCTCTTTTTCTTAGGTGTACCGCCAAGATTCTCTTGCACGCCGCTATCTGGGTCTTGCACGACACCACCATCTTGGTCTTGCACGCCACCATTGTCTTGAGCCGACCTTGATTCAACGGATCTGTCGGCATACAGGATCTGCTCTACAAGATCGATTCCTGATTTGATAGGCAAACGGAAATATTCTCTACTGGGCGCGTCCTCGATTCGGTAAGGCCTCAGCGCGCAATGCACGCTCTTTTCGTCGGATCCCCGATCGACCCAGACAACTTGAGGGAACACCCAGAAAGGGGAACTTTCCTGGAGCTGAAGTGCGCGTTGTGTCGAACACTTGGACCTTCCTAGCTTTATTACGCTTGGTAGCAAGCTGACCGGCATGAGGTAGAGGTCGTCTGTTTGTCCTGTTTCGACGATCTCTTGCAGTTTAGTCTTACAGGTGGAGCACGTAGCCAAGCATCTTGCGCGAAGTCATTTCCAGTCATACATATACACTCGCGCTGGGCCAAACGAACAGGTCGAGTATCCATTCCATGGTAGCATCAGGTAGCATCAGGTAGTATCAGGTAGTATCAGGTAGTATCAGGTAGTATCAGGTAGTATCAGGTAGTATCAGGTAGCATCAGGTAGTATCAGGTAGTATCAAGTATTATAACAAAGGTGGTATACTGTATTAAAATGGTATACTGTGGCAACGATGTGTACAACTCTTCACTGGAACAGAATGGTGGCAAAGACGTGTTCGGCACGCATGCCGAGTGCTACCGCAAAGGATACGCACGTGGGTACAACCAAGAGGTCAAGGACATACCCCGTTTTGTTCAAAAGTGGGCTGGTCGATATAAAGCCCATATCAGCCAAAAGTTGTGGTATAGTGACGAGCCAGTGCCGCCTGGGTATCAACTCGCCACGTTGAGCCAGACAATGGGAAGGGGATACGCACTCGGCTCCATAGCGCTCGCAAAGAAACTGAAGCAGGAGTCAAAGTCTGCACGCGTGCCCGCCAAGAAGCCGACGTTGCCGATCGGAGCCCGTTAGCCGAAAGCCATCGCTGCTTGTCTCTTGGACTCGTCTTTAACGTCCAGGTATTTCTGTAACATCTCCAAGCTGGAGTGACCGGATATGCTCTGCAAAACTCGTAAGGGAACTCCTTTGTCAGAGGCAGCGGTAAGCGCGCTCCGTCTAAAGGAGTGTGTGGAAATGCCTTCAATGCCAATCTTCTTGCATGCAACCCTTAATGCGTAATCAACATTTCTCCGCGTCATGTGCTCGTCGAGGGTTTTGACTCCTGGGTATAGGAAGTCGTGCTTCTCCGGCTCTCGTTTGAAGACGCGTGGCCATTCGGTTTTCCAGTGAACGATCTCGTCCCATAGCTTCGGATTCATAGGGATGGTTATTGTTCTCATCTTCTTCTTTGTGATCGCCTTGGGTATAACGATGTCGGTGCTTGTCACATTCTCCCATTTCAACGACAAGGCCTCCGTGATTCTAGCAGCGGTGAATCTGCACAAAGATAACACTGCACGCGCCTTCGGCGACAGCTCGGCCATGATCGAGTCCAGCTGCTCAGAAGACAGTGTTAGTGCCTGCCCAGACCGATTCGTCTTTGGCATTATTCGATTTCCTTTATTAGGTATTAGAGGAAATTCACGCGCGTAGACTTTACTCTTTCCTATGGAAGAGAAACTTCCCCTGGGTGGTGATCCACTCCCCAGGGAAAGTACGTGAGTCGCACAGAACAACCACCCAACCACCAGCCTCTCTCCTATGGAAGAGGTCAACATGGTGGAAGGTGTGGTGATCGATTCCCCAGACAACGAGCGAAGGCGATGAAGCCAACAAACCAACCACCAGCCGCTCTAATATGTCAATGAGCCACGCCATGGGAAAATCGGAAACGCAACTTAACGCGGGCCACTCATCGCATGGCCCCTGCTACCTCCGCGCACCTATACCCAAGTTGATCTGGGCACGGCGCCGCGTTCGGCTCAGCGGAGAAATGCTCGGGGGCTATTTCAAAAAGTTGGCCGTTTGTCAGGCTGGAGTGCTCATGTCGGAGGCGTTGCTTTCCGTGTGCGACCACGCGAGGGCGCAGCTGCTGCGCGAACAGTTGAAGCTGTCTGCGCTGCGGGACGCGGCGCGGCGTTACCAAGACATCGTGTGCGCCAGCGCTCGCGCGTTGAAGTTCGTGGCCGACGACCGCGATGCCTACGTTTACTATCGGGTCGGCGAGGAGCTCGATCTGGATTGGGACTTCAGCGACCCAGAAACGACTTGTGACTTGTCCCGCCGGCTCGACCGTGTTGCTTCCGTCTTCCACAGTCAACCTTGCCAGACGTTCAGCGGCGCCGCGTTCGCTTGCACCAGCAAAGAACTCGAACGGGCAGTGCTCTGGCTCCGCAATCTTTCCGGCTCCGTCTGCGAAGACGACGTGCGTGACTGTGCCGACCTGCTAGAGGCCGCTGGGGCGGTAGTCGAATACCAGTTTCGCTTCGGCATTTCCATGCGTGTCACTGCGGTCTGCGCGGATGGCTCTGCGCTGAGAAGCCTCGCTTCGAGATTGCGCGAATTTGCTGACGCGCTTCGCTGATTCGATCGCAGCACTCACCCAAGATCCCTAACACCTCGCCGAGAAGAAATGGTATTATGGAAAAATAATGGCTTCCTACCATGAGTTCGTCCGATTCTGCCAGGGGCGCGCTTGCGAGAAGGGGGGGCTTTGCGCGATCCAGCCCGTCGGCCTTGCAGGCGAGCCGATAAAGATCGGCTACGCTCATAACCTCCTGCAACGGTTGGCCGCGTGGCATTACGCGTATCCGCAGGGCATCAAGATCCTCGCTGTCGCGCGGATGAACCGGCCCAACGACACACACATCGGCAAGAGGCGCGTCCTGCAGCTCGCTGAGGCGGCCTTGAAATACGAGCTGAGGGATTTTGTTTTCGCGCGCGACGAGTGGATGCACCCGAGCGCGAAGGGCAAGATACTCGAAACGATGCGGCGACTGCAGCGCTCGCTCAGCCCCAACCTGAGGGAACATTTCTACGCCTTTGAACAGGAGGCCGCCGCCCCGCCGTCGGCTGCCTCTTTGAAGCAGGGCCTGCTTGCAACCGCAATGATTCACCCTATTTTGAAGCCGTGCCACTCGCGCCGCAAGACAGTGCCTCCGAGGTGCGAGGACGACCCAGGCTGCGTTTGGGAGAAAGCTCGGCCGAGAGGCCGGTGCGTCGCACGGGAGAGTCCGCAGCTATAATAAATGGCGACGCCTTCCGAGTTCCGAAGCTTCTGCGCCCACATCGATTGCGGCCCTGGGTTATTTGCACTGGCATGCGCGGGCTACGTCCAGATCGGAAGTACGGGCAATCTCCGCCGACTATCCCTGCAACCCCGTCCGATCATCTGCGTTGCGCACGTCGCGCGGGTGCGGGATGGGGAGAGGATGCTGCGGCGGCTGCTGCGGGTGCAGGGCTGGCCTCTGGATCAAGAAGGGCGAGTCTACGCGGGCCCTCGAGCTGTTGCCTCGTGTGTGCGCCTCGTCCATCGTCTGCAGCGAGGGCATGGGTTCTATACAGCCACAGACATCAAACGCCTCGCGCCGGTCGCGCCGGTCGCGCCTGTCGCGCCTGCGGATTCGCCACTCCATGGATTGCATGGATTGCACGGACTGCACGAATTGCACGACCTGCCAGTGTTCCGCCGGGTTTTGGACAACGTCGCTGCAGATTCCCCACTGCACGGACTGCACGGATTCCACGGACTGCACGAATTGCACGACCTGCCAACGTTCCGTCGCGTCTTGAACGAAATCGGCACAGACTCCCCTCTGCACGGATTCCACGGATTCCACGGACTGCACGGCTTGCCATCGTTCCGTCGCGTCTTGAACGACATCGGTGCAGATTCCCCTCCGCACGGATTCCACGGATTCCACGGATTCCACGGATTCCACGGCTTGCCAACGTTCCGCCGCGTCATGAACGACATCGGCACAGACTCCCCAGACTCCCCGCTGCATGGATTCCACAGCGTGCCCACGTCGCCAACGTCGCCAACGTTCCGTCGCGTCATGAACGACATCGGCACAGACTCCACACTGCACGGATTGCCAGCGTCGCCAACGTCGCCAACGTCGCCAACGTTCCGACGAGTCTTGGACGACGCAGATTCGCCGGCATCGACTCTCCTCGACAGCCCATGATGTCCTCACACGTGCATTTCGATGGTGTCGCGTGCGAGAAGCTGTCCGCTGGGCGGCTGTATATCTCGGCGTACGAGTATCGGATGCCCGCGTACAGGTCTTCCACAATAGGCACCAGCCCCCTACTCAAGTTTCTGGTTCTCCAAATCAGCATTGTAGTCAACGACTGCAATGGATCGCTGAAAACAGCAACGCGGAAGCTTCAAGGAATGCGTTCGAGTTTGGAGTGGCCGGGAGTGGCCGAAGCACGCAGACAAATACAGCAGCACAAGCGGTCCTGCGCAGCCGGGGCACCCATGATTAACGGTTGTAAAGGAACGCATGCTCCTCCAAGCCGTTCCTCGCCGTTACATCAAATTGGGCACGTGCTTTGACGGCTGCAATGCATCCTCTGTTGTTCAAGCGCTGCCTTCCGTAAATGACAGGACGGAATGGCGGTTATTCAAGGGAATCAGCGCCTACCTTCCTCCGTAAATGACAGGACGGAATGGCGGTTATTCAAGGGAATCAGCGCCTACCTTCCTCCGTAAATGACAGGACGGAATGGCGGTTATTCAAGGGAATCAGCGCCTACCTTCCACAGAAGTATCTTGTGATGGATGTGGAAGTCGGGTAGCAGGCGCCCCCGCAGCAGCTGGTCAAATTTTGTTTGAAAGCGGTGTTTTTCTCGTGTAGGGCGAAAGGTAACTGCGCTCGGGTCGCCAAGCGAACGCCGACTACAGATTTCGCGTCCCACCTGGATAATTACAGCCCACATCAGAACCATGACGAGCGTCATGGTTGCAACCGCCTAGAAAAGCCCAATTTGATCATCAATCAATGACATCGACAGTTTTTGTTGCTCTTGTCCCCGAGTCCATCACGGACGAACAGCTCACTCGCCCTGTGAGGTGGGCACAGTGGGCACGGTGACCGTATAAGGGGTGCGCGCAGCTGCTGGCGATCCGGAAAAAGTCAGCCCGAGACAATCAGCGCCTGCTGCTCGCAAATCTTCAGCATTCGTTGGTCGAATTGCCTCCAAAGCAAACCAGATGGCTCAAAGTGTGCGAGTGAGGGTCAAGCGACGGGGACTACGGGGACTACAGCGTACCAGGCGCGCTTTGTTTTACGATTGCATCTGATTATATTTGGAGGTCTGGATGGAAATTCTCGCCCTCTCCTCCTCGACGCTGGCTCAATCCCCCCGATACGCTCAGATCGAGCGAAGGCGAGCAGCATCGGCTTCCGTTCCACACTCCCGAAGTAGATCGTGCCTCGGAGCGCAAGATCGACCTTATCGGCCGCCCTTCTTGATTCGTTTGCAAGCCCCACTTTCTAGGATGGCCCCCGTGCCCCAGCATGTGCAGAATCGCCCTGAGAACGTTCCCTGGGTGCCTTCTAGGTGTTCCTGGACCCAAACCTCATGAGGTTTACCCACCGCTTACAGCCGATTCCTGGACGCAGACTCGCCAGATAAGAGCACTCCGGCTGTCATTTTGTGGCAGTGTGGCTCTCATGTTGTGGGCCCGCTGCATCTTCAAAGTTGATTTTCAAGTGACGTTTGAAAGACATGGCATCGAGGGTGTAATGGCTGCAGAGTCTTTCCGCAACCACAAGAACACTTCCAGCCTTAATCGTAAGCGATCTGTTTCTTCATATATGGCGACAGATAACCGCGTCTGCTTTTCGCGTTGCCTTTTCCTCGGTTCGCGCTGGCACGACCATGTGGTGTCGATGGTGTCAATGGTGTCGATGGTGTCAATGGTGTCGATGGTGTCGATGGTGTCGATGGTGTCGATGGTGTCGATGGTGTCGATGGTGTCGATGGTGTATAATGTGCATGTTCGTCAGGCTAAGACAGGTGACTCCCAACTTGCAAGATTGTGTATGCCGTACGGTCGTTACCACGCCAGGCACAAGCGAAAACCACAACAACGATCAACATCGCTAGAGCCCACGCGAGACCCATTTGTATGTTCACAGACTTCTTTTTCAAAATGTTCGATCAAATAAATGAACACATCTGCTTACTTCAGTGTTGCTCTGCCTGGAGACACTACAGACGATCAGCTGTCCAAGTGTTATGAGTGGGGCAAACAGCATTGCGTGCATTGCAATTTGCTCCGGACATGTGATGACGAGTACTTGCTCATCGCACACAGGAATGATGAGAAAGACTTGAGGGCAAGACAAAGGCTAATGCTAACAAATTTGAGAAATTGGGGGATAGACACGGGTAAGCAGAAGGGATGGATCAAACTGTTAACACCAAGCGAATACGATACACTTTCGCGCGATGGCGCGCAAAAGCCATCAGGAGTCGAAGCAGAAGATCGACCAACACGGAGCGATGACTCGACGTCTGGACGTGAGCACACAACGGACGGTGAAGAGGGCAAGCGAGAGGAAGCAGCAACGAACATTGCAGACTCAAGCTTACAATGGGGGCTCCTGCGGCTACCAAGTAATCTGCTCTATAATGGAGGCGAAAGGTTTGCCGCCCTTCAAACAAAGATACCTGTTTGTTAGATGTTCTGTTCGATAACCCATCTCGGTAGAAAGTTTTGCCGATACCTTGAAAGGCGCTTGTTCCCTTGCGATGCACCTGGTCACTCAGCAAAAAGATGCATGACGGCTCGCGCTCAAGGGGCTGTGCGCTAGACGGGCGTGCACAACGACGCTATCCAAGCCCGCTCACGCTGTCGGGGTGCAACTCTTGATCAACGATCGCCTCCTCGTTCACATCGTCTTTCTCCCCTTTCTCCCAGACTACCCAAATTGCCGCAAGTCGTCTGAGGTCGCTGTCTGACGGCTCCGCAACCTGCAACTCGAACTCGCGTGTACTCGGTCGGTAGATGCTGCCGCTCTCGTATTGGAGGTAAAAGATGTATTTGCTCGCTTCGCAGATGGCGAACTGGACGCCGAGGAGATTGAGGTCTTTCAGCGCTTGCACTTTGGTGTGCTGCTGCACATAATCCCGGAAGGAGCGCAGCTCTTGCACATACATTGCCTCACACACATCGCTACGGTCATATTCCTGTTGGCAAAACGACACAGTCACGATTATCTTAGTTATCTCGGTTATCTCGGTTATAATGCAACGGCGGTTTTGTGGCCAATGCCATCACGGTATCACGAGTACATGTGTTTGTCCTCCGCAACCATTGTCAAACCACCGCCGATTCGCGATGAAATTCAGACACCGTCGTGGGCCCAGTCCCACCACGCCAAAATCAACCAATTGCATCTCGATGTCTTTGAACTGGTTCTTCGTCGCTTCCGCCATGTCGAAGAGAATCTCTTTCATGCGGAAGCCCTGAGAAGGCATAGAATCACACAATACCGCCCCCCCATTCAAAGCGGCGGGGGTTCCAGGTACCTTTCAGGTAAATGATCTCTGCCCGCCTTGCCCCCGAATCCAGCAATCTTCCGAATTTGTTTCGAGACTTGGTCGATCGGATTATCTCCTTGCCACAAGTCGGCAAGAGTGTTGGCCTTCTTGGCGAACGAGATGACCCCGGCAATCAACTCAGACCGCCCGCGCCGAGGCGCCTTGGACCTTGTCTTCTGCGGCTCCACAATCTCGAAAAAAACCTTGCCGGACAAGCGCAAGAATATGATGTCAACATCCTTTTTGCTCTTTTCCGACACATGCCCGTTCTCCACCGTGAGCCATGGGACGTGTCCGAGCTCACACACATTTATCAACTTTTTCGACATAGTGTTTCTCAAGAACATCACGTTGAGAGACAAGTCCTCCAGCTTTTCTGCTTTGTAGTGCTTGGCGTAGTGTGCCAAGAAGATCTTCGTCGTAGGATCCAGATTGCGGACCATGTTCGTGATGCGAATGTGGAAGGCATTTTGCTTTGTCAATCTCTCGGCGATATCTGTTGCCTATTTTCCATGAAGGTGATGATGCGCTGCTTGCGGCTGTCAACGTCGTCCCATTCTGGTCCGGGAGCGAAATTCATGCCACGCTCAAGCACGTCTTCGGTTGATTCTTGGAGATGTCGGTCGCTCTTGGCAGCGATGCAATGCGTCTCCCATTTGTCGGACCTGATCGGTTCCTTACAAGTCGCGTTAGAGCATTTGTAATGGATCCGATTCCCGGCCCCGTGGCCAATTGTTTCTGTTTTCTCGTGCACAAGATCTTCTGGTGGCTTGCACGGGCCCGGCACCTTTGCGGTGTGGGCGTTTATATCGATGCACCTCTCCTAGTTGCTCTAGAGCGTGCTCGATTTCCTTTTTCATTTCGGACGGCATGCTGCCCGTCCTCTGTTTTTTTTTCCAGCGGTTGCGCCATGGCGATCTGCCCGAGAGTCGCGGGGCAACCGCTAGCTAGACTTGAGGTGCGTTTGCGTGCGAATTCATACGCATATGCTATTGATCTCAAACGGGATTGGTGACTGATTGTGAAAAAATAAAAAGTCATTATCGAGGGGCGCTGGCTTATACAGCTGGGCCCTCCAACAACCAGAAACAATCATAACGCACCAAGGGAGTTCACACGATCCGTTCCGTGTTTTCGTTGTTTTTCATTGCACAACACTCTGGGAAACCTTTCTTAACCTCTACATCTTACTCTTCAGCTTTCGAATGTTCTGGTAAGATTTTCAATAGATATTGTGTGCGGCGTACTGTTGGGATTTGGGGGATTCGCAGTTTGGACATTAACTTGATTCTTGTGAATTCCAACTCATGCGTTGCAATTTGCTTGCTTAATTGGTTTTTTGAGTTGTCGTATTTCGCGGTTTGGACATCAATCCGATTCTTGCTAATTCCAGCTTATCTGTTAGAACATAGTTGGTTAATTTGGTTCTTCGAGTTTCAAGTTTCATGGTTTGAGCACTCTGTCACTTTCCTTGTGAGGGTGGCGCTCTTTCCATGTCGCCCAACCACCTTAACTTGCAAACATTCGGTGTATAGATTCGGTTTGAAAATATTTTCGAAAACATGTTTTTCATGGCTTGAGCACTATGTCACATTCCATGTTGCCCAAGCACGTTCACTTTCAAACATTCTATGTATAGATTCGGTTTGAACATATTTCCGAAATTGTGTTTTCTCATGGTTTGAGCACTATGTCACTTTCCTTGTGAGGGTGGCGCTCTTTCCATGTTGTCCAACCACCTTAACTTTTGAACATACTATGTGTAGATCCGGTTTCAACATATTTTCGAAAACATGTTTTTCATGGTTTGAGCACTATGTCACTTTCCTTGTGAGGGTGGCGCTCTTTCCATGCTGTCCAATCACCTTAACTTTCAAACATTCTATGTATAGATTCGATTTGAAAATATGTTCGAATTATTTGTTCATGGTTTGAGCACGCTCTATGGGAGTCACTGTCCTTGCTGTCCAACCACCTTAACTTTCAAACATTCTCTGTATAGATTCGGTTTGAAACTATTATCGAAAAACTTTTTTTCATGTTTTGAACACTATGTCACTGTCCATGGTGTCCAATCACCCCAACTTTCAAACATTCTATGTATAGATTCGGTTTGAACATATGTTCGAACAAATTGTTGTTCATGGTTTGAGCACTATGTCACTTTCCTTGTGAGGGTGGCGCTCTTTCCATGCTGTCCAACCACCTTAACTCTCAAACATTCTATGTATATATTCGGGTTGACAATATGTTCGAAAAACATGTTTTTCATGGTTTGAGCACTGTGTCACTTTCCATGTTGTCCAATCACCTCAACTTTCAAACATTCTAAGTATATATTCGGTTTCAAAATATGTTCGAACAAGTTGTTTTTCATGGTTTGAGCACACTCTATGTGAGTCACTTTCCTTGTGAGGGTGGCGCTCTTTCCATGCTGTCCAACCACCTTAACTTTCAAACATTCTATATATAGATTCGGTTTGAACATATTTTCGAATTATTGTTTCATGGTTTAAGCACTATGTCACTGTTCATGCTGTCCAACCACCTTAACGTTCATGTGGCATCCTGATTTTTGGACACACCCCCCTAAACGCCCATGTGACACCCTGATTTTTAGACACATCCCCGTGAACGTCTATGTGTGACACCCTGATTTTTTGACACATACACCCTAATTTTTAGCAGTGCCCTCTAGAACTTCCATGCGACACCCTAATTTTTGACATCACCCTCTAAAACGTCCATGTGAGACCTTGATTTTGGACCCATCCCCTCAAACGTCGATGCGACACTCTAATTTTTGACAGTTTCCTCTTAAGGTTCTTAGGGTAGTACTCTCCAAAATGCCCATGAGACACTTTTTTTTGCAGTAGCCTCTATAACGTCAACACGACACCCCATCTTTTGGCAGAAGCCTCTAAAACGTCCGTACGACACTTTTTTTTGGCAGTAGCCTTTAACACGTCCATATGACTTGTTTTTTAAGTCAAATGTGGGGCAACCGCAAGCTAGACTTGAGATTCGTTTGCGTGCGAATTCATATGCATATGCAATTGATCTCAAACAGGATTGGTGACTGATTGTGAAAAAATAAAAAGTCATTATCGAGGGGCGCTGGCTTATACAGCTGGGCCCTCCAACAACAAGAAACAATCATAACGCACCAAGGGAATTCACACGATCCGTTCCATGACAAAAACAAATCGGGATGCGGGAAGGGGCGGGTGGAATATGCACTGACACGCAGAACCGTTGCTTGGTTACCCGAAGAAGGGTGGCGGCAGGACCTCGATCTAACATGCCATGGAGAAGGGTTACATCCATAATACTAACTAGAGAGATAGGGAGATTTGTTTTTCCACAGCACTAGTTGATCGTTTAACTTGCAGCCCTGAGCACCACACAGCGAAGCAATATAGGAATTTCACTTTTTCCAGCAGCCGCTGTCAAATGGCAGGATTAATTTGGAAAGACTCGCATAGGGGTCAGAATTCGGGGGTGAATTGGGACATGGTAAAAGAAGAAATGTAATGATGGGAACCGTTGACTTCATTCGTGCATCCGAGAATCTTGAGATAGGGTTGAGGGGGTGGCCAATAGGATTTTGCCAAGGGTATCCTTTTGAGGTGATGCGGAAGGGAACCATTAAGTTTTGTGTGGTGCCTCTGAGGCTTGTCCATGCGCGTCCCCATCTCAGCAATCCCGCGGTTGCATTGACGTGGGTCCGAAAGGTTCTCAGAGGTCCAAGGAAATATGATTTAAGAAGTGGTGGGGGGGGGGGGCAAGATGACCAGGTCTGTCTAGGAGCATGTCCACAGTCGCCGCTTTCCTCGATTCGAGACCCGCGGAGCTCCTCCCAGAGTCGGAATCGAGGTTAGCGATGGCATGTGTTTTTCAGGAATTCTCGGAGGTCCCAGGGAGCATTCTCAGAGGTCCTAGGTCATTGTGTACACGATGTTGCCAAAGCTTTTTTCGATGAGAGACCCGCGGAGATTCCTCCCAGTGTCGGAATCGAGGTTGGCGATGGCATGTGTTTTTTTTTAGGAGTTCTCGGAGGTCCAGGGGAGCATTCTCGGAGGTCCTAGGTCATTTACGCGATCTTGCCAAAGCTTTTCTCGATTCGTGACCCGCGGAGATCTGCTCCTCGGAATCGAGACTAGCGGTGGCGTTTGGGTCCAGGAAGCTCTAGGAGGTCTCAGGGAATCTGTTTAGGAGCAGGTTCTGCACGCTGGCCGGATACTCGCTGTTTGGGGTCACAAAGGAATGCGTAGTGCGCGTCTGTTTAACTGACCCTCCCCCACTTCCTCCACAAGGCCTTCCCCCCAAGGGAAAGATAACATGCACGTAAACATGCGTCAGAGAAGTTATGTATCAACATGAGCGCTGTCGTTCAGGCTTGCATGCTGATCTCTGGGTCTACGGATACTGGAGCAGCCTGCATGCCTGATTCAGATCGCCTCTGACGCTATTATTTGGGTACATGAGATAGGCAAGTGGGGTGCTAAGCCACAAGGGCGCTGCTGTTCAGGCATGCATGCTGATCTCTGGGTCCACGGATACTGGAGCAGCTTGCATGCCTGAGTCAGATCGGTCCTGACGCTAACCTCTGGGTCTTAGGATTCTGGAGGCTCGTAGATTGCTGTTTGGGGTCTTGCGGGACAGACGGTTTTGTTTAGTTGCGTGGCTTTTGACGAAAGGCATGGCGAGCTAACAGTAACCCTCTTGGTAGATAATTGTTTTTAGATCCCCCCCGACACGCAGGCGTTACCCATGTAGGCCATCCTTGGTGTTTCAGATGTTTTGTTGGTGCTTCATTCCGGAAATAACATGTTTTGATATGAGCAATTTCCTGTTTGTGGTCGAGCGCTTCAGCACCACATGTGAAAGGGTGTGTGCGCCGCATGTAACGCGTCTGTAGCAGTTGGCTCAAGGGGAGCGCTAGCCGAGAGGGTGCGCTGGCTTTCAGCACCATACGTGGTGCACGGGTGGTAGGTAGGATTGGAGGATGTGTAGGTTGCACCACATGTGGTGCACGTGTGTGCACATGCCAGGTCCCTAGTAGGTGTCTGCACTGGCATCTTTGTGTGCTCATGAATCATGCGCACGCGTTCGGCTCAAGTGAGTGCTTGTACTCATCTGCTTCTCTCCCTCGCTGTCCCTGACTGTCTCTGACTTCCGCTGTAGCCATGGCAAAGGCGATCGAAAATGGTAAGGCGCAGGTCGCTTCTGCAACCCACAAGAAAAATTGGTCCCAAAAAGACAAGGAAGATGATCTGAAGTACTTCTTGTTCAGTCTGGACATGGGGCAGTTGAGAGATGAGCACAACTTGTCCGAGAAACTGCGCTCTGACATAAAAAAGTGTTCAAGTGAAGAGGAGAAGGCAGACTTGCAGCAAAGGTATGAAACTGACAAGGAGAAAATCAGTGAACGAGTCAAGCCTCTCATAGACATGGTTTTCGGTTGGAAGCGCGAGTTCAAGACCCTAGCGGCGGTAAAGGAGAAGGTGAGCGCAGGTGCAGTCGAGCCGACTCCCGGCAGTTCCTCAGACGACAAGCCTGTCACTCGTGGGGAATTGAAGGCAATGTGGGAACAGTACCAGGTAAACCAGCAGCCAGTCACTCTGGCCATCGCAGATCAGAATAAGAAGTTGCAGAATGTCACTGAAAAGTTGGAGGCCCAAACGAAAGCCGTGCAGGGCGTGGCAGATTTGGTAGACAAAGAAGCGGCCCTAAAACAAATATTCGAAGACCATAGCGTCGAAGAGATCGTTGACACATTAGACTTGGAGGATGAGCTCGTTGAGAGGCTTGTCGGCGAAGACTACTTAGCTGAGGCTGTTGAGAAATTGAGCGAAAGTCTATTGGATAAAGCCGCTGTGGCCGAACGGCTTAAGGAGTTTGTCGGCGGAGATACCTTCAAGAGTAGGGTAGCAGCTGACATAATCAGCAGCTACTTGAAAAATAAAGGGGAAAAGAAAGAGAAGTTCACATTCGATCACGATCGAACTGTGGATGAGAACTTGTCTCGAATGGTTCACCACGTGGCTGCTGCCGCAATCAGCAGCTACTTGAAAAAAGAAGGCGACAAAGTTTCGACCGACTGCGAAGGCCTTGGCCTCAAGAAGTTGTGTAAGAAGTTCACGAAGTTCAAGTTCGATCACGATCGATCCGTGGACGATAATTTGTCTCGAATGGTTCACCATGTGATTTCGATGGCAATGAAGAATCTAGACTACCAGCAATACGATCATACCAGGTCTTTCTTATGGAACCTCGAGATATTGGGAGAAACAATTGCTTTCAACTCGATGGAGAAGGTCGTGCCTGAGTTCGTGTGCGACCGCTCAGAGACCATCGAATCTAATCTTCAGAAACTAGTGGAGTTCTTGTCCAATGCCCCCGAGTTTGCCGAGGGCGAGGCCATCGTCTTCAAGACCTTCGACCATGCAGACCTCGCGGATTTCGCAGGGACCGACGTCACAGCCAATCTCCTCTTGCTCTCCGGCCAGTACGCCGAAATCATTCGTGTGGCGGAAGATGAGTTCGAAGTGGATTACTGGATCGATGACGTTGGGTGGCTCTCAGCGACTTTTCCGAAGGGGTGCTTCGGCCTCATCGAGGAGAGGGCGGAGAAGTGGCGGGATGTACAGACATGCAAGCGCAAGGCTGACGACTTCGGTGAGGAGAGGCAGGCGAAGAAGGTAAAGTTCACCACCCAAGACGGCGATCAGTATCTTGGTGAGGTCAACAAGAGCGGCGAGGCCCATGGCTACGGCGAGGCCATTTTGTCAAAGGGTCATGCGTGTGAGTCATATAAGGGCCAGTGGGAGAATAACAAGTTCCATGGTCAGGGCAGATTGATTTGGAAGGATGGTAGCTCTTACGAGGGCCAGTTTGAGAATCACGGGCTCCATGGCCAGGGCAAAAGGATTTGGAAGGATGGTAGCTCTTACGAGGGCCAGTTTGAGAATCACGGGCTCCATGGCCAGGGCAAAAAGATTTGGAAGTCTGGTGGCTCTTACGAGGGCCAGTGGGAGAATGGTAAGAAACATGGCCAGGGCATCAGGACATTTGCTGATGGTCGCTCTTTCGAGGGTCAATGGGAGAATGGTTTTATATTGAAGCGTAGGACTGAGGCAGAGTGAGTGCAGGCTTAGGTGGTTTGGGACGTAAATCTGAGACGTTCTGTCTCAGGAGACCCTCTCCATTAGCATGCCTTCGACAGTTGACATTTGACATGTATTGTAGAAAGATATATATATATATATATGTTGCTGTGGTGATCATGCATGGTGCTCAGGGGACAGCACCACATGTGGTGCATTTAGTAGGGTAGCAGTAGAGCACCACATGTGGTGCATGTGCGTACATGCGCCCACCTCCCGAGTAGGCGTCTGCACTTGCATCTTTTTGTTTTCATGAATCATGCGCACACGCTTGGCCCAAGTGTGTGCTTGTACGCTTCTTGCTTCTCTTCCTCGCGTCTCGCTGTCTCTGACTCTCTCTGTAGCCATGGCAAAGGCGATCGAAAATGGTAAGGCGCAGGTCGCTTCTGCAACCTACCAGAAAAATTGGTCACAAAAAGACAAGGAAGATGATCTGACCTACTTCTTGTACTGTCTGGACATGGGGCAGAAGAAAGATGAGCACAACTTGAATGAGAAACTGCGCTCTGACATGAAAAAGTGTTCAAGTGAAGAGGAGAAGGCAGACTTGCAGCAAAGGTATGAGAAGGACACAGAGAAAATCAAGGCTCGAGTCGCACCATTCAAAGAAATGGTTTTCGGTTGGAAGCGAGAGTTCAAGACCCTAGAGGCGGTAAAGGAGAAGGTGAGCGCAGGTACAGTCGAGCCGACTCCCGGCAGCTCCTCAGACGACAACAGGCCAATCACTCGTGGGGAATTGAAGGCAATGTGGGAACAGTACCAGGTAAACCAGCAGCCAGTCACTCTGGCCATCGCAGATCAGAATAAAAAGTTGGAGGATCTGGATAAGAACGTGAAGTCTCAGAAAAGGATCATGCAGGACATCCGGGACAACGTCAAGTATGACAATCAGGACGACTATGAAGAAGCACAGGATGTTTGTGAGAAGCTCGCAAATATGCACCGCGAGCTGTTGACCAAAGCATGTTGTAGCCAATATCAGCGAGCCCGGTTCGAGAAAGAGGTTGAGGCTTTCAACGAGTTGGCTGATGACAAGTACCACCTCGTTGGTAAAGAGAAGGTTATTAGCCAGGAGAGTGACGAAGAGGAGCAGAGTGACGAAGAGGAGCAGACTGACGAAGAGGAGCAGAGTGATGCGGCGAAAGAAGAGAAAGAAGAGCAAGAAGAGAGTGAAGAAGAAAAGAGTGAGAAAGACGATTTGAACCCCCGAGCGCTCAAGAGCGCCCGTATTGCAGAGCTCTACCCTGAAGAGCTCTTCCCGAGCTGTACTATGGAATCGGATGATGAGTGAGGGACATAGTGCATAGGATTGACATACGGCCCAGGTACAGCGGGACCGTCACCCCATTGACGTTTGACCACCCATCCCATTAGGATGCCTTTGAAAGTTGACATTTGACATGTATGTAGGAAAATATAAGTGTTGCCGTGGTGATCAGGCATGGTGCTCAGGGGACAGCACCACATGTGGTGCATTGTACGCAGGGGTTCTGGCTGATGTGGAGCTTCTCTCAGAAAGAGAGCCTCCACCCTTGGAGTTCTAGGAGCTTCAAAGTCACTACGGAGTATTCCATAATCTGATCCGCCATTCCCAGAGGAAGCTCCCGCTCAAGTCCGATTGTCAGGCCCCGGCTCTATGTCGCCAGGCTGGCATGGGACCCCGGGAATCCCGCCGAACCAAAGCCTAACCGTATAGTTCTGCTGTTTATGACAGCCCACTTGTCTGTGGGCTCGAGCAGGGGGGTCCTCTGCATCAAGATACAGAATGCGGAGTTCTGATTAAGATGATGTTGGAGCTTACGTATGGCCGCGTCCGGTTTGAATCTGATGTTAAAAGAAAGGAAAAACCAAATTCCCGACGCAGGTGGAAAAATTCCCGATCTGGTATCTGGCCAGGAAAAAAGTGTGCGAGCTGGCTCCGGAACGCTGACCCACCCCAATCGGGACAAAATCTTCAGGAAATGGGTCGCCATAAAAGATCTCGGGGCATTTGTCGCGGGATTTTGCACAGAATTGCGCTGCGAATCTTTCTAGAGGGGTCCCGACCCCTCAATCGCAACTTATTTATACTTTAAAAATAATCCAAAAATCAAAAGAAGTCAAAAATTTAGGATTTTTTCGAAATGGCCTGCCGGAGCGGACACCAGAGCTGGGAAATCCCACCGGAGGGTCCCGGGATAGCTCCTGGAGGCCAAATCCACCCCAAATCCATGCCAATTCCCCATATTTTACCCCCTATTGTGACGCAGGCAACTTATTCAAACTGGACGCTGCCATATCCTTCCTGGCCCATGCCGCCGACCCCTGTACATTCATTACTTGTTTTCCCTGCTCCCATGACTTGACATCCTTTAGTCAGCATCTATGTTCCAACATCTGGCATCTCCAACTTAACTCATCCAGCCTCCCCCACTTTGAAAGCCATGCTCGCCCATTCTGAAACCCACCCGCCCAGCATCCCTCAATCCAGCATTCTCAATCTGACATCCAGCATCCTCATTCAGATTTCTCGCATAACTCATCCGGTATCCTCCCAGGATCTGTCAGCATCCCACATCCAGGAGCCCTTCATCCAGAATGTCAAAATCAGCATACCAGCGCATACTTCTATCCATCCAGCATCTTCGATCAATCCCTCAGCATCCCTGATTCCAATATCCCTGAATCCAGTTTCTTCGAATCCAGTATCCCTGAATCTCGTTTTCCAAATACAGCTTCCGCCACTGAGCAGCCTCAAATCAGTATCCCAAGCCCAGCATCGAACTTTTTGGGCTGGCCAGGGGCTTGGGCTGGGCTGGATTGAGCTCCCAGCCGTCCACGGATCGGCATTCGGTAGAATCCAGCCCCAGAGGCCTGAAATCCCACCCCCGGAGGCGGCAGATCTTCCTGGGGGGCTGGCAGGGCAGGGAGCCAGGGGGGCAGGGCTGGCTTTCTGAACCTAGATTTCTGATCAGACTTCTGCTAAGATTTCTGTTTAAACTTCTGCTAAGATTTCTGTTCAGACTTCTGCTCAGACTTCTGCTTGGACTTCTGCTTGGACTTCTGCTCAGACTTCTGCTCAGACTTCTGCTCAGATTTCTGCTCAGACTTCTGCTCAGAATATCTGCTCAGATTTCTGATCAGACTTCTGCTCAGAATATCTGCTCAGACTTCTGCTCAGAATTTCTACTCAGACTTCTGCTCAGAATATCTGCTCAGACTTCTGCTCAGAATATCTACTCAGACTTCTGCTCAGAATATCTGCTCAGACTTCTGCCTCGAATATCTGCTCAGACTTCCGCTCAGACTTGTGCTCTCAGATTTCTGCTCAGATTTATGCTCAGAAGATCTGCCCAGACTTCTGCTCATAATATCTGTCATGTCAAGATTGTTTCAAGATTGTTTCAAGATCCTTATCAAGATCCTTATCAACTGGCAGGGTTCCGGCAGGAGGCTGGGTTGGCTGGGACTGGACTGGGGGCTGGGAGGCCGTCCGCGGATTATCCGTGGTAGAATTGAGCTGGCAGGGTGTCCAGGGAGAAGGGAATTCGTCCACGGATGGGCAATCCGTGGTGGAATGGGACCGTCCGGGGCACCCCAGGAACTTCCTCTCTCTCTATGGGATGCCCTCCATAGCTCCCCAGGAACTTCCTCGATGCCTTCCGGGACACCCAAGGAACTCCCTCGATGCCTTCCGGGACACCCAAGGAACTTCCTCAACTCCTTCCAAAGCTCCCCAGGAACTTCCTCAATGCCCTTTGACGTACCCCATGAACTGCCTCTCTCTCTATGGGATGCTCTCCAGGCAGACCACGCAACTTCCTCAATACCTTCCGGGCCACCCAAGGAACTTCCTCAATGCCATTTGATGGGGGTTGGGTTGGCTGGGGGGGGGCTGGGGGCTGGGAGGCCGTCCACGGATGTAGAATTGTGCTGGCAGGGTGTCCGGGGAGAAGGGGGAATCCGTCCACGGATCGACAATCCATCGTAGAATTGGCGGGTTGGCTTGCTACTTGGATTAGCCTGGTCTGCACTGGGCTGGGTTGGCTGGGGGGGTGGGCTGGGGCTGGACTGGGGGAGGCCGTCCACGGATGTAGAATTGGGCTGGTAGGGTGTCCACGGATCGGCAATCGGTAGAATCCAGCCCCGGAGGCCTCAAATCCAGCCCCGGAAACATCAAAAGCTTTAAATAAGCTGTAAATAAGCTGTACATAATTTTACGCAAAATCTGATAAATTAATGAAACATGTAGGATTTGCTCCTACTAAGGTAGAGATGAAGATAAAGACAAATGAAACACACAACACACTTGAAAATGCTTACATTATAAGGTTTCCCTCAAATTACTTTTGGGAAAAGTGGATTCGTAAATTAATGAAGCATCTGAAAATTCTCCTGCTAAGGTAGAGATGAAGATAAAGACACATGAAACACACAAAACATTTGAAAATGCCTACATTATAAGGTTTCCCTCAAATTACTTTTGGGAAAAGTGGATTCGTAAATTAATGAAACATCTGAAAATTATCCTGCTAAGGTAGAGATGAAGATAAAGACAAATGAAACACACAAAACATTTGAAAATGCTTACATTATAAGGTGTCCCTCAAAGTATTGTTGGGAAAAATGGATTCGTAAATTAATGAAACATCTGAAAATTATCCTGCTAAGGTAGAGATAAAGATAAAGACAAATGAAACACACAAACAAATTCCAAAATGCTTACGTTATAAGGTTTCCCTCAAAGTACTTTGGGAAAAGTGGATTCGTAAATTAATGAAACATCTGAAAATTCTCCTGCTAAGGTAGAGATGAAGATAAAGACAAATGAAACACACGAAACACTTGAAAATGCTTACATTATAAGGTTTCCCTCAAAGTACTTTTGTGAACAAGTGGATTCGTAAATTAATGAAACATCTGACAATTCTCCTGCTAATGTAGAGATGAAGATAAAGACACATGAAACACAAAAAAAACTTCAAAATGCTTACATTATAAGGTTTCCCTCAAAGTACTTTTGCGAACAAGTGGACTCGTAAATTAATGAAACATCTGAAAATTCTCCTGTTAAGGTAGAGATGAAGATAAAGACAAATGAAACACACAAACAAACTCCAAAATGTTTACATTATAAGGTTTTCCTCAAAGTACTTTTGCGAACAAGTGGATTCGTAAATTAATGAAACATCTGAAAATTCTCTTGCTAAGGTAGAGATGAAGATAAAGACACATGAAACACACAAAACACTTGAAAATACTTACATTGTAAGGTTTCCGTCAAAGTACATTTGGGAAAAGTGGATTCGTAAATTAATGAAACATCTGAAAATTATCCTGCTAAGGTAGAGATGAAGATAAAGACAGATGAAACACAACAAAAAAACTTCAAAATGCGTACATTTTAAGGTTTCCCTCAAAGTCCTTTTGCGAACAAGTGGATTCGTAAATTAATGAAATATCTGAAAATTCTCCTGCTATGGTAGAGATGAAGATAAAGACAGCTGAAACACACAAAACACTCCAAAATGCTTATATTATAAGGTTTCCCTCAAAGTACTTTTGGGAAAAGTGAATTCGTAAATTAATGAAACATCTGAAAATGATCCTGCTAAGGTAGAGATGAAGATAAAGACACATGAAACACAAAAAACATTTCAAAATGCTTATAAAGGATTGCATAGGGAATTCAATTCTTTTTGGCCAAGTGGATTCGTAAATTAATGAAACATCTGAAAATTCTCCTGCTAAGGTAGAGATGAAGATAAAGACAAATGAAACACAAAAAACCCTTGACAATGCTTATGGGGGGCACCAGAATGGTTGAACAATTGGAAACGTCGAGCCCAGCGATCGTAAATTTTTGAAACAGTTTAATTTGACACTTCCTCTATGTAAAAGAAGCCGCTGTGACAATCGCTGTGACTTTCTACGTGACTTTCTATGTGGTTTTGGATGGAGGACCGGATAGGGACTTCGATAGGGAATTGGATGCAAGCTCCAAAATCCAAAGTCCAAACTCTAAATTCCAAAGTCCAAAGTCCACACTCCAAATTCTAAACTCCAAAGTCCAATTCCCTGTCAATTTCCTATTAATCCCCCGTTGTCAATCCCAATCGATTCCCACTCGCCGTAAATTCTTGAAACCTGATGGATTTGCTTCTGCATCTATGAGTAATGCAGCAGGTAATGCAAGGTAATTCAGGTAATTCGTTCGTTTACATTAAATAAACATATAAAGCAAATGTGAATTTCGATGTATGTTTGGCTCAAGTATCACATGGTAGCGGAGCTGCGTGGGCTACCGGGAGGGAGATCTGGGGGCGTCCTATGGGTCCTGGAGGTCCTGGGGCGCGCGCCGGGGGTCCAGGGGGGCTTGCAGCATATCCGCAGCATTCCCGCAGCTTATCCACCCTTGAAGCCTAGAAGCCTAGAAACCTAGAAACCTTGAACACAGATCGCACAGAATTTCTATGTTTCTATATTTCTATGTTTCTAGGTTACTATGTTTCTATGTTTCTGCTCTAGCCATAGAGTCTCAAATCTTTGCAGTTGCGTCCCTTTGCGGGCGTGGTCTTAGCACTTGAACAACAATGGCCTCAACTTTTCTTCGTAGCCCTTTCATGTCCGTGAACAAGATTACAACTCAAGCCGAAGGTGGAGTGGAGGTAAACGAGGGCAGCCTCGATGATACGAAAGACTCGTGCATGAGCTCGAGGATGCAGTGGCTCGTGTGCCGCATTAATACCCAGAAGACAACGGAGGAAGTATTCGACCTCCTGTGGGATCCACTGCTCGCCAAAGGACACCGCCGACTCAGCGTACGGCGTGGATCCGACAGGGATGCCGTCCTGGCTCTTATCCACAAAGCTGATCAGGCGAAAGTGAATCTGGGAGATTTACCTGAAGAAGTTCGGCCCGTGGCTTCGTCAGAAATCCTGAAACCCGGGCGGGGCAAAGCTGGAACAAGGGCGATCGAAGATTTCGTGCGGGCATGGTTCAAAGATTACAGCCAGATCACTTCCAACTTCGCGATCGAATCCCCGAAGGAGGTCGACGACATGCCTATCCATGGTAACGACGAGCCCCCCGTTGAGTTCGAAACACTGTTTGACAGCGTGAAGGACTTGGATGAAGAGGAGTTGATACAGCTCAAGGCGCAAGCGAAGCTGGCTGACAAACATGACCGCAGCCCAGGCACACAGGGTCATGCGCTACTGAAGTGCGGCCCCGAAATTCAGAAGCTCCGACGTCTCGAGGAAAAACGCGAGTCGAAACGCAAACTTCAAGATGGCATTGTCTTCAGGGTTGGTGAGCCTGGTTGCACCAAATTAATCTATCCAGACGATGTGCGGGCCCTCGCTGCCAAGCCTGGTCGCACCTATAACCCCCTGACCAAGCAGAACGAGACAGTGACGCTGTCCGAGTACGTTGAGTCAAGGCTCCACTTGGAGAAGACGCTTGTGCTGTGGGGGGCTGGCGGGAATCAGAAGACGCCATCTGCCGAAGCGATCGCGAAAGATTTTGCCATCAGGTACGACACCAGGTACATCAAGGGTAACGGCCCCGAAGCCTTGAAGAAAGTGCAGGATGAATTCGAAAGGTTCGTCACTGTTATCTTCGAAGAGTTCTCGGCGGACGACGTCGCACAGCATGGCAAGAAACTTTCTGCGAACTATTTCAAGCACCTCCTGGATGCTCGTAATGGTGGACAGGTGCGCGTCCGCAATGTCATGCTCCATTTCAAGCCGCTGCAGCCTCGCATTATCTGCGTCAATGACACTCCAAAAGAATGGCTCCGGGCTATCGAGGGTGTGAAGGACACAGACAAGCTACCGCTGGAGAAGCGTGTCCTGTTCGTACATGTGGACGAGCTGGTCATATCTCCAGAAGCTGTAGCAGCATACGAAGCAGATCTGGATGACATTGTCAAAGCGGGCAAACGACGCAGGTTGGAGCACTACTCTGAGTACTCGGCAATGGACATCGAAGTGTCGAGCACAGTCCTGAATGAGGAGCCCTCGACGTCTGCAGGTAGCTCTTCCATTTCCGGCAAGTCCGACAGTGACTCCATCGGGGCATTGGAGTCTCTCTGGAGCAGCGACGAGTCATCAGACGACGAAGGCGGTGTTGCCCCGACTCGGACGGCAGATGGCACGGACCACATCGAGCGAAGCTGCCTGCACTGCAAGCGCACTCTCCCCCGCTCGCGTAAGGGCGCCGTGTGCAAAAGCTGCAAGCTATGCCCACCTGGCGGCAACAAAGGTTGGCGCAGGGACCAGGGCCGCATCGACTTCCTTGCTGTGCAGAACATTGTGCGTGAGGCTTGTGCTGGGAACAAGTGGGTCAAGAAGGAGCAGACGGAGCACGTATCTGACTTCATTGCCCATCTTGTGGCGGCCAGCTACGCGAAGCCATCGAACGCTGGGCGAACCCCAGAAGGCTACGATTTCCTACTAGTCGGAGGCCATGAGTTCCCACACCCGAACGGTGATACCAGGAAGAGGACGATTATCGCCAAGGAGATCGTCGACACGCTTGGTCCAGACGTACAGCATCAAATCTTTGGCATCGTCCTCTGGAGGTATCATAATACCGTTGAGGCGTGGACCCATATGCGACCTCTCCTTCTGAAGTTCTGTGAAAGTGGGGACATGGAAGCGCTGCGGCAAGGCGTGGCCGCGATGTACCACGCAGAGGGACCAACGAAGGCACAGAGCAAGTCCCACCTCTTCAGCGGTAGAAGGGAAAACAAAGATGCCATCCGCTGCAGTGGCGCTCATGGTTCTTGGAGGAAGGCGGTGGTCAATTCGCTGGAGGCTTGGTGGCGGGCGGCTCAGCACGCCGCTGAAATCCTGAGTGATCCAGCTACCACACCAGCCATCTGGCATCAGAGATTCCTCAGGGAGATCATGAAGGCGATCCCGTGCTTCGGGCCATATTGGTGCAAGTATATCTACGGCGACATTGGTCAGCACATCGCCCCTGCGATTGTGGACTTGGAGAATTACACCATGGTCGGCAATGGGTGTGAAGATTATTTGCGGACGATGGGCTTGAAGTTCCGGGATGCGCAACAGGAGGGCCTGGAGATTGTCCGTGAGTTGAGAGACGTCGTAAACAAGGTCCTCGAAAGCGGGCTGCACAACGGCCTCCAGAAAGGGCGGGAAGAGATGCGCTTGCGACCACTGACTGCCTACGACTTACAAGTTCAGTGTTGTGAGTGTAAGAAGGGCTTGAAGAAGCAGGCAGCGGCGCGGTAGGTGAGCACAAGAAACTGGGGCCAGCGTCGCTCACGATGATTGAGAGTGAGTAGGCTAGAATAGTCTCATGGCGGGGGGGCATGACGCCCAATTGTAGTATTGACATTTGACTCTTATTGAATTGTGCATTCTCAGATAGAAAAGCGCGCGTTATCAGGCATCCCCCCCACCACCCACCACCCATATTCAAAGTATAATAAAGCCGTCTACAACAATGGTCCATACCCAACCACCCAAGCTGAAGCTGGCTGAAGCAGGAGGGTTCTTGTTTCCCAAGTTCTCCGCTTTTTAATTTATAGCCTTTGTGTTCTCAAGCACGTAGTATTGCTGACCTTTCCCAACCACACCCGCCCTGCTTACTAAGAGGTTCGGTTAGGTAGTTCGTAATGCCAGCGTGTCTCATGGACGAATACCGCGTGCGATCGGGTTTGGATATCTGGGTCATCCCCAAGTTTGCCCAAGAGATACTTGGGTTCGATCCGTCGAAGCTACAGACAGACTTGGAATCAAACTATTCAGTCGTTGGCAGGAACGAGCAGATCGTGCCATGCAAGGCACAACCATGAGGATGGGTCGATGGGTCCAACAAGGCCTTGAACTATCGCGGCAACGAACTGAAGCGAAGCAAGATGTGGTTTCAAAGAGGAAACCCAGAAACCGACGGCTTTGTCAAATATTTCTACACAGGTTGGCAACATCGCATTATTGGAGCCACTTCTGAAATCAACGCATGCCCAGAGTTGGCACCAATTGCAGACAAGTATGACGAGTGGGTACGAGGTGTCGGCTACCCCCAAGCTAACCATTACATCGTAACGAGGTATGTCGATGGAGATCATCACATCGGTTGGCATTATGATAAGCCCAAATCGATCCAGGCTGGCTCGTTGATTACAGTCGTGAAAATTGGCGCTCATGGTCGCCCCTTCCAGTTGCGTGATCGAGTCTTCCTAGAAAAGCAGCCAGGCGAAGATGAGAAGGGGTTCAAGAAACGATCAGACAAGGCACAAGCAATCGAAAAGCCTTTCTTCGACCAAACCCTCGCTCCAGGCACAGCCGTAATCATGACGCTCGAAGCAAATCTCCTGACTCAGCACGGCGTGCCCGCCGTCGATGAAGCTGGACCTTCTGGCTCGCTTGTGTTCCGCACAATTACGGAGAGGGTTGCCTACCATAGATTGAAACGCGAGTCGACGTCAACCGCAAGGGTCGCTAAGCGTAGTCGGATTCAAAACGAGTCCGCACGGCCGAGGGTTGGACAGTAAGCGTGAACCTATCATGTCATTGAATGAAAGGCGTAGGCGATGCATAGTTAGAGCAGCCCCACGTATACGTATACAGTCTCAACCGTCGCATTGAAAAATGCAAATACATGCATGCAGGCGACAATCAAAAACTCGTAGGGTTAATCCTATCATGATAGTAAGTTTACCGCCCTCGGATCTATTTGAATTTCTTTATAGGCTAACGTTTTTCTTGAAATTGCAAAATGGGTCGTGTCTCATAGATTACGTTTTGTGTTATGTGTGTGCGTGTCTGCATACTCAGAGTATGTATTCCCACTTCGGCACGTGCTTCTCGAGCGATCGAAGCGTGTGTACAAGCGTAGTCCAGAAACCTTTGTTCATTCGCGACGCCATGGCTGGAGAGCTTACAGAGCGAGAATATCCTTGCACTCCCGACGGGCATCGGAAGCTGTTGGCCAAGGCCAATTTCTATCGCCGGAACATGAAGTACGCTTTTGCCTGCTTCTTCGACGAGGTGCGTCGCTCGCATACAGAGTGGGGTCAAGTGCGCGCGGCATCTCAGGCTGTAGATGCTGCTGCAGCCGCAGGGAGCAACGATACTCTGGAGGAGACTTTGAAGAAGTTCCAACAACTTGTCCAAGAGCTTGGACGGCAGTGCAAGTGTCCGGTCTGCTACGAGGAAGTTCAAGCGGCCGAGATGAATCCAGAGCACAAGCACTTCATGAAGATACTTTACTGTGGTCACATTCTGTGCGGCGGCTGCGCGCACAACATCAAACAGCAACCTTGCCAGACCTGCCCGATCTGTCGCGAAGACATCCGTTCCCAGATCGCATCCTCGGTGGCTCCGAAGGAACATGCGGAGTCCAAGTTACGTCCGAAACGAGACGCTGCAGACCTGCAGATCGGAGGACAGGCGAGTGCACCAGAAGTGAACCGTGGCAATGGTACCTTTGTCACTCGCTATAAGGGACAGTGTTATCTTTGCGATGCATCTTGGGCGACAGGGGCAACCGTTGCGAAGCATCGCAGGATCGATACGAAGGTTGTCTGTGTAGAGTGTGCCGAGAAGCCGATGCCATGTGCCATCTGTGAGAAGGACGCTTCGGAGACGGATGTTCTGAAGAATGGAAAAGCTGAGCTGAAGCGCTTCTTCTGTCGCCAGTGTGTGCAGCAGAAGCAGGATGCCGGCGAAGCAAAGGGCATTGTTGGTGCCACTCAGTTCCTCAAGCGCGGTAGAAACCTTTAGCAAGTTTGTGCTAGTATCGATAGTAGGGCAATAGGGACTTGATTCTCTGAGTAGGACAATTGGCTCTGAGTGACAGCATAAAGCCTGCCCTATCATAGTGAGCGCCGACCTCACGACTATTGAGCGGTTCAAGAAAATCGCATTTGCCATCGCTCACTCTAGGGGGGGCGCTGTCAGTACGACTGTGATCTAGTATTCTGATCGGCGAGCGTTGTCCGCGTAGTCGCTGTGCGTAGCATCATGACACAGACAGCACCAGTGTTACAGACGCGGTATAATGAGCAGTGTCTATATTGGGGCCGTATCCCAGTAAAACTCCCCTCGTCCAAATACCCCGAGAGTATCCCCCATTCTACTTTAGAATATTATAGTATCATACCATAGGCCATGTTCCCTTAGCCATAGCACATACACAGCGACGTCATGAACAGTATAGTACTCTTGCTCGCATCCGATGTATCCTATCCTATCCCATCCATGGTAGTGTGTGATTAAATGCTTTTCGTGTATATACTTTACTTCACTCATCGCTGACTGCCTATCCATGGTATCTATGGTAGTGAGAGAATATTGTACCTAGCCGCTACTGCTCAAGCTAACAATTCGCTCACCCAGTCGCAGACTCTACTTCCTATAGTTCCTATCAAGGGTCAAGGGTTGCTCATCGTCGCCCGTAGGCAGCGTAGGCAGATGGCTGACATGACTGGAGTTTCGGAGTTCACAGATTCGGGATCGGAGGCTGGGGACCTCTCCCCTCCGAATGTTCACGACAGCCCACATAGTCAGGCTTTGAAGCAACGCACGATGGAGTCTTCGATGCAGAAGCAGCAGGAGGCGAGTCAGTCTCATGGTACTCATGGTACCGCTCCCGCTTCGTCCGAGCAAGAAGTAGGAGAAGGAGAGTACTCTGCATCATCGAGCACCATGCCACCGCCTCCTATCATGAGTACGGTGCCTCTCTCTCTAAGACAAAAGGGTGCCGTTGGAGGCCAGACAAAACGGCTACATTCGCCATCTCCAGCACCCAGTGCAGCCACACGCGACAGCTCTGTCGACACGTTCTGTGGTAATCTGAGCAACACGTCAGGTGGATGCCGGCGAATCGAAGCCGCGCTTGACCTGCACGAAGCCATCGAAAGTAGGCCTAAAGTATACGCTCAGCGCAACCACGCACCTGCTTCGAGTATCGGCAATGATGATGATATGTCTGGACAAGCCTCTAGGATGGTGACAGATACTCTGAGTATGGAAGAAGACGGGGTTGCAGCGTCGCCCATGGCAGCTGCCCCTGTCTCGGGATTGTCATCTCTCTCGCAGAAGGAAGAGACGAGTCACTCGGATGATGCCATGGATGTCGATGCTGACTCTGGCTCTAGGGAGACAGCACGTGTATCTGAGACAGCGACACCGTCCAACTCAGGGACTGTTTCGTCCGATGGAGTATCGAATGTAACTTGTTGCGTTTGCCAAGAATTTGTGTATCCTGGAGCAGAGGGTCGATGTGGCGCTTGCATGGTGAAGATGCACGCCGCATGCTTAGTGGCCGCAGCTGCCGATCGTCCACAATGCCCTGCCTGTCGTGCTGATTTGCACACCTGTGGGTACTTGATTGGTGGCAGAACCTTGCGTCCTGTAGTGGCTAATGTGGTGCCACCACCTCCGCGCGATCATGGTAGAGCCAAAGGAAAGAGCAAAGGCAGGTCGGACCCTATCATTGGAGAGTCTACGACCCATCAATCAGAATCTAGGAGAGCTACGGAGTACGTCACTGTTGAATCGCCGCCGATACAGATCGCAAATGCAGAACTTCTGGTAAACACAGAGTTTGGCAAGACACAAGTCTGGGGTCAAATGGATGCAATGACGTTGGTGCAGTACATCAAGCTAAGGGCCTCCCGCACTCGAGAGGGAGGTCGCGTCATCCACACAACAGATTACTATCGACTGGGTGGAGTATCCCGCGAGCTTTCCATGAGCACCCGCCTATACAGTGGCTACCATATCGAAAAGGAAACTGACACGCCAACCTCTATAGCAAACGAGCAAGCAAGAGGAGTACCAGATTGTTTGCTTGGCCGGTCTGTCCTTCAAATGCCCAAAGTATGCCGCTTCCTTTTCTTTGTAGACAGTGAAGTTCCCATTCTGGAGCACGACCTCATGGTCGCGCACTTGCGTGCAGCTCGGCAAGAAGCAGGCTCCAGGAACATACCGTGTCGCGAACTACAGGAATATGTTCAAACACCAGGCAGCATCGAAGCCACACGAGCAGCGCTGGCCGCCGAGACAGGCGCTAGTGTCACTCAAATCAAATCTCTCTACAATGCTACTGGCTATGGCTCTAGAGGCCACGCCTTCGAGGAGCAAACAGGTAGACCCGTGCCATCAAAGGTGGTGGCTGTGCGCAACACAATGGAAGAGCTTGCCGATGCGATGTACGAAGAGGCTACCCCAGAACAACGAGCCGCGTGCGATGCTCGCAAAGGCAAGACCACTTATCTCTCTCTGAAGCTACAGGAGAGAGAACGCTCATGGGTGGAACGTGCAGCAACAGTGCACCAAGGAATCCCCTTGTGCCGCCTTGGTGGTTTCATATATGATTCCTGCATTACGTACTCTGGGTACTCTGGGCATGGCGTTTCTCTCAATGCTAGGGAGGCTGCAGACGAAGCCAACCAGTTACTGAGCTCCGAAGGCATACTTCTCAAGACATCTTCGTTGGCCATGTCCGTCGAAGATTACAAACAATTCGTGACTGATAAACTTGGACTCACTCTCGATGCTGGCTGGGCCCCCTTGATGCCCGAGGAAATCACTGCCCACAGCTGCGGCATCAAGGCGGTCGCATGGCTCAAATCAAAAATCAACGACAGCCTGCGTGGTGGCAGGCCCTTAGCCCTCTTTGCACGCGCAGTTGCCCCGTATTTGAACTACAGTTATTCTGGGAAGACTTGCGAGTTCTACGAAGAGTCAAAGGGAGTGTGGATCACTGAAGGCGCCGAGGCCAAGCTCAAAGAAAAAATGGAAAAGGCACTTGCAGAAAGGCTAGTTTCGTACAAGATCGTGCCAGAGCAGAAAGATAACAAAGTAAAATATGTTGCCTGCGCTGAGCCAACTGACCTTTTCCTCCTGGACCCCACAGTGCACTCCAATGTCTTTTCGTCCTTACAGGGCGTGCCTTCTAGATTTGCTACAACTGCCCTTGATTCACAAAACACTGGCACGATGACCTTCAAGAACCGTGTGACGCTGGACTTCCGCAAACCTTACGATCAGCAGCTACGTGCACCAATGCCAGAAGACCGAAATACGCGAGAGAGTCCAATGAGCTTCACCCAATGCACCGATGAACATGTACACCGCGCCGGGCGGGCTATCACCAGCTTCTTGCTGCAGTGTGAGGAGCAGCCGAAAACTCCCGAAGATGTTGAGCAATTCTGCGTCCCTACCTTGCTGGAGATGCTGAGGCAGGGCAGGGGACCTATGTTTAGGTATGTTTACTATGAACCTGCGGGTGGTCAGCTAGACGGCGATGCACCAGAAGACAAAATCATGGAAGCCCTCTATTCATTGAGGCAAGATGTCGGGGCCGCGACAGGCTTGCGTGCAGGTCTGGAAGAGTTGTTGATTGAATGGGGGCCTTCTGGATCGAATGGGAAGGGACAGAAGAAGAGTGTGCGCGAACACGCTTGTGGTACATACCAACTGGGCAGCGAGACCAGCAACGGCTACATTGCTGTTTGCAACAGTAAGATGCTCACGGCGTCGGGCGATAAAAACCAAGACGATATTTACAAGGCCAAAGGCTGTCGTGAAGCAGTCATTGATGAAATCAAGAAGGGAGAGAAACTCTGCAACAACATTTGCAAGCAATGTACTGGTGGTGGCGTCATCAGCGCGATGGCTAAGTACAAAAGTGGACGCGATGTTGATACCAACTGGTTGCTCCGCATGATCCTAAACGATTTCCCTTCTTTTGACGAGGCCTTAGCCGAGCCAGACCAACGCAGGTTCGCTTTGATTTACTATGGCTGCACGTTCAGAACTCCGGGCGATGACATATTGCCTTACGAAGCAGGCAATCCCACCCATCGGGTGCTGGTTTCAAGATCTCACATGATGGAAGATTTCGCCGTGGAGTTCATTGAGTGGTGCCGCACCCTCGGCTGTGCCACAAAAGCCAAAACTGGAAACAGCAAGCGCATGTGGCCAAAACCCGCAAGCTACGTGGAGGAACTGAAGAATGCTTTGGAGGTGCAGAGTAACCCCTTCGCAGCGAAATGGCAAGAGTTCGTCGCACGGCTTGTACCCTTCCAGCCGGGGCCTGGTCGCAAACCCTCTTCACAGAAAGAGATCCACGAAGCCTTCGCCGATGTCGTTGGTGGCATCAATACACAGAGCCAACAGCAGATGAAACCGATCATCTCCTTCGTCAAGAGTAAATTGGAAGAGCGCGGAGCCCCTTGGAAAGCCCCTGGAAGCCGGGCTGAGAGAGATCAGGTGCGCGTGTACCAAATGATGGATGCTAGCAGTATGAAGCGCATCGCTACCTTATCTTGAGTGAGTGAGTGAGCGACTAAGACGTTTCTTTCTAGGAGTAGGAGAGCAACATCTCCTAGCGCAGTACAGTTGTTCTTGTAACCATGAGTGCAAAAAAGGCTTACCGTAGATAGTAATATTGTAGCGTCACCAAGCATGATACTCTGAGTAGGCGCATTCTCAGTTCTGACAGAATCACACAGGTCGTGGGTACGGTGGGTACACGTTATACGTGGGTACACGGGTCTGGCACTTTTCCGGCCGGTGGAGTATTATCTTGAGACAACAGCGATACGTGGGTACAAAGGCCGTGGGTACAGCGATACGTGGGTACACCGGTCTCAAACTTTTCTGGCCGGGGGAATCTTATCCTGAGACAAGGCCGTGGGTACAGCGATACGTGGGTACACCGGTCTCAAACTTTTCTGGCCGGGGGAATCTTATCCTGAGACAAGGCCGTGGGTACAGCGATACGTGGGTACACCGGTCTCAAACTTTTCTGGCCGGGGGAATCTTATCCTGAGACAAGGCCGTGGGTACAGCGATACGTGGGTACACCGGTCTCAAACTTTTCTGGCTGGGGGAACATCATCCTGAGAAAAGGTCGTGGGTACAGCGATACGTGGGTACACCGGTCTCAAACTTTTCTGGCCGGGGGAATCTTATCCTGGCGACGGGGGAAGGCCTGAGACAAGGCCGTGGGCATGGTACAGCGCTCTGAAACTTTCTGGCCGGGAGCGGTTGACGGAAGCGGTTGACAATGCAGACAATAGGATGATGAAAACTTAAGAGGCGTTCTAGCAAATCACTTAAAACATTAATGTATTATATTGTAACATCACTATTTTATATTATGTTGTAGTATAGTATATCTATATTTTTATAAGTATATTATCTTATACTAGATTTACTATTATTAAATATTAATACTTATATCTTCTTATTTTCTAGATTATCTTATTATTTTCATTGTTATTTTATATGTAATTGTGTTCTGCTCTATCATCCTGAGTAAGTTCTTGCAGCAAGTCCATACTTCTTTGCTTATGAAGCCCCATCGCGGAGTAAATGAACGTGCCCCCATGCAAATAGTTTTGCAGAGTGGTGTACCCCGTACCCACATTTTCAACGCCCAGACCATCGGATGCCCAGAGCCCGAGGCCAATAGTTTTGCAGAGCGCCGTATCCTGTGCCCACCGTTTCAATGCCCATACCATAGGGAGAGGGAAGAATCCCAGGGAAATAGTTTTGCAGAGCGCTGTACCCTGTACCCACTGCCAGAGACTGCTTGCGCGCGCTATCCTCCAGAAGATGAAACGGCACAGAGCTCCGGGGGGAGTAGTTTGCAGAGCGCTGTACCTTGTACCCACCGTTTCAATACCCAGACCATATGGAGAGGGAATAGCCCCAGCGAAATAGTTTGCAGAGCGCTGTACCCTGTACCCACCGTTTAGTATACGATGCATACGATGCGCCTTGCCCAGGGAAAGTGTTTTTAAAGTCGTGTACCCATGTATACGTTGTACCCACCGTTTAGTATACGATGCGCCTTGCCCGGGGAAAGAGTTTCAAAAGTCGTGTACCCATGTATACGTTGTACCCACCGTTTTCAATATGATTATTTGCTTGGCCAGAAAAGTGTTACCAGCGATAGAGGCGCGTACTCACCATCTCCAATGAACTCAGCTCCAGGAAATAGGTTGTAGAGCGCTCACATGGTAGTACCTTCTATCATAGATACTTGCGCCTTCTCACATGGTAGTGGTGAACTACCTGCCTGCTTCCCATCCCCCAAGCAGCATCAGATCTACAGGTGCCGTATCGTTGTATCTACAGGTGCCGTATCGTTGTATCTACAGGTGGTACTCATGTGTATGCATTCCGCACAGCTTTGGCGCGGTTTCTAAAATTGGTCCTGCTCATGCCCACGTTGAGCTTCCCCCAAACGGATCTCTCTGTAAAAACACACCACATGGGTCACTTTTTTGAGCAAGGTGTGCCTGCAGCGAAATAGTATATAACTCGCGAGGATTGGAGTATGAGAAGTATATGCTTGCATCGTACGTATCGTATTTCTGGTGACATTATAAATGAATGCAATTAAAATCGTCGTGTCACACCATATGCTATGCCCTTGTGGAAAGTCGGTTCTACGAATGAATGAAGAGCAGCGTAAGCAGTATTATGAGGCCGTAAGCAAGAGATGCGAGACCAAAGGGAGAGGAACATAAGCACACCGTAGAAACGCTTGCCAATGATACCAATCTCGACACTAACCATGATGATGAAATGGAGACCAGTAGAGTAGAAGATATTGCTGATAGTTAAATGGACGAAGGAACGAAGACAATTGCACTGGGTCCACGAAGCCGAAAGGCAAGGGCTGGAGGTGAAAATCAAAATTGTGTCGTCGCTAATAAGGTTCAGAATAGGGCTGTGTCTGTGCGGGACACCGAGAAGTTAATTCGCTCCCCACAAAACCGACGGAGGAACAAATCTAAAATAATAATAATGCGCGACGACGATGACATAGATCTGAGATAAGCGTTTGTGTACTCGTTCCACGGGTGTTCGCAACGCGCACTGTGTATGGAAAATGGAATCGCTATGCGAGTGGCAGGCAACGCGCGCAAAGAGGTCGAGAGATCATGACATCCACTGCACGGAATTGAATTTCACAGAAGACTCCCTCATCTTCACCGTACTAGGAACACAGTGTGATGAGTACAAAGTGCAGATTCAAGAAAACATTGATCTATGGCCTCCAACGTGCACATGTGAGGATTATATTTGGAGAGGAGGAGATGTCCTTTGCAAGCATATATGTTTTTGTCTCCGCCTCATGGGCGTCGACGAAGGCGCGTTATGTGAATTGTGTTGGGAACCGGAGGACCAAGAAAGCCTCCTGGAATTCCTTTGTAACGCACCTGACGTAGTCGGTGGCACAGTGTGCGAATTGTCGTTCGAAGACTGCAACACAAAGTAAAATGTGGAAGTGTTCGCAATGCGCATATGTGGCTCAGTGCCCAGCTTGGCTCAGGAAACATGCTCTTGTCCACGACGTGGCGAAGTATGAGTGCCCTATCTGTTGCAGGAAGTTCAAGACGATCTCGAACAGGAATTTGCACATACGTGAGTATCACGCACCGAGCCGATGGTTTAAATGTGACCTGTGCGATTTCACTACACAACATAAACGCTCTCTAGACGAACATCGAACGCGATTGCACACCGATGATAAACCGTTCTCTTGTCCGCATTGTTCCTTCACGGCGAAACGCCGCTTCGAGATTGATATGCACGTAAAAGCCATGCATGACGGTGGTCGGCCAAAACGAAAGAGGAGAGAAGAACAGCTCGCCCGCACCTTCGACGAGATGAAGATGGCATATGTGAGGGAGCACACAGTCACTTTCGATAGGCTGTTAGAGCACAACGCACCCAGGAAGAGAGCACGTGTAGACTTTATGTTTCGGCAGATGCCGTGGTGGTTGCTTTGGGAGGTCGACGAGAAAATGCACGTGAGTATTCCAACAGAGGTTGAGTGTGCGAGGCTGCTAGCGATCATCGCAGAGCTTTCGCGCGCAAGCCCTGACAAGAAGATTCTAATCGTGCGCTACAACCCAGACTGTTATGCACAGAACGGGCATGTCGTCAAGCCGACCCAGGAGCAGAGACAGGATGTCATACATCGTATGCTGAGTTATGTGCCACAAAATCAAGTGACTGTTGTTTATCTTTTTTATCGTCGTTCTTCGGGGGAGCTACCCGACGTAGTGCGCGAAACCGCTTATGACGATCGCTTGCGCCAATATGTCGTGCCTGCTGAGACTGCGCTATATTGCGACTACAACTTGTGAAATCCGAGTGTAGTTTCAAAGCTACTGTTTGAACTCGCCGATCACCGGTCTGTGTTCGAGCAGAATGTTTGAACAGGCTTGGGAAATAAACTATGTGAGTTGAATCCCTTTAACTATGTCAGCGAGTCCCACTTTCACACAAGCGCAACAACCGCACTACCATTCCTGTGCACACATTTCCCTGCGTCCTGGACGTTCCCCCTGGCAGGATATTTCGCGCACACTATAGCTTCTGTGATCTGCGGCAAACCTCACACACTATGAGAGAGGCATGCACGCACATCTACACTTTCCTTTCCTGCAGCCATAAACATATCGCCGAGTCGGCATTTTCACATAGTCTGTGCAGGCTCAGTCTTAGTCCGCACACAAAGTTTTTGAACAAAGGTGTTATCCGATGATGCGCATTCTCTGATTTCCATTGATTGTACCAATGCACATTTCGCATTGACGCGTCACATTGTGCTTTTGTTTTTCCCTTATCACAACCTGGGAAGGATCCATGCAAGGCACGCACTTGGCCAGAGCGCATGCACGCAAATTGTGTCAATGATTATCTTTCACTCCCATAGAATTTCGCCCGAGTGCCATGATACAACACACATATTCTCAAAAACGGTGTCCGTCGTCCGTATATATCCTTGTATTTGGAGTTGTGAGCCAAGCCAGGTTGTTATATTTCCCTTTATGCGTTTATCTCGTGCTACACACATATCTGTCTTGTGCAAAAGTATTTTCGAAAGAGCATTTCAAATTGTTATCTGTCACTCCCATAGATAATCGCCCGAACACAACACACATATTTGCAGGAAGGTGTCCGTCGTGCGTATATATTCTTTGTAGTTGATCTGTGAGCCGAGCTAGGTTATTATATTTCCCTTTCTGCGCTTATCTCGTGCTGCACACATATCCGTCTGGAACAAAATTTCTCGTTTCAGTGAGGGTCCACACATTCACGTATGTAAAAACGAGTTCAACACAATAACATGATTTTGCGCATTTTTGTTTCTGCATTTGCTTCCCCCACGTATTATCCCACCAGCAAACAAATAGCCGGACGAGGGCTGGCCGATCCCACACATTTTCGTGGCAAAGCACTTTTTCTCTCGTTTCATTGTGTCTGGGATATGTAATCGGATCCAGAACAGCCACTGCCTCATATTATCCTTCTGCATAGTTTTGTTTGCGCCTACTTACACAACACATCACCCCACCAGCAAACAAATACCCGATGATCGGTATGATTAATATGTGGATTTGCTGATCCCACACATCTCTGGAGCAAGCACAAATCTTCCTATTCCTCTGACGCGAGGAATGTAGAAAACGAGTCATACCATCATAAATTCCCACGGGACATTTTTGGGCTCCACCTTTTCATCAACAAATTCCCCGAAGCAGAAATGTGAGTGGACTGCCATGCACAAAATCAGCCGCCACACAAATTCCCGGCTTCCTTTGTGTTTCCCGACACAGGGCTGAGCGCTGAGCTACGTTGAGTTACAAGCGTAAAATGCTGAGTTACGTTGAGTTACACGCATCTCCAAAACGTATCCTTTTGAAATGACCTTGAACCATTGGACATCGCAATTTACGCCAACACCGGCAGGGTTTAGGATATCACTATGAGCCCGCTGTAGGGACGATAAAGTGTGATATCAATCCGTCGTATTCTTTTGAACATGTTCTTTCTCGCCGGAAAGATTTCCCAACCATTGAACAAGGTGTGTACTCAGACTCCACACCCTGAGTTGAACAACAATGAATCGAATTTGACTTACGAACTTTTGGGTAGCAAAGGAGCACCTTTGAACAACAATGACTTGAACTCGCTCTACGTCAACGAGCCGGGGCTATCCACACGATTTTCACGAAGACAGTGCACTGCGATCGCCCATGAGGTGCGTCGTGGACGTCGTGGTGTGCATAACGGGACAAGCGAAGATCCTTCGACGAGTGGTGGAAGGCGACGTAGACATGACGGCGCAAATCCCTCATGTCAATCTCGTCGATTCGCTCGGTCGACGTCACCAGTCCTTGTCACCCGTGGCTGAGATCCAGACGGTGTTGCGCGTCCGCAAAGTTGATGGGAGCCAAATATTCGCTCGTGGACGTCGTGGTGTGCATAACGGCCCAGCGGGCAGACAACGCAAACAGGGCATTTGACCAAGTTCTCCGCATCGACCCAGACATGACTCACTTAGTGAGTTATGCCAATCTCGTCGATTCGCTCGGTCGACATCACCAGGCCAAGTCACCAGTGGCGGACATCCAGACGGTGCTGCGTGTCCGCAAAGTTGATGGGAGCCATATATTCGCTCGTGGACGTCGTGGACGTCGTGGTATGCATAACGGGCCAGCGGCCAGACAACGCACACAGGGCATTCGACGACGTTCTCCGCATCGACCCAGATGTGACTCACTTAGTGAGTTACATCCCTCTGCTCGATTCGACGGGTCAACGCAAGCAGCGAACACCTGTGGCGGACGTCCCACCGTCTGCGCGTCCGCAAAGTTGATGGGAGCCAAATACTCCTTCGTGGACGTCGTGGTGTGCATAACGGGCCAGCGGTCAGATCACGCGAAAAGGGCGTTCGACGACGTTCTCCGCATCGACCCAAACATCACTCACTTAGTGAGTTATGTCAATCTCGTCGATTCGCTCGGTCGACAGTGGCGGACATCCCACCGTCTGCGCGTCCGCAAAGTTGATGGGAGCCAAATATTCGCTCGTGGACGTCGTGGTGTGCATAACGGGCCAGCGGTCAGATCACGCGAAAAGGTCGTTCGACGACGTTCTCCGCATCGACGCAGACATCACTCACTTAGTGAGTTATGTCAATCTCGTCGATTCGTTCGGTCGACGTCACCAGGCCAAGACGCCCGTGGCTGATATCCAGACCGTGCTGCGTGTCATCGTGCAGCTGCCGTGCAGAAACCTCAGCGCACTGAAGCGTGAGATCTGCGAGGTATTCTGCCAATTCATGGGCGGCGATCTTTCGCTTATTCCCGAGTTGCAGGCCAATCACACTCATCAACAGGCGCGAGCCCAGGAAGGCTCACACGCGCCAGATGCTGCCTTCGGCGAGTAGGTGCGCGCAACTCGCCCGCCGCCTCTACGTCAATGAACCGGGGCAATCCTCCCTGAAAGATCCTGTGAAGGAGAAAGGGACACCATTGAACAACAATGAAATGAACTCGCTTTACGTCAACGAGCCGGGGCATCGCTACCTCGAGTGCACGACCATTTCACACACGCTCGAGCGAGTCAAGAAGGGTAATATATCCTCGCTGAAAGATCTCTTGAGTACGAAAGGAACACCATTGAACAGGGTGTTACGTCAAACGTCACACCCTGAGTTGAACAACAATGAAATGAACTCGCTTTACTTCAACGAGTCGGGGCTATACGCGATCATCTTGGGCTCCAACAAGCCAAAGGGGGATGTTGGTTCATTTCTTTTTTCTGGAGTGTATCTTGACGTGTCGTGCGAAGCTGCTGCTGTGCACGCGCTTCTTACATATAGGACATGCTCGCTTCGAGTATAAACGTTTCGTCCGATTTGGATTTGCTTTACAATGATATTTGAGATGGGGGTATAAGCCGGTCCTTGCAACTTCAAGGCCACATTTAGGGCAGATTCGACGGTCCGTCGAATACTCCTGGTCCCTTTTACCGCAGTGTTTGCACTGGTGGCTTTTCCCATACAAATGAACGTGGCGTGGCTCGTCCATTTTCTATAGAGTGCGAACAGTCTCGCTCTCTATGATAGAAAGCAAAAGAATTACGATGCAGGAGAAGTGTTTATGATAGAAGCTTATTTGAAATATTTGGATCCTTTCTTCTGTCTCTTGGAGTGCATCTTGACATGACGGGAGAAAGATTTTTCGTGGATCATCTTCTTGCATTGCGGGCATCGTTTCTTCGAGAAGGTGCGCTTTTGGCGATTAGGGTTCGCTTTGCAATGAAATTTCATATGCTCGTAGAGGCAGGTGCGATTGAATTCTTTTTTGCAAAATCTACACACACGCCTCAGTTCGAGTTTTGGCTCTGGACGTCTAGTACCGCATTTGCGACAACGACTTGGGTGGTGACAATGGTGGCCCGGCAGCGAATGCAGATGCGAATGCCGCGACTCGCTCATTTCTATAATCATGTCTATAGTGTTGGCGATACTCGTGTCCCAGATTCAAAAAAAGGAGACGTGTTCTGGTGGTGAAGGCTTCTTACATAGACTCCGCGTTTGAGTATGCGCACTCACTATATTATGATAGGGTAGCTTCTTCAAAGAAGCAGGCAACCGCGGTTGCCACGGTTGTATTGGCAGCTTCCGTTGACGTCGCTCTTGACTGTAGTTCATTTGCTGCGATTTGCTGACAGTCAGACTTTTCCGATTCTGTCCTGCTCGCAAACCAGGCTGCCCATGATTCCTCCACAACGCACCTTGGTATGTCGCAGAACATTGTGTTTTACTTTCAATCCGATGCGCTTTCGCATAGCTTGAACACGTAGATCAGTCGTCCTCAATTCGAGGGGCCAAGAAGAATTGCAAACTCCCAAGCCCATCGCCGATTTTATACGCCAGACATAGTGGAGTCTCCTTGCCAAGCTGCATGCGCACGTTCGAGCAGAGTGGACTGCCCTTTGCAAAGGAAGCTATGAAGCGCAAAGCGTACGAACACGACAGCTCCTCTCCCACCTCGCTGGCATGTTCAACGCTGACGCCATTTAAGACTGCTGTGCCTCGCCCGTGATCCCCTTCAACACTGCAGGATATGGTGCTGCCGTCCGCCACGCAAATGGTGATGGTTTCACCTCCGATCTCTTTCAGGTCACGGCACAATTTGAGGAAATCGGAGGAAGGGATATCTGCAGACACGTCGTACGTCTGTGTTGGTATCTCCATGGTGTCTTCCTCGATATCAAGCAGCTTCAATTCCCACTGTCGCAGGTCATCTCCACGCGTTATTGTGACACGATCGCTGTTCAAAGCTGACTCAATTTTGATCTGATCCTCGGTCGCACATGTCTTCAAGACCATCGAAAAGGCATCTAGATGTATCCCGAGCGCAGTTCTCTGAGGGCATCGGAATGGCAAAAGTGCTGCTGGGGTAAGGTTGAGGAGACAAGACCATCGAAAAGGCATCTAGATGTATCCCGAGCGCAGTTCTCTGAGGGCATCGGAATGGCAAAAGTGCTGCTGGGGTAAGGTTGAGGAGTGTCAGCGCAACGTGACTGCTATCCATGGCGCGCATATGCAGGCCATTTTCAGAAAATACAAAAACCGCGCTGCTCCAGGATTCTTTCGTGCATTCGCACAGAGATTTCAAAACGCCTGCCCGTATTGTAGCTTGCATGTTTTAATCGTTGGTAGATTCGGTTTGCATCTCTAGGAACGCGTTCTCGAGACAGAATGGCGATCTCCCACCTATAGAAACGAATGGTATTTGCCCTAGCTCACATCGAAAAGTATGTAGCGGCGCGTAGAGCCATGTTGCAGCTATGGAGTGCCAAGCAGCGACTCTCTCAATCGGCACAGTCGCGATTTCCGAAGAGTCATCCGCTGTTCAAAACTATTTCGAAACTTTGTCACAGCGATGCCACACAGAAGATTCGATATCTATGCGATGTGGCCATATGCAAATGCGCAGACCGATTTGGTGACGACATGTTCCGGGACAGGGTAGTGGATGGAGAATACATCCCTGCTGTGACCCATTTCTATTATGGGATCTCGCACCTTGTCCCTGAAAAGAAGATGGATCAGGGTAGGGCTGTCTTTGATAAGCAGCTGACCTTCTCCGATTTACAATTGTTTGACGAAACTTACCGTTTGGGCCGAAAGTTTATCGAGAGCGTCTCCGTACTGCCATTTCTTTCAGCTAGAGAGTTCGCCCGAGAACAAAAGCGATTCGAAAAGGAGTTCGAAGGAGCGAGAGCACGTGTGGAAGATTCGTCGCCACTCTACGCGGCATACTTACGTCTCCAGGAGAAAGTCCCTCCATCTATCGCTGGCGACATCGTTTCCCTCAGCAGCGGCAGCAGAGAATAGTGTCTCGCCAGCTTCATCAAGGGATAGCTCGCCGAGCTTCTGCATACCTTGTGGGAAGTCGATCCAAGAAAGGGCGTAATACACTCGCCGTGGATGAGCACCCAGCTGGTTGGCCAGTAATCTCTCTTCATGCGTTCGGTCCCAGTGGAAGCATGCGCGGAAGGTGCTGAGACCAGCGATGTAGATTTCCAGCGGGCTCCAAGTGTTCAGCGCGATACCGAACCTTTCGCTTAGCGCCGCGAAGTTTTTCTTTGCGAGATCCTGCTTCCGACTCGCCATGCTGTGTGCCCATACGTCGGCCGCTTGGCTCCCACAAGGCACGCGAGGAAAGACTGGGCAATGCAGGCCAGCTGTGGCATCGATGGTAGCGAGCAGGCTCCTCATCAAGTTGTCCTCGAAGAGGCTTACGCGCTGCGATTGGACGTCCTTCGGCGCGGCCACATGCCAAACACGCGGTCTTACATATTTGATGTGCAGACTATCCGCACCGGGCGTGCAACGTAGGGCGAGCGCGTACATCACCGCAAAACGGCAAGCAGCGCCATGTTGTTGCTCTATTGCCCATTGTGCCAAAGCTTGCCATCTGGCCAGGTAGTCACTTGGGAGAGAGCTAGGTGCTCTCATCTTTGTCATGACTCAATATTTTCTCAAGGGCATGTTCGTACGACGAAGAAAAAATGAGAGGTGATATAAAGATGTCAGTGATAAGCGCGAGTACTGTAAGAACGACGAGAAGAGAGAACGAGATTCCCGCTCCCGCCGCTATAACTTCGGAGCCTGTGAACGTCCAAGCCTTGCATGAGATAGCGTCTAGGAGGGCTGCGCACAGGGCCATCCTCCCGAAGAGCGACGTTACCTTGCGCACTATTATTTATGATATTCTACAGTGCGTGGTCGCCCTGCCCTCCCCTCACTTGCGCGTAACATGGCGCGAGGATGAAAACGCACAGTCCTATGGGTACAAAGCACGCCGTTTCAGTGGCTTTGCCCCCTTTGACGGGTGTAAGAGCGCGTACCTGAAGCAGCTGCAAACGCTTGCAAAGCGAGGTGCCGCCAGCAGTATGGTGGGCCGAAGCCTATTCGCTTTGCCCAAAGCCATACGATATGCAGGCAGGTGCGATTTAGACGGCCGAGCCATGGATATTGATCAGGTCAATTCACATTTCTATCAACAGCTGAAGCGACATCCCGAAGCAAAATGTCTACACGCATATGTCACCGACCGTGAGAAGTACTTAAAGCAAGTGGCAGTGTCTCGAGACGAAGCAAAGGTGTTGTTCCTAAGGTTGGGCTATGGCGGTAGTCCAGACAAATGGTATCGTGACATGAAGGAGCAAGGTTTCGTCTCCATGGTAAGCGAGCTCCCCATGTTTGTCGAAGAATTCCATGAGGAACAGCGGAGGTTGAGAACCATAGATTGTGAGAGGCATCCCGACCTACATGCGGCTGTCAAGCTCTCCGGCCACCCACGCCCAGACGTTTACGTTCAGAGTCTCTTGAACATGGCTGGTGAGAGGCAAACATTAGATGAGATGCAGGATGCTGTGGAGCAAGATGGCACTTCTATTGGGAGTTTTGAACACGACGGCCTCTTTGTTTGGCAGAATGGCGATCGGAAGCATTGGGGGCACGACTTGCTAGAACGCATTTCAAAAAGAGTGGGCGCGCCTCTAGCAAAGAAGCCCATCCCTACTCTTCCAGAAGTGCTAAGCATCTTCGGAAGGACTTTTCCAGGTGATTGGGAGACAGTTGATCCAGATTGGTCCTGTCAGCTCTCGTGGATTAGCATGGCGAAGAAATTTGCGATACGTGCTCAGGAGCATAAACTTTACTCACATATCGTAGCCACGGAGTCGCGCGCGTTCCCCGATTATCCATGGAGCGTGAAAGACCTCTTTGTGCATGAAAAGAATGGAAACTATCATTATTACGACCCTAGCTTGAACAGGTGGGTGGAGCCAGAGGCAGGTCACAATCGTTTGCTCCATGTAATAACCGACACCCTCCTGACACGCCTCTGTGACTGGAGCCCGGGCGAGCCAGAAGAAATCGGTGATGAGTCCGTGGCAACGCGCAACAATGACGACCGAATACCGTTGCTAAGCTCGGTGGATCCAGCGAAGAGTACTGAAAAATTCCTGCGGTCGCTTTTGACGGAGCATAATTTCGAACTAGACGGAGAAGCGACCAGGAGATACATACAGTTCGAGAACATTGTATTCGATAGAGAAACGATGGATTTCATCCCTCACGCACCCTCGCTGAGAATCACTAACACTACGGGTTGGTCGTACGTCGGTTCTGGCCTGAGCGAGGATGTCGAAAAGCGTGTGGCCGAAGTGCTCATTGGATGCGATCGGCCTGAGTTCGACGTGGCGACAGTTTCCGAATTAGAAGGTTTATCCAAATATGTCCCAGACTTACACTTCATCCATTCGGTATGTGGCACTTGGGAACGCGCCATGTATTGCTTGAAACATATTGCTAGGGCCACATTTGCTTTAAAGTATCAGGAAAATTTATGGTCTCGAGGCCCTGGCGGCAATGGCAAAGATACCCTTGCTAATCGAGTTGCCACTCTACTCGGGAGTTACTTTGTCAACTTGCCATGCGAGGCGCTCACAGCTGTCAGGGAGGTCGATGCACCATCTCAGACCTTCCTAAGTCTGCGGGCAAAGCGCTTTGTATGCGTGCGCGAAATCGCGAGGGGCGCACAAATCAAGGGGAACGTTTATAAAACGATCTCCGACCCGAAGGGAAAGGTTAAAGCACGTGGACTATTCGGCAAGGACCAGGAATTCCACCCCCACTTTTTAATGTTCTTGTGCTCCAATGTACCCATAGAGATCGATGACAAATCGGGTGGGACAACTCGCCGCACGAAGATCTTAGACATGCCTTACAATTTCGTGGACGCCCCAGAAGCTGCAAACGAGAAGCAGAAGGACCCTTCGATCGAGGACCGCTTTGAAGACTGGAACCCTTCGATGTTCTACCTTCTCATGCAGATTTACAAACACTTGCTGAAAGACTCAACCTCCGCCACCGTTACACCTGTGCCTGCAGAAGTAGTCGAAGCAGCGAGCGAGGAGCTGCGGGAACCTTGGATGGACAGGCTCGACGAATGGACGCGCGAGAATGTCCGTCCGACGGACTGCGTGAAGGATGCCGTAACCGCCGCGACAGTGAGAGAGAGCTTCTTCGAAACATGCGCGGGCGAGCTCCAAAAAAGGGAAATCGGGATGCGCCTTGCTCAGAAAGGCTTCCACGAATCACCACCCAAACCGTACAAAGAGAAACTTAAAACTCTTTCGAAGCGCGTCTATAGTTTTAAATTCGAAGATGGCACACACTTTGTAAGACTTGAAAGTTGCCCAAAATGATGGCACCAAATTCTTGTATATTTGTATAACACTTATACAAATTCATTTCCTGAAATTTGCGGTTGTCGCGCGGTGTGCTTAAGTTATACAAGTTATACTGTATAGTTTCTAAAAGTTGGTTACCAACAAATTCGTATATTATTGAAGAACGGTAATATCTAGTAGCGAGGATCCGCCATCTATACGAGCTGTTCTGTATAATGCACCTCCTACCTGCATGCACGCTCTTCGTTTGGACTAAGGACTTGTATAAGGCTTATACAGCCGAGCGTAATCCTGTATAACTTGTATAAAGAAGCCCAGTATGTAAATCTGCCGAGGGCTTGCCCCGAGGCGGGGGCAGAGTCAAATCATACCATGGTAGTAGCTCTGACCATGGTAGTGTGTCTAGCCATGATAGTAAATTGCGGCGGATAAAAAGGATGCGCGCATCCAGCGCCACGCAGTTAAGTCAGCAGCTGATGTCTGCACGGGCGTCTTTACTGAGCTTGCAAGAGGTAGTTGCTAAGCATAACGCGTCCATCCGAGTGAGGTATCCCCACTCCGATGCGATGTACAAATCTTTCGAGCGCGCGATGATGGGTGTGTTCAATGACATTCCCTTACAGGTGCATGCGTTTTCACACGCAGCTGAGAACTCTGCATATGATTGTAATGACCTTCCGATGCACCCTGCAGATCTGTTTTCAGACGGCGTAACTGATGTATTGGATCGTGCAAGGTCGTGGGCGGGTGCACCGCGCGTAGGCAAGCGAGGCAGGATTATATGGAAAAAGTGCGTTACGCACATAGAAAGGGAGCTTGCAGTTGAGATTGCCCGACGAGCGCGTGTATTTTTCAAGGACGTCTACGCGATACCTGGCGTCGATAGGAAATCGTTGAATAAGGAAGAGAAGGATTTCTGGGCAAGGTACAACAAACTTATGGCGGCTCACGATCGGGCCAGGAAGGATACGGAAGCGAAGAAAGAGGTGCGCATCGCGCTTGGGAGAAGTTTGCCAGGTGTGATTTGTTGGAATATTGCTGCGTACGTGCAGTAACATCATTTTTACCACTCTGTTCAAAATGAAGGCAGTGAATGCCTGTGATTCCGCCACTGTCTGTCCATCAATGTCTGCAAAGTGTGGCTCTTCGCATCATGCTGGTTGCGTGGCCGTCTTGGTTTCGAGGCTTGCACTGCCCAGCCCGCCGCCCAGAGAAGTTGCGCTCTGGGCCCTTGCTTCTTGCGACACGCTTTGCCGCGCACCGAAGTTCCCTAAAACAATCACCACGAAGAGCTTGCGGGAGACTTGCGAAGCTGTGAGAGCTGCTGTTGAACTCTACGAACTCCTCCTCTCCGCTGCGGCTGCAAGGCACCCCCTCGACGTCAGCGAGAAGTCGTCACTGGGTTTAGTTGCATATAGCGTGATCCAGAAATACTTTTTCGTCTTAGGGATGGGCATGAGCTTGGAGCTCGATGGTGATTTCGCACAAGTCCTCCCATCGCCAGTGCATGGGTTAGGCGTATTCGCTGTCACGGATATACCCAAGCACACGTGCTTCACGGCATATCCCATTAACCTGCTGGAGCTATGGGAAGATGTGGTCGAGGGGCATAGCAAGCGGGAGCCCAGGGGACCGCGTGTAGTCGCGCTCTTTTCACGGGAGCATAATAACCGGGATGCAGACGCCAACGCACGGTTGAGGGAGAGCTTGTCGGACTACGGACTGGAAATGTGCGGTGTTACGGTTTATGGAGACCCTGCAGTCTACTCTCCCGGTGCCACATTGCATGTGGACATATGATCAACGACCCAAGAGGTACAGCGTCCGAAGCAAACTGCGTGGAGTGCCCGATTGGAGGTGGTGCTCTCGTTGGCATTCTGACTCTACGAATGGTACGCAGAGGCGAGGAGCTATTTTTGAATTATGGGGAGCCGTACTGGCGAGCCCGTGAAAGAGTGTCCGTGCAGTAAGCAATCGCTGAATTATGGACCCAGTGGAGAGGGAAATTGCTCGAGATAAGACAGAGAATCAGGCTCGGTCCGAAACAGCAGACTTAAAGAGATGGCATCGCTGACACAAACATTGCAAATTATTCTCATGGGTTGGATGCCCACCACGAAACAAAGGTGTACGATGATCAAGCTCGAAAGTCTCATCCAGGAGCTGTTTGCAGATGGCGCAGCGCCATTTCTGCTTCGCGGCCACTCTTTTTTTGATTATGGGCGATATGTATGGGCGTTTTACTGCCGATGAACGCTTCCTACTTTCGCGACTCCCGATGCTTGCTTTCACGGGAGACACGGGGGTCTCAGGAAGATGCGTCTGCGCTTGCCTGGGAGTTCCCGCCTCTGGCTCAGGCTCGAAAAGATACTGGGAGTGTTCAAAAAGTCGATAAGCAGTTTTCGCGTCCCACCGAGATACGGTCCAAGTTACTACACATATAGCTACCATCATCACGACTGCGCACAAGAGTCCCATGTTATCAACGCGATTCCTTTATATGTTCAAACCCCATTTCATACTGCAACATGATAACACGATCGTGTTTTTGGTGTATACGAGACAGTAACCTAATTAGTAGTCAAGTAGTCATTACTTACCCAGTCTCAGTCTCGAAATGGTTACTCTTCCAGGGATTTAATTATCCCTGGTTCGCTCTCAGCGTCATCATCATCACCGAAGAGCATATTCGAAATGGCACGCGAGGCTGCCTTGGGACCCATGTGATACCAATCACCAGGACAGTCTGCTCGGAACGCCTTCATGCCACGATAGATGTCCTCCGCTCGATGGCCTTGGCCGTAGTAGACGGTGATCGGCTGGAGTCTCGAAGGCAGCTCCTTTTCGAGTTCCGCGATGTGCTGGTACACGTCGGACGCCCTGAGGATTGCGACCATGTCCTTACAAAACGCTGCGGTCACCAGGAATAGATGCTGAGCGTCACCATGGGTTTGAACATCCGAAACCGTGTATTGTAGTTTCTTGCAAGGCACACACATCACCGCCCTCTTTTTCTTAGGGGCACCGCCAAGATTCTCTTGCACGCCGCTATCTTGGTCCTGCACGCCACCATTGTCGTGAGACGACTTTGATTCATCGGAGCTAACGGCATACAGGATCTGCTCTACAAGATCTGCTCCTGCCTTGATGGGTAAACGGAAGTACTCTCTACTGGGTGCGTCATCAATCCGATAAGGCCTCAGTGCACCATGTACGCTCTTCTCGTCTGCCCCTCGACGAACCCAGACAACCTGTGGGAAAACCCAAAAAGGGGAGCTCTCTTGTAGCTGGAGCGCGCGTTGTGTCGGGCACTTGGACCGCCCTATCTTTACCACGCCTGGTAATAACGAAATGGACATGATATAGAGGTCGTCTGTTTGCCCTGTTTCGATGATTTCTTGCAATTTCGTTTTGCAGGTGGAACACGTAGCCACGCACCGCTTGCGCGACGCCATTTCCAGTCGTGCATATACTATGGTGATAGGCTAAACGCGTGGATCCAGTATATCTAATACAACGAAGTCATCGCGCTCACTCAGTATATAATATAAATGGTATTCTGCGGCAACAATGCCTACAGCTCTTCATTGAAACAGAATGGTGGCAAAGACGTGTTCGGCACGCATGCCGAGTGTATCCGCAAAGGATACGCACGTGGGTACAACCAGAATGACGTATTCTGGGCTGGTCAACACATCAGCCTACGAGCCCCGCCTTCATTGACAATGCAGCGTGGGTGGGCACAAACTAGTGTTCCCGACGATCATAGCCGAGTCGTTGTGGCAGGATAGCGTGGGTACAACCACGAATGGCATGACGAACACGCTCCCGTTTCTCTCTCAAGAACACGCTGGTCGGATTCATAAGGCACATAACAGGACAAGTCTGTGGCACAGACAACGACAGCCATGGAACCTACTGGTCCACGCTTGCCACGCCGCGTTGACCACGTTATCGCGCCATCAGCTTTGCTCCGATCCGCCAAGAAGCCGACGTTGCCGATCGGAGCTCGTTAGCCGGAGCCATCGCGGCTTGTGCTTGCTCGTCGTAACGTCCAATTTCTGTAATCATCTCCAAGCTGGAGTAACCGATATGCTCTGCAAGTCGTAAGGGAACTCCTTGCCAGAGGCTTCGGTTGCACGCCTTCAAGTGTGTTCTTCAACAATCTTCTTGCATGCAACCCTTAATGTAAGGGGTCTGCGCTCCTGCTCGTCGACGCTGCTCCTGGGTATAGGAAGTCGTGCTTCTCCGGCTCTCGTTTGAAGACGCGCCATTCGGTTTTCAGTGACATCTCGTCCCATAGCTTCGGATTCATAGGGATGGTTCTTGTTCTCATCTTCTTCTTTGTGATCGCCTTGGGTATAACGATGTCGGTGCTTGTCACTCTCCCATTTCAACGACTCTCCGTGATTCTAGCAGCTTGAACTGCAGTGCCTGCCGCGCCTTCGCGACAGCTCGGCCATTCGAGTCCAGCCTGACAGTGTTATTAGCCCAGACCGATTCGTCTTTTTACTCGATTTCCTTTAATAGGTATTAGAGGAAATTCACGCGCGTAGACTTTACTCTTTCCTATGGAAGAGAAACTTCCCCTGGGTGGTGATCCATTCCCCAGGGAAAGTACGTGAGTCGCACAGAACAACCACCCAACCACCAGCCTCTCTCCTATGGAAGAGGTCAACATGGTGGAAGGTGTGGTGATCGATTCCCCAGACTACGAGCGAAGGCGATGAAGCCAACAAACCAACCACCAGCCGCTCTAATATGTCAATGAGCCACGCCATGGGAAAATCGGAAACGCAACTTAACGCGGGCCACTCATCGCATGGCCCCTGCTTCCTCCGCGCACCTATACCCAAGTTGATCTGGGCACGGCGCCGCGTTCGGCTCAGCGGAGAAATGCTCGGGGGCTATTTCAAAAAGTTGGCCGTTTGTCAGGCTGGAGTGCTCATGTCGGAGGCGTTGCTTTCCGTGTGCGACCACGCGAGGGCGCAGCTGCTGCGCGAACAGTTGAAGCTGTCTGCGCTGCGGGACGCGGCGCGGCGTTACCAAGACATCGTGTGCGCCAGCGCTCGCGCGTTGAAGTTCGTGGCCGACGACCGCGATGCCTACGTTTACTATCGGGTCGGCGAGGAGCTCGATCTGGATTGGGACTTCAGCGACCCAGAAACGACTTGTGACTTGTCCCGCCGGCTCGACCGCGTTGCTTCCGTCTTCCACAGTCAACCTTGCCAGACGTTCAGCGGCGCCGCGTTCGCTGGCACCAGCAAAGAACTCGAACGGGCAGTGCTCTGGCTCCGCAATCTTTCCGGCTCCGTCTGCGAAGACGACGTGCGTGACTGTGCCGACCTGCTAGAGGCCGCTGGGGCGGTAGTCGAATACCAGTTTCGCTTCGGCATTTCCATGCGCGTCACTGCGGTCTGCGCGGATGGCTCTGCGCTGAGAAGCCTCGCTTCGAGATTGCGCGAATTTGCTGACGCGCTTCGCTGATTCGATCGCAGCACTCACCCAAGATCCCTAACACCTCGCCGAGAAGAAATGGTATTATGGAAAAATAATGGCTTCCTACCATGAGTTCGTCCGATTCTGCCAGGGGCGCGCTTGCGAGAAGGGGGGGCTTTACGCGATCCAGCCCGTCGGCCTTGCAGGCGAGCCGATAAAGATCGGCTACGCTCATAACCTCCTGCAACGGTTGGCCGCGTGGCATTACGCGTATCCGCAGGGCATCAAGATCCTCGCTGTCGCGCGGATGAACCGGCCCAACGACACACACATCGGCAAGAGGCGCGTCCTGCAGCTCGCTGAGGCGGCCTTGAAATACGAGCTGAGGGATTTTGTTTTCGCGCGCGACGAGTGGATGCACCCGAGCGCGAAGGGCAAGATACTCGAAACGATGCGGCGACTGCAGCGCTCGCTCAGCCCCAACCTGAGGGAACATTTCTACGCCTTTGAACAGGAGGCCGCCGCCCCGCCGTCGGCTGCCTCTTTGAAGCAGGGCCTGCTTGCAACCGCAATGATTCACCCTATTTTGAAGCCGTGCCACTCGCGCCGCAAGACAGTGCCTCCGAGGTGCGAGGACGACCCAGGCTGCGTTTGGGAGAAAGCTCGGCCGAGAGGCCGGTGCGTCGCACGGGAGAGTCCGCAGCTATAATAAATGGCGACGCCTTCCGAGTTCCGAAGCTTCTGCGCCCACATCGATTGCGGCCCTGGGTTATTTGCACTGGCATGCGCGGGCTACGTCCAGATCGGAAGTACGGGCAATCTCCGCCGACTATCCCTGCAACCCCGTCCGATCATCTGCGTTGCGCACGTCGCGCGGGTGCGGGATGGGGAGAGGATGCTGCGGCGGCTGCTGCGGGTGCAGGGCTGGCCTCTGGATCAAGAAGGGCGAGTCTACGCGGGCCCTCGAGCTGTTGCCTCGTGTGTGCGCCTCGTCCATCGTCTGCAGCGAGGGCATGGGTTCTATACAGCCACAGACATCAAACGCCTCGCGCCGGTCGCGCCGGTCGCGCCTGTCGCGCCTGCGGATTCGCCACTCCATGGATTGCATGGATTGCACGGACTGCACGAATTGCACGACCTGCCAGTGTTCCGTCGGGTTTTGGACAACGTCGCTGCAGATTCCCCACTGCACGGACTGCACGGATTCCACGGACTGCACGAATTGCACGACCTGCCAACGTTCCGTCGCGTCTTGAACGAAATCGGCACAGACTCCCCTCTGCACGGATTCCACGGATTCCACGGACTGCACGGCTTGCCATCGTTCCGTCGCGTCTTGAACGACATCGGTGCAGATTCCCCTCCGCACGGATTCCACGGATTCCACGGATTCCACGGATTCCACGGCTTGCCAACGTTCCGCCGCGTCATGAACGACATCGGCACAGACTCCCCAGACTCCCCGCTGCATGGATTCCACAGCGTGCCCACGTCGCCAACGTCGCCAACGTTCCGTCGCGTCATGAACGACATCGGCACAGACTCCACACTGCACGGATTGCCAGCGTCGCCAACGTCGCCAACGTCGCCAACGTTCCGACGAGTCTTGGACGACGCAGATTCGCCGGCATCGACTCTCCTCGACAGCCCATGATGTCCTCACACGTGCATTTCGATGGTGTCGCGTGCGAGAAGCTGTCCGCTGGGCGGCTGTATATCTCGGCGTACGAGTATCGGATGCCCGCGTACAGGTCTTCCACAATAGGCACCAGCCCCCTACTCAAGTTTCTGGTTCTCCAAATCAGCATTGTAGTCAACGACTGCAATGGATCGCTGAAAACAGCAACGCGCGAAGCTTCAAGGAATGCGTTCAATTGGAGTGGCCGGGAGGCCAATGCAGGACTTTTGGCGTTATGGCCTGCGCAGCCGGGGCACCCATGAAACGGGTGACGCGGCTCTCGCAATCGTTCCTCGCCCTCCTTGGGCACGGGTGCGCCCAATTCATCCCCTCCCAAGGTAAGATGCAGGAGGATGGGAAGGAATCAGCCCTCCGCGCTCCACGAGGCAAAAAGGTTGAAAATCTCGTGTTCCTCGTAGGGCTGGCGTAAGGCGCCAGCGGGAATCCGACACGCATCTTCGTTCCACGCTGGGGTCGGGCCCAGGCGCCCCGCAGCATGGCGATTTTCGAAAGCGCCGGGCGAAGGTTTGCGCTCGGGGGACAGTTTGATTTTGCCCCCTTGTCCATAAACCCACGCTCACCAGCTGCGTCTGGGCACAGTGGGCACGCCCTTGCACGTGACCATCGCGCGTTGCTGGTTCAGGACGAACAGGGGCCCCTGGCGGTGGGCATGTGGCTCGGTGAGCTCAGTGGGGTTGGCGAATTGCTGAATTGCCTCCAAAGTGGCCGATGTGCAAAGCGTGTCGTGCGGCAAGCGACGGGGACTACAGCGACTACAGCGTACCAGGTGTGCGAGTGTTCTGATTATATTTGGGTCTGGTGGAAATTGCGCCCTCTCTCCTCTGCTGGTCAATCCCCCCGATATTCTCGCCGAAGGCGAGCAGCGTCGGGCAATCGCCCCGCCACGTAGATCGAGCGAAGCGCAAGATCGACCTTATCGGCCCCGTTCATGCCCGTTTGCCTATTGGCCGCCCCTTTTCCCCGCAAATTTGTGCAGCAATCGCCCTGAGCGCCTTCCCTGGGTGCCTTCTAGGTTTCCTGGACCCAAACCTCCCGAGGTTTACCCACCGCTTACAGCCGATTCCAGGACGCAGACTCGCAGATAAGAGCACTCCGGCTGTCATTTTGTGGCAGTGTGGCTCTCATGTTGTGGGCCCGCTGCCCTTCAAAGTTGATTTTCAAGTGACGTTTGAAAGACATGGCATCGAGGGTGTAATGGCTGCAGAGTCTTTCCGCAACCACAAGAACACTTCCAGCCTTAATCGTAAGCGATCTGTTTCTTCATATATGGCGACAGATAACCGCGTCTGCTTTTCGCGTTGCCTTGTCCTCGGTTCGCGCTGGCACGACCACGTGGTGTCGATGGTGTGATGGTGTCGATGGTGTCAATGGTGTCGATGGTGTCGATGGTGTCGATGGTGTCGATGGTGTCGATGGTGTCGATGGTGTCGATGGTGTCGATGGTATAATGTGCAGTTCGTCCCCTAAGACAGGTGCTCCCAACTTGCAAGGCGTGTATGCCGGGCGCGAGACCACGCCCGCAACCGAAAACCACAACGATCAACCCGCTAGGCCCACACCTCTGCATTTGTATGTTCAGACCCTTTTTCAAATAAAAAATGCACCGCCCCCCTTTTCATCTTGCCGACTCAGCCTCGCTCTGCCTGGAGGAGAAAGGTCAGGGGCTGGGGGGAAAGTGTGGGCGGTGGCGCAGGGCGGGGGGCGTGACAGCGAGGAGCGAGCGCAATGCGAATGATGTGGAGGGGGGCAAGTCGTCTGAGGCAGGCCGAAGTAAGATGCTGATGACGCCAGATGGCGATGGGAGAGATTGAGGACACGGGGAGATGCACAGCGCTACAGCAAAACGCACAGACGATTATCGGGTTATCTCGGGCAACGGCTGGGGGTATCACGACGTCCTCCGCAACCATTGGCGAAGAGACAGGGAATTGCATCTCGATTGAACGCTTCCGCAAGATGCAGCTCGCACACAGCCTCTTCCAGGCAACGAACAGCCCGAGACGATCGGTTGCCAAGGGTTATGACCCCGGCAGAGGGGGGACCGCAAGATGATGAACACATGATGGGACCGAGCGTCTCAAGCATCACGTTCAAAAAGGGGTCGGGGACGTTCGTGAAGGGGAAGCGATACGAGAAGGTGATGAGGACGTCGTAGAGCGATGAGCACGGGGGGAGAAGCGATGGCGTGTCGGACCTGGGACAAGTCGCGGAGCAGTGGAGGGGGGCAAGAGGCAGGGGCAGGCGGATGGTTGAGATCGATTTCCCATTTCGGACGGCAGGTTTTTTTTCCAGCGCGCCGCTGCCCCAGAGTCGCGGGGCGCTAGCTAGACTTGAGGTGCGTTTGCCGAAACACCATATGATTGATCTCAAAGGGGATTGGGACTGATTGTGAAAAAATGGAAGTCAGCAAGGAGGAGGGGCGGTGGCAGTACAGCAACCGGCAACAAAGGCCAAACGCACCGATCCTTTTCGTGTTTTCGTTGTTTTTCTTGCACAACACCTGGGGCCTTTTCTTAACCTCTCGGCTTACCCAGCTTGGGTGCCTCGGGGGTCCTTTGGAAGTCTATTGGTGGGCCTCCTTGGGGGGATTTCGGGGTCACTCTTGGGGGTTTGGACCTCTTCGGATTCTTCGGGAATTCCCGGGCTCCTGGTGCAATCTTGGAAGAGATTGGATCGAAGCGAGTTGTCCTATTTCGCTGCCTCATGGATAGCCCGCCATCTTGGGGCCACTTTTGCGGGAACTTTGGAGCGCTCTTGGAGTCTTGGGCCTCTTTTGGCGCTCTCTGGGCCCTCCTTGGAATCATCTTCCATGTCGCCCAATCGAAAGCAACAGATCGGAAGAGGCAAACAAAACGTCGTTTTTCGGTGGCTTGAGCTGGCACCCTGGGGCCCAAGCTTCGTTCACTTTCAAATCAGTCTTGGGGCGATTCGGTCTTGAAGCATGTTGGTTAATTGAGCTATCTAGGTCTTGAGCCATCTTAAGTCATCTTTGATGAGGCGTGAGAGCTCTTTCCATGGGCCATCTTGGAAGCTATAGTGGGTTCGATCCAGGTTCAGGGGGGAAGTGTTTGGGGATTTGCGAACCCCTCACCGCAGGGGTAGGAGGGAATTCGGGGGTGAGGAAATGACTTAAACCAGTCACTCCCGGATGCTCGAACCGTTCGTTCCATTGTGCTCGTTTGGATCTTGGCTAGTTCTCTCTTGGCCACCACGGCGCGTGCAATGAAGGGTTCGACGGAACCGTTGTGTGTCGTTCGAACCATTAAGTTTTGTGCTGGTGCCTCGTGAGGCTTGTCCATGATCGACGTCCCCCATCTCAGCAATCCCGCGGTTGCATTGACGTAGGTCCGAAAGGTTCTCAGACGTCCAAGGAAATATGATTTAAGAAGTGGGGGGGGGGGGGGGGGCAATATGACCAGGTCTGTCTAGGAGCATGTCCACAGTCGCCGCTTTCCTCGATTCGAGACCCGCGGAGCTCCTCCCAGAGTCGGAACCGAGGTTAGCGATGGCATGTGTTTTTCAGGAATCCTCGGAGGTCCCAGGGAGCATTCTCAGAGGTCCTAGGTCATTGTGTACACGATGTTGCCAAAGCTTTTTTCGATGAGAGACCCGCGGAGATTCCTCCCAGTGTCGGAATCGAGGTTGGCGATGGCATGTGTTTTTTTTAGGAGTTCTCGGAGGTCCAGGGGAGCATTCTCGGAGGTCCTAGGTCATTTACGCGATCTTGCCAAAGCTTTTCTCGATTCGTGACCCGCGGAGATCTGCTCCTCGGAATCGAGACTAGCGGTGGCGTTTGGGTCCAGGAAGCTCTAGGAGGTCTCAGGGAATCTGTTTAGGAGCAGGTTCTGCACGCTGGCCGGATACTCGCTGTTTGGGGTCACAAAGGAATGCGTAGTGCGCGTCTGTTTAACTGACCCTCCCCCACTTCCTCCACAAGGCCTTCCCCCCAAGGGAAAGATAACATGCACGTAAACATGCGTCAGAGAAGTTATGTATCAACATGAGCGCTGTCGTTCAGGCTTGCATGCTGATCTCTGGGTCTACGGATACTGGATCAGCCTGCATGCCTGATTCAGATCGCCTCTGACGCTATTATTTGGGTACATGAGATAGGCAAGTGGGGTGCTAAGCCACAAGGGCGCTGCTGTTCAGGCATGCATGCTGATCTCTGGGTCCACGGATACTGGAGCAGCTTGCATGCCAGAGTCAGATCGGTCCTGACGCTAACCTCTGGGTCTTAGGATTCTGGAGGCTCGTAGATTGCTGTTTGGGGTCTTGCGGGACAGACGGTTTTGTTTAGTTGCGTGGCTTTTGACGAAAGGCATGGCGAGCTAACAGTAACCCTCTTGGTAGATAATTGTTTTTAGATCCCCCCCGACACGCAGGCGTTACCCATGTAGGCCATCCTTGGTGTTTCAGATGTTTTGTTGGTGCTTCATTCCGGAAATAACATGTTTTGATATGAGCAATTTCCTGTTTGTGGTCGAGCGCTTCAGCACCACATGTGAAAGGGTGTGTGCGCCGCATGTAACGCGTCTGTAGCAGTTGGCTCAAGGGGAGCGCTAGCCGAGAGGGTGCGCTGGCTTTCAGCACCATACGTGGTGCACGGGTGGTAGGTAGGATTGGAGGATGTGTAGGTTGCACCACATGTGGTGCACGTGTGTGCACATGCCAGGTCCCTAGTAGGTGTCTGCACTGGCATCTTTGTGTGCTCATGAATCATGCGCACGCGTTCGGCTCAAGTGAGTGCTTGTGCTCATCTGCTTCTCTCCCTCGCTGTCCCTGACTGTCTCTGACTTCCGCTGTAGCCATGGCAAAGGCGATCGAAAATGGTAAGGCGCAGGTCGCTTCTGCAACCCACAGGAAAAATTGGTCCCAAAAAGACAAGGAAGATGATCTGAAGTACTTCTTGTTCAGTCTGGACATGGGGCAGTTGAGAGATGAGCACAACTTGTCCGAGAAACTGCGCTCTGACATAAAAAAGTGTTCAAGTGAAGAGGAGAAGGCAGACTTGCAGCAAAGGTATGAAACTGACAAGGAGAAAATCAGTGAACGAGTCAAGCCTCTCATAGACATGGTTTTCGTTGGAAGCGCGAGTTCAAGACCCTAGCGGCGGTAAAGGAGAAGGTGAGCGCAGGTGCAGTCGAGCCGACTCCCGGCAGTTCCTCAGACGACAAGCCTGTCACTCGTGGGGAATTGAAGGCAATGTGGGAACAGTACCAGGTAAACCAGCAGCCAGTCACTCTGGCCATCGCAGATCAGAATAAGAAGTTGCAGAATGTCACTGAAAAGTTGGAGGCCCAAGCGAAAGCCGTGCAGGGCGTGGTAGATTTGGTAGACAAAGAAGCGGCCCTAAAACAAATATTCGAAGACCATAGCGTCGAAGAGATCGTTGACACATTAGACTTGGAGGATGAGCTCGTTGAGAGGCTTGTCGGCGAAGACTACTTAGCTGAGGCTGTTGAGAAATTGAGCGAAAGTCTATTGGATAAAGCCGCTGTGGCCGAACGGCTTAAGGAGTTTGTCGGCGGAGATACCTTCAAGAGTAGGGTAGCAGCTGACATAATCAGCAGCTACTTGAAAAATAAAGGGGAAAAGAAAGAGAAGTTCACATTCGATCACGATCGAACTGTGGATGAGAACTTGTCTCGAATGGTTCACCACGTGGCTGCTGCCGCAATCAGCAGCTACTTGAAAAAAGAAGGCGACAAAGTTTCGACCGACTGCGAAGGCCTTGGCCTCGAGAAGTTGTGTAAGAAGTTCACGAAGTTCAAGTTCGATCACGATCGATCCGTGGACGATAATTTGTCTCGAATGGTTCACCATGTGATTTCGATGGCAATGGAAAATCTAGACTACCAGCAATACGATCATACCAGGTCTTTCTTATGGAACCTCGAGATATTGGGAGAAACAATTGCTTTCAACTCGATGGAGAAGGTCGTGCCTGAGTTCGTGTGCGACCGCTCAGAGACCATCGAATCTAATCTTCAGAAACTAGTGGAGTTCTTGTCCAATGCCCCCGAGTTTGCCGAGGGCGAGGCCATCGTCTTCAAGACCTTCGACCATACAGACCTCGCGGATTTCGCAGGGACCGACGTCACAGCCAATCTCCTCTTGCTCTCCGGCCAGTACGCCGAAATCATTCGTGTGGCGGAAGATGAGTTCGAAGTGGATTACTGGATCGATGACGTTGGGTGGCTCTCAGCGACTTTTCCGAAGGGGTGCTTCGGCCTCGTCGAGGAGAGGGCGGAGAAGTGGCGGGATGTACAGACATGCAAGCGCAAGGCTGACGACTTCGGTGAGGAGAGGCAGGCGAAGAAGGTAAAGTTCACCACCCAAGACGGCGATCAGTATCTTGGTGAGGTCAACAAGAGCGGCGAGGCCCATGGCTACGGCGAGGCCATTTTGTCAAGGGTCATGCGTGTGAGTCATATAAGGGCCAGTGGGAGAATGACAAGTTCCATGGTCAGGGCAGATTGATTTGGAAGGATGGTAGCTCTTACGAGGGCCAGTTTGAGAATCACGGGCTCCATGGCCAGGGCAAAAGGATTTGGACGGACGGTAGCTCTTACGAGGGCCAGTTTGAGAATCACGGGCTCCATGGCCAGGGCAAAAAGATTTGGAAGTCTGGTGGCTCTTACAAGGGCCAGTGGGAGAATGGTAAGAAACATGGCCAGGGCATCAGGACATTTGCTGATGGTCGCTCTTTCGAGGGTCAATGGGAGTATGGTTTTATATTGAAGCGTAGGACTGAGGCAGAGTGAGTGCAGGCTTAGGTGGTTTGGGACGTAAATCTGAGACGTTCTGTCTCAGGAGACCCTCTCCATTAGCATGCCTTCGACAGTTGACATTTGACATGTATTGTAGAAAGATATATATATATATATCTGTTGCTGTGGTGATCATGCATGGTGCTCAGGGGACAGCACCACATGTGGTGCATTTAGTAGGGTAGCAGTAGAGCACCACATGTGGTGCATGTGCGTACATGCGCCCACCTCCCGAGTAGGCGTCTGCACTTGCATCTTTTTGTTTTCATGAATCATGCGCACACGCTTGGCCCAAGTGTGTCAGTGTGTGCTTGTACGCTTCTTGCTTCTCTTCCTCGCGTCTCGCTGTCTCTGACTCTCTCTGTAGCCATGGCAAAGGCGATCGAAAATGGTAAGGCGCAGGTCGCTTCTGCAACCTACCAGAAAAATTGGTCACAAAAAGACAAGGAAGATGATCGGACCTACTTCTTGCACTGTCTGGACATGGGGCAGAAGAAAGATGAGCACAACTTGAATGAGAAACTGCGCTCTGACATGAAAAAGTGTTCAAGTGAAGAGGAGAAGGCAGACTTGCAGCAAAGGTATGAGAAGGACACAGAGAAAATCAAGGCTCGAGTCGCACCATTCAAAGAAATGGTTTTCGGTTTGAAGCGAGAGTTCAAGACCCTAGAGGCGGTAAAGGAGAAGGTGAGCGCAGGTACAGTCGAGCCGACTCCCGGCAGCTCCTCAGACGACAACAGGCCAATCACTCGTGGGGAATTGAAGGCAATGTGGGAACAGTACCAGGTAAACCAGCAGCCAGTCACTCTGGCCATCGCAGATCAGAATAAAAAGTTGGAGGATCTGGATAAGAACGTGAAGTCTCAGAAAAGGATCATGCAGGACATCCGGGACAACGTCAAGTATGACAATCAGGACGACTATGAAGAAGCACAGGATGTTTGTGAGAAGCTCGCAAATATGCACCGCGAGCTGTTGACCAAAGCATGTTGTAGCCAATATCAGCGAGCCCGGTTCGAGAAAGAGGTTGAGGCTTTCAACGAGTTGGCTGATGACAAGTACCACCTCGTTGGTAAAGAGAAGGTTATTAGCCAGGAGAGTGACGAAGAGGAGCAGAGTGACGAAGAGGAGCAGACTGACGAAGAGGAGCAGAGTGATGCGGCGAAAGAAGAGAAAGAAGAGCAAGAAGAGAGTGAATCCAAAGAGTGAGAAAGACGATTTGAACCCCCGAGCGCTCAAGAGCGCCCGTATTGCAGAGCTCTACCCTGAAGAGCTCTTCCCGAGCTGTACTATGGAATCGGATGATGAGTGAGGGACATAGTGCATAGGATTGACATGCGGCCCAGGTACAGCGGGACCGTCACCCCATTGACGTTTGACCACCCATCCCATTAGGATGCCTTTGAAAGTTGACATTTGACATGTATGTAGGAAAATATAAGTGTTGCCGTGGTGATCAGGCATGGTGCTCAGGGGACAGCACCACATGTGGTGCATTGTACGCAGGGGTTCTGGCTGATGTGGAGCTTCTCTCAGAAAGAGAGCCTCCACCCTTGGAGTTCTAGGAGCTTCAAAGTCACTACGGAGTGTTCCATAATCTGATCCGCCATTCCCAGAGGAAGCTCCCGCTCAAGTCCGATTGTCAGGCCCCGGCTCTATGTCGCCAGGCTGGCATGGGACCCCGGGAATCCCGCCGAACCAAAGCCTAACCGTATAGTTCTGCTGTTTATGACAGCCCACTTGTCTGTGGGCTCGAGCAGGGGGGTCCTCTGCATCAAGATACAGAATGCGGAGTTCTGATTAAGATGATGTTGGAGCTTACGTATGGCCGCGTCCGGTTTGAATCTGATGTTAAAAGAAAGGAAAAACCAAATTCCCGACGCAGGTGGAAAAATTCCCGATCTGGTATCTGGCCAGGAAAAAAGTGTGCGAGCTGGCTCCGGAACGCTGACCCACCCCAATCGGGGCAAAATCTTCAGGAAATGGGTCGCCATAAAAGATCTCGGGGCATTTGTCGCGGGATTTTGCACAGAATTGCGCTGCGAATCTTTCTAGAGGGGTCCCGACCCCTCAATCGCAACTTATTTATGCTTTAAAAATAATCCAAAAATCAAAAGAAGTCAAAAATTTAGGATTTTTTCGAAATGGCCTGCCGGAGCGGGCACCAGAGCTGGGAAATCCCACCGGAGGGTCCCGGGATAGCTCCTGGAGGCCAAATCCACCCCAAATCCATGCCAATTCCCCATATTTTACCCCCTATTGTGACGCAGGCAACTTATTCAAACTGGACGCTGCCATATCCTTCCTGGCCCATGCCGCCGACCCCTGTACATTCATTACTTGTTTTCCCTGCTCCCATGACTTGACATCCTTTAGTCAGCATCTATGTTCCAACATCTGGCATCTCCAACTTAACTCATCCAGCCTCCCCCACTTTGAAAGCCATGCTCGCCCATTCTGAAACCCACCCGCCCAGCATCCCTCAATCCAGCATTCTCAATCTGACATCCAGCATCCTCATTCAGATTTCTCGCATAACTCATCCGGTATCCTCCCAGGATCTGTCAGCATCCCACATCCAGGAGCCCTTCATCCAGAATGTCAAAATCAGCATACCAGCGCATA
>CAUYUJ010003467.1:0-75000 GCA_963575745.1 Prorocentrum cordatum | reverse complement strand
GAAGCAGAAATGTGTAAACAAGGGCACAACGGACAGTGCTTCTACACATCACACAGCAAAGTGTATAATTGGGACCAACAAACTGTAGATCTACAGTTCCTTGAATATATATATATATATATATATATATAGAAGCCTCCTCCCCAGTGGTCGGCTTTCTAGACGGGAGCGATATGAGGGTCTAGCCGCAACCGAAACCACTTCCGAGGGCTGCTGGAGGTCCAGCTTAATGCGGTGCTGCGCAGATCAGAGCGCGACCTCGCCAAGTGCTGCCGCTCTCGAGGGCTGTTGGGGCGGCGCACTTAGTGCGGAGCTACCGAGAACAAAGTGGGACCTCGCCACGAACGGGGGGATCTGCGAAACTGTCGCCGATTCCGAAGGCTGCTGGGGTCCAGCTTAATGCGGTTCTGCGCAGTCCGGGGGAGGCATTCTGCGAAAGTGTTGCCACTTCCGATTTGGACGCCCGAAATGGGTAAGGAAAGAATGGGTACAATGCCCAACGGCAAATGTTCCCAAACCAACAGCGGCCGCTGTTGGGCAGGCGGCCCCCTGTCTCGAAAGGACACAGGCCGCGGCGGCGCGGACAGCGAGTCCTGTTCAAAATGAACAGGAACTGCTGTTGGGCATTGTACCTCTTCTTTCCGTGCCCATCTCGTTCGTGCAGATTCAAGAGGGGGAGTTGCAAATCATGGCCCGCGGCATGTGCGCGGCACAAGGGGGTCCAGGGACGTGTTGAAATCAGAAGAGGCGCCGTGAAATCTGGGGAGATCTCGTTCGTGCAGATCCGAGGGCTGCCAGGGTCCAGCTCAGCGCGGCGCCACGCAGCTCAAAGCGGGACCTCGCCATCCCTGGGGGGCTGCGAATTGCGAGACTGTCGCCACTATCGGGGGCGGCCAGGGGCGCCCGGCGTACTTGCGGTACTTGCTTGTCGGCGTCTGGGTTCGCATGGCCAAGTACAAGGCCCCCGCCTTCGGCGAGAGGCTCGCGGAGCACGAAGGCAACGTCGACGCCTCCGACGCGGCGCGACCGGTGTTCATCGAGCCGCAGACCGCGAGCCCGCTCCTGCTTCGCAAGCACAGAAGTTACGCGCGCTGGCTTCCCCATCTCCCACGCTCAAGTCCTGACCTCCAGGGCCTGTCAGGGCCGGACCATGCGCCACAGAGACATCGTCGACGCCTGGTGCGCAGACGAGAACGATGAGTACGACCAGTGGCTGCACCTCGACGCGATGATCTCCAGGGCCACGAAGGTCGACACCTGGCGATCCGGGGCCAGGGGCTGTAGTTCCTTCCTCGCGGGCCACCCGCGGACCTCGCGGCGCGACTGCGCGATATTACTTCCCGCGCTGAAATGCGGGGAAGAGGCCCAGCAGCTGGCAGAGCAGCTCGGCATCGCACGCTTCTTGCCGCGATTGTAACTGAGTGCTGGCGTGCCTCGAAACGTAGTATCCCTCCTTCCTCTACCCTTCTCTTCTGCTCACTTCCTTACTTCCTGTTGCCGTATCCTCTTGCGCATGTTTTGCCGGCTGTTTCAGATCAACGCCCACCGTCTCCTCTTAGTCCTGGCCCCTCTTTCCCTTGGGCCCAGGGACCTAACGAATCACCTCTACAAACCCTTGTTCATTTATCCGTGTCTTGCGAGTCGCGCGCCTCGCGAGCCTCCCAAGCAGAGTTCGCCAGACAGGTATCCCTCCTTGGCACGCTCTAGGCTACCTAGCTACTCTGGCCATGCGTTGCGCAAGGGTTGGGCACGTTGTCAGAGGAATTCGCTCCTGACCTCCTTCCTCCTCCTCCTGAGCTTACGAATCGTTGACTTCCAGTTTCGACTTCCTCTGGAACTCTGAGGTGGTCGTGAGGGAGTCCGCGAAAACCCCGATCTTTGTGAACCGCTGTGCCTCGACCTGTGGTCAGAGAGCGTGAGGGGCCGTGCGGGCGCCCTCCTCGGTTGTCGCTTGCAGTGGGCAGTGGCCAGAGCGGACGGCACTGCTATCGTGGCCTACGTGCCACCGGCTCGCCCATTGAGAGACCTGTCCAGTGGCGCTGGGAAGGGAGAAAAGGATGCGGTCAGGACCGGCTGCAGAGGGCGCCCGAGAGGGCACAAGACCCCTTCGAGGGCGGCCCACTCTCCAGACCTGAGGTGGGCACGAAACGCGATGGACTCAGGACACAAATGCGTACTTACCTGGGTAGTTTAACTACCCAGGTAAGCACGCATTGTTTTGACTATTTTTGAATATCGCTCCTGTAGAGGGGCAGGCCCGACTTGACGCTTGGCTTCCAAGACATCAGGCGAGTTCTGTTTTCGGCGCGCGGCCCCAAGATGTCCAAACCACTGCCCAGGGGGGCAGCTCCTCGTCCAGGGCCCGCTCCTGACGACCAGAAAGCGCCCGATGGAGGCCCCCGGGCGGCCGACAGCGGGGCACGTCGGCGGGCGTGGAGACGCATGCCAATCGGAGATCCGGGCCCCCGGTGGCTCTCGGGCCACCACTCGGAGCTCTGGCGCAGCCGCTGACGAGCGACCCCCGAAGCGGAAGACCTCAGGGAGCCGCTGAGTCCGCAGTCCACCGCCGACGGCCTGCCAACAGCCGGCTGCCCCGCTCGGTCGTTCCTCGAAAGACGGGTCGAACGACATCAGCAACGGCGACGGCGACGCCAACGACGACGGCGACGACTACGACCACGACCACGACCACGTCCAAGACGACTACGACGACCATGACGACCACGACGACCACGACGATGACGACCACTACCACGACGACCACGACGACCACGACCACGACCACGACCACGACCACGACGATGACCACGACGACGACCACGACGACGACGACCACCACGGCGGCGATGACGACGACGGCGGTGGCGGCGATTACCACGACGACCTTCGGCCCCGCTGGAGCGGGAACGCCCAAGGGGCCCCCCTGCGGTCGTCGCCTCCGCCGAGGGCGGCGACATGACCTTCGCGGCCTTCGCCTGTCTCTTCTTGGCGTACTCGGCCCGCGCGGCGTGCCACTGCTGCACCTGCGTCTGCCACGAGGACCTGCCGGCCCACCACCACCCTCGGCGCAACGCCGCCTCCAGGGAGGGGGGGGGGGACAGGAGGAGGAGGAGGAGGAGGAGTAGGAGGAGGAGGAGGGGGAGGAGAGAAGGAGGAGGGAGGGAGGGGAGGAGGTAGGGAGGGAAGAGGAAGAGGGGAAGGAGGAGGGAGGAGGAAGAGGAGGGCAGCGACAGTGGGGAATCGAATCGAATCGAGCCCCTGGGCTATTAGATTTGGCTCCTTCGGGGCACCACGTCTACAGAGGTCAGCCTGAAGACGAGGTCCTCCTCCTCCCCCGTCTCCACCTCATCACCCACCCTCCCTCCCTCCTTCCCCCTCCCTCCCTCCCTCCGTCCGTCCCTCCACCTCTTCCTCCTCCTCCTCCTCCTCCTCCTCCTCCTCCTATGCCTCCTCCTCCTCCTACCACAAATCCTTTCATTCCTCCTCCATCCACGTCCCTTCGCCCTCCTGTCCTGCGACTTACAACTTCAAAACGACCTCAGGCGGAAGACCTGAGGACCGGTCGAGGAGCCTGTGGGGCCACCGTGCGGGCAGGAGCTGCTGCACTGTTGGTGCGGGGAAGGGGGGACAGAGGAGCAGGCATAGAGGGACAAAAGGCTGTCGCTATTGGGAGCCTCCCGAGCCCTGACGGGGATGGGGGTGAGCCAGAATAGCATCAGGAGGAAGGGCCCAGCCATATGCAGCTGCGAGTCCCGCATGGGAGATGAGACGACGGAGGTGACCGAACAAACTGCAAGTAACGTATGACATGACCTTAGGTCGGGCGTGTCCTCCTACAGGCGGATTTCGGACGAAACATAAGAAATACCCAAATCCGCCGACCCTGTCGGCGTGTGGGAGAGGCTCTTCCGTCTTCCCCACAGCGTCGTCGCCTCTTCTGCTTCCCGAGGGCCCCCTACACAAATCACACAACAATTGAGCAACGTCGTCCTTCAGTCGAAGCTCCTTCCCTTGATCCCTTCGGGGCAACTCCCCGGGGGGGATCCCCTCTCGACTCCCGGGGGCCGGGGTCCCCCGTCGACTTCCGGGGGGGGGGTCCCCCGCTGGATACGCAGCCCCCCGCCTCTCGTCCTCCTGCGTCCTGGGGCTTCGCTGGCCCTCTCGTCTGCGGGCCCTTTGATCCCTTCCCCGCGAGGGGGGGGTCCAGGGGCAACTCCCGGGGGGGGTCCCCCCTCGGATACGCAGTCCCCGCCTCTCATCCTCCTGCGTCCTGGGGCTCCGTTGGCCCTCCGGGGCCGTCTGCGGGCCCTTTCAGCCTATCTTAATCTTAAGGCTCCTTGGAGACATTTCGCCATTTGAGACTCTCTTGGCAGCCTCTGGCGGCACTCTTGACAGCGTCTGCGGGCGCTTTTGGACCTCGCTTGACGCCGTCTTGGAACCCTCTCGGGCCACTAGGGCGCTCTTTGCGTATCTTGGCACTCTCTGGAGCCGTTCCCGAACCCTGGAGGAGGCCTCTTGAGCTGTCTTCGGACGACCTTGCAGGCATCTGGCGCCGTCTTCGGGCCATCTGAGGGCATCTTGGACCCCTCTACCTCCATTGTCTTCGCCGTCGCTGCCTACAGGGTCGGCGGCATCGGCCGTAAGCCCTTCGCAATACCCAAAACCAATTCATAAATAATCAAACATGGTCAAAAAATCGACCCCAGATTTATGTTAGCATTATTTTATAATTCCTCCTGCAGAGGGACAGGCCCGACTTAGCCGTAACCTCTGCCATCGCAGGCAGCGCGCCGCAGGAAGGGGCAGGCGCAGGGCAGCGACCAGGGGGCGGGGGCGCAGGGGGCAGGCACGGGGCAGTGCGGGCAGCGGGGCGAGGGCTGGGTGGGGGAGGCAACGAAGGGCGGGGGGACGCATGCTGCAGTCAGAAGGAACAGAAACCACACAAACATAAACTTTTAGCGCTCCGCGCCTGGGCCCCCCGGCGGCGCCTCCATGCGTGGAGTGGTCACGAAGCGTGCGGAGGGTATGCCGGAATAGGCCTGGGGACGCATGTGCACCGTGTCACTGGGCTTCGGTGGGGGTCACGGAGCGTACGAGGGGTGTGCCGAAATGGGCCTGGGGACGCATGATCACGCGTGTGAGCCCTACCACTGGGGTGATGCGCCCTACAGGGTCACGAAGCGTACACAAGGTATGTCAGAATGGGCCTGGGGACGCATGTGAGCCCTGCCACTGACGCCTTCGGTAGAGCACCCTATTGGGCCACGAAGCGTGTGAGAGGTGTGCCAGAATTGGCCCGGGACGAATGTGAACCCTGCCACTGACGCCTTCGGTGCAGCTCAATATGGGGCCAAATAGCGTGTGGAGGTTTGCCGGAGTAGGCCTGGGGACGCATGTCAATGCCACTGGAGCCTTCGGTGTAGCTCCTGATGGGACAACGCAGCGTGTGAGGGGTGTGCCGGAATGGGCCTGGGGACGCATGTGAACCCTGCCACTGGGGCCCTCGGTTGAGCTCGCTGTGGGGCCACGAAGCGTATGAGGGGTGTGCCGAAATGGGCCTGGGGACGAATGTGAACCCTGCCACTGAGGCCTTCGGTGGAGCTCCCTGTGTCGGCATGGGCCTGGGGACGCATGTGAACCCTGCCACTGGGGCCCTGGGTTAAGCTCGCGATGGAGCCACGAAGCGTGCGAGGGGTGTTCCGAAATAGGCCTGGGGGCGCATGAGAACCCTGCCACTGGGGCCTTCGGTTGAGCTCCCTGGGGGACAACGAAGCGTGTCAGGGGGGGTTAACCGAATTGGGCCTGGAGACGCATGAGAACCCTGCCACTGGGGCCTTCGGTTGAGCTCCCTGGGGGGCCACGAAGCGTATGAGGGGTGTGCCGGAATGGGCCTGGGGACACATGTGAACCCTGCCGCTGGAGCCGTCGTTAGAGCTCCCTGGGGGGCCACGAAACGGTGAAGGGGTGTGCCAGATTATGCCTGGGGACACATGTCAACCCTGCCACGGGGGCCGTCAATGCAACTCCCTATTGGGCCACGACGCGTGTGAGGGGTGTTCTGAAATCCACCGATCCGGCGTGTGAGTTCAAGAAGTCTAAGCTGAAGCTCTGATTCAGCATGAGTTTTAGCTCTGCTCGGGAGCGGGGGGGAGGGGGGGGACGTAATTAACTGACGAATTAAGTGCTCGGCACATCCCCCACCCCCACCCCTGCCAGCCCCCGGGAGAGAGGGGGGGTGGCAGGAGAGAGGGGGGGGAGATGGGGGGGGGGGACAGGAGAGAGGGGGGGGGAAAGGAGAGAGGGGGGGGGGGGGAAGGAGAGAGGGTGGGGACAGAGAGAGGGGGGGGGGACAGGGAGGCGGGGGGGAGAGGGGCGGGGGACAAGAGAGAGCAGGGGGAGGGGGGGACAGGAGAGAGGGGGGGGGGGGAAGGAGAGAGGGGGGGGGGGAAAGGAACAGAGAGAGGGGGACAGGGAGAGAGGGGGGGACAGGAGAGAGGCGGGGGGGGGGACAGGAGGGGGGGGGCAAGCTAGGTGCGCTCGCGTCATATCTGACATCCTACCCCTCCCCCCCATCCCTTACCATGGCGCAGATCCCCTCTCTACTCGCACAGTCGGATGTCGAGCAGGGCAATGATCCCGAAAGGGTACGCGATGCATTGTAGAGCACGGCATGGCATGGCGTAGAAGAGCACCGCAAAGCGTAGTATCAACCTAGCATTGCATTGCATGCCGTGGCATGGCACGGGAAATGACGCCAGCGCTGCAGCGGGAGCACGAGTCGAAACGAGCGGAAGCGCGGAAATGAGGCCAGCGCTGCAGAGGGAGCACGATTCGGAACGAGCGGAAGCACGGAAATGAGGCCAGCGCTGCAGCGGGAGCACGATTCGGAACGAGCGGGGCCCGAAAATGAGGCCGGCGCCTCAGCGAGAGCAGAACATGCAAGCGAAAACCCAACTCCGGGGAACCCTGTGTGTAAAAAAACAATACGCGGGGGGGGGTCGAGCGCTTTCAAACCGTCATCAGGGGAAGAGGGAGAGTAGTATTCATATTGAGTAATTGTAGAGGGCGGGGTGGACAGGAGAGAGGGGGGGGAGACAGAAGAGAGGGAGGGAGGGGGGGAAGGAGAGAGGGGTGGAGGGGACAGGAGAGAAAAGAGGGGGTGGGGGGGGAGGGCCGGGATCATTATCATCTCCATCACCATCACCATCGTCACAACACCATCACCATCATCATCATCATCAGCAGCATCAGCAGCATCAGCATCAGCATCAGCATCAGCATCAGCATCAGCATCAGCATCATCATCAGCATCATCATCATCACCACCACCACCACCATCACCACCACCACCACCACCACTAGCACCACCACCACCATCATCATCATCATCATCATCATCACCATCACCATCACCATCATCACCATCACCATCACCATCACCATCACCATCACCATCATCCATCATCATCATCATCATCATCATCATCATCATCATCATCATCATCATCATCATCATCATCATCATCATCAGCATCAGCATCAGCATCAGCATCAGCATCAGCATCATCATCATCATCATCATCATCATCATCATCATCATCATCAGCATCATCATCCGGATCGCCCCGGAGGCCACTACAATAACCCCGGGGTCACATGTGAACCCTGCCTCTGGAGCCGTCGGTGGAGCTCCCGTGAGGCCTTCGGTAGAGATTCCTGTGAGGCCACGACGGTGATGCGGACATGCGGAGAGCAGAATGAAGGATGGTCATGATGACGACGATGGTGATGATGTTGACGATGATGACGACTATTATGATGACGATGATGACGCAAATTATGCTGACGATGAGGACATGCAGAGGGCAGAACCAAGGATGGAAGGAGGAGGAGGAGGAGAAATGAAGAGGAATGAGGAGGACGGAACAGTAAACGCGGGGCGCCGAGGACTCAAACAGAGGACCCAACGCCACAGGATAGTTGAGAACGACATCATGATTACCTTGCGACGTACCCAACCCATCTGCACCCAACGGCTAGACTAATCGGCCAAATCCTTGCGGACAGTGGCATGACAATGAATGCGATTCGTCGGGAAAGCTACACGGGAGGCTCGCGCGTTGCACGGCTCACAAAAAAGATTCGAGCGGCGGAAGCGGAAGGTGGGAGGAGGGCGAGGGGAGGAGGCGAAGATGCCCCCCAGGAGCCACTGGACCTCCCAGCAGCCAACGAAAGTCGCGGCAGCGTCGCAACTCCTAGCCCCCAGGGACGGCGAGGCCTCATCTGATGTGGAAAACCGTCACTCCGCTGGACCTCAAAGGAGCCTATGAAAGTGGCGACATTCTCTCAGCTCGCAGCTCCTGGCGAAGGCGAGCTGTCGTGACCCCGCTGGGCCTCTCAGGAGCCCACGAACTATGCCACCAAAACCACTCACACACAATGGGGCCTCAATGAACAGGGTGGTGGGGCTTCCGTGGGCGTGCTCAGGGCCCCCGTGGGCTGTGGCAGGGGCCTCCGTGGGGGGGCCTGAGATGGGCAGCATGGTGGTGCCTCTGTGCGTGCGCACGGGGCCTCTGTGGGTTGACTGTCAAGGGCCTGCATGGCGCTCTGGCGGGGTCTCCCTGGAGAAGCGGGACGGGCATGAGCACCGCGTAAACAATCTGGTGTTCCGATACCCTCCTCGCTCTGGCGGAGCCTCCCTGGGGTCGGAGGGGCACGAAGCCGTGGAAATAATATGGTGTTCCGATACCTGACTCGCTCTGGCGGGGCCTCCCTGGATGGAAAACAGTATGGTGTTCCGATACCCTCCTCGCTCTGGCGGGCCACTGGAGGTGCAGGAGGGGTGGGAGGGGCACGAGACCTTGAATGTAATATGATGGTCCGAAAACCTACTCGCTCTGGCGGAGCCTCCCTGGAGATTGGGAAGGACACGAAACCGTGTAAATTGCTTCGTGTTTCAACACCCTCCGCGCTCTGGCGGGACCTCCATTGAGGAGCGTGGTGGGAAACTAGGTCCTCCAGAGAAAAGGTTGGCTCCAATGGAAATCGGATGGTTCTCCGGGTGAACGGAGCCAACGCCGAATCGGTTGTTCTTTGGATGAGACCCTTGCCGGGTTCCCTACGGGAGCGGAAACCTTGATTCCTGCACCTTTTCCTCCTTTTCCTCCTTCTCTTTCTGAGAGCCTCATGCGCATTCCTTCTCCTTCTCCTTCTCGTTCCCCTTCTCCTCATGAAAACCTTACAGACACTATCTTGAAACGCACTTAAATCTTACAAACGCACTATTGACACACACACACACTTCAGCATGAGAGGCATAATCCCGACAAACACCGACACTTCAGACACATTTTTTACACGCTTAAATATTCAACATGATCCCGACACGCACGTACACAATAATGACACGCATGTAAACCTAAAGACATCATCCTGGCACGCACTCGAAATCTTAGAGACACAATCCTGACACGCAACTGCACCTGAAATGCGCAGACCCGATACGCACTTACACCTTGGAGACGCAACGCTAGCACACACTTAAGCCTTAGATGCGCACTCATGACACGCACGTAAGCTTCAGAGACGCAATCCTGACACGCACATAGACATTAGAGGCACACTCCTGCCACACACCTAATAAACCTTAGAGACACAATCCTGACGCGTATTTAAACTTGAGAGGCACAGACACGACACGTACCTAAGCCTTAGAGACACAACCCAGACTGGCACTTAAACCTTCGAGACACAATCTCGACAATCACCCTTCGAGACACAGTCCTGACACGCACTGAAACAAGAGAGGCACAATCCTGACACGCACTGAAAACGTAGCGACACGGGCACGACGCGCACTCGAACGGAAGAGACACAGGCACGACGCGCATATAAATCTTGGAGACACAGACCCGACACGCACTTACACCTTACAGACACTATATTGACACAAACTTAGAGACACAATCATGATGCCTCACACGTGACCCCTAGAAACACAATCCTGGGACGCATGTGGGCATCTGTTTCGTGGGATGTGGCACGCGTCGTATATGTGTCGTATGTCCCGCCTGTGGTACGTACATGTGTTGTGTGTCTCTCATATGTATGTTGTATGTGTGCTGAGCGGTATAAAGTTGTGAAGATATATGTCGTTTCTTTGGTGCGACTGCTGCTACTACTGTTGCTTCTCCTCCTCGTCTAATCACAACTACTGCCACTACTGCTACTACTGCCACTACTACTGCTGCTACTACTACTACTGCTACTACTACGACAACTACTACGACGACGACGACGACGACGACTACTACTACTACTACTGTGACGACTATTACTACTACGACGACTACTACTTCTGCTTATTCTACGACTACTACTACTACTACTACTACTACTACTACTACTACTACTACTACTACGACTACGACTACGACTACGACTACTACTACTACTACTACTACTACTACTACGACTACTACTACTACTACTACTACTACGATGGCTACTAAGCATGTAAATGCAAGTCGTAGTAGTAGCAGTAGTAGGAATAGCCATGGTAGCTGAGTAGCAACAGATAAAGCAGACGCAGTAGCAGTAACAGTAGTAGCAAAAGTCGAAGAAGTGGTAGTCGCACGAGTAGAAGCAATAGTAGTAGGAGTAGTCGTAGTAGTCGTCGAAGTAGTAGTAGTAGTAGTAGTAGTAGTAGTAGTAGCAGTACTAGTAGTAGCACTCGCAGCAGTAGTGGTATATAGTAGCCGTGGTAGTAGTAGTAGAAGTAGTAGTAGTATTAGTGGTAGTAGTAGTAGTAGTAGTAGTAGTGGTGATGCTGGTGGTAGTAGTAGTGGTAGGATAGTAGTAAGTCGTAGTAGTAGTAGTAGTAGTAGTAGTAGTAGTAGTAGTAATAGTAGTAGTAGTAGTAGTAGTAGTAGTAGTAGTAATAGTAGCCGTGGTAGGGGTAGTAGCGGTCGTGGCGGCCGTGGTAATAATAGTCGTAGTAATTGGAGTCGTAGCAGCTGTACTGGTAGCGGTAGTAGTAGCAGTAGTAGTAGTCGTAGAAGTTGTTGCTACAACAGTAATAGCAATCGCAGTAGTAGGAGTAGTGGTAGTAGTGGTAGGTAGTATCAGTGGCAGAAGCAGAAGAAGTAATAGTAGTAGTTGTCGTAAGAATAGTCGTAATAGTAGTCGTCCTGATAGTAGTAGTAGTATTAGTAGTAGTAGTAGTAGTAGTAGGTAGTCTTAGTCGTAGTACTAGTGTAATGAATAGTAGCATTCGTAGCAGTAGTAGCCATAGTATTTGTAGTAGTGCAAGTATTGGTACTGGTGGTAGTCGTAGTCGTAGTAGTAGTAGTAGTAGTAGTAGTAGTAGTAGTAGTAGTAATAGTGGTAGGTAGCAGTAGTAGTAGTAGTAGTAGTAGTAGTAGTAGTAGTAGTGGTAGTAGTAGTAGTAGTAGCAATAGTAGTCGTCGTGATAGTAGTAGTAGTAGTAGTAGTAGTAGTAGTAGTAGTAGTAGTAGTAGTAGTAGTAGTCGTAGTAGTAGTACTAGTAGTAGTAGTGGTGGTAGTAGTAGTAGTAGTATTAGTAGTAGTAGTAGTCGTCGCCATCGTGTTCGTAGTAGTAATATTAATAGTAAGAGTAGCTGTAGTAGTAGTAGTAGTAGTAGTTGTTGTTGCAGCGATAGCAGTGAAAGTAGTAGCAGTAGTGGTAGTAGTAGTTGTTGTGGTAGTGGTAGTGGTAGTGGTAGTGGTAGCGTTAGCAGTAAGATTCGTAGCAGTAATGTTCGCGGCAGTGGTAGTCGCAGTGGCAGTAATGGTGGCGATCGTTGTAATAGTGGGAACGGTAGTGGTAGTGGAAGGGGAAGGCAGACGTGAGAGGGAGGAGAGGGTGCTCTGGGAAAACAAAAACCCCACTCAGGATGTGGGGAACAAGGCGATCGTGTCGCAGGTCGCAAGAGGGACGGAGAGATTTCATCTGATCTGGATAAGACGTCACTGCGCTGAAACTCCAAGGAATCCCCGACATTGAAAAAAGCGTCACCTAGCTGGGCATCCCAGGAGCCGGCGAAAACGGCGACAACTTCGCACTTCGGAGCCCCCAGGGACGGCAAAGTCTCATCTGATATGAAAAAGACGTCACTCCGCTCGACCTCTCACGAGCCAACGAAAGTGGCAACAGTTTCGCAGTCCGCAGCCCCCCAGCGAGGGCGAGCGTCATCTGACCTGAAAAAGTACCTGACTGGGCCTCCCAGGAGCCTGCGAAAACAGCGACAGCTTCGAATTTCGGAGCCTCCAGGGACGGTGGGACGGTGAGGTCTCATCTTAATCTGAAAGAGATGACACTACGCTGGACCTCCCAGGAGCCAACAACATGTGGGACAGTTTCGCAGTTCGCAGCCCGAAGGGACGGCGAGGTCTCATCTGACCTGGACAAGACGTCCCTCCGCTCGACCTCCGAGGAGCCAACAACCTGCGCGACGGCTCCGCAGCTCGCAGCCCCGGGGACGGCGAGAGGGGAGGGCGAGGAACGAGGCATGGCAGAGGGCTGCCCTCTTACCTCCTGCCCTCAGGGCAGGAGGTAAGAGGCAGGAGGAGACGAGTGGGCGGCGGAACGCAGCCGGCAGCAATGCTCTGCTTGACATCGAGGAACCGTCGCGGGCGGGCAAAGAATACGCATACGCGTTTCGGAGGTCCGCGCGGATGTCCTGGATCGGCACTGGCCCCGTGCGCCAGGGGCGGCGCCGGAGGCGCCGCCATACCATAGGGGAACCACTGGGACACCATCGAAACCACCTGAAGACACTGCGGGGGCAAGTAAATGACACCATCGGGGCACCATGTGGACACCATCGGGACACAATCGGGGCACCATTGGGACACCATCAGAGCAGTATCGGGACACCATCTGAATACCATCGGAACACCATCGGGGCATCATGAGGACACCATCGGGACACCATCGGGGCGCCATGTCGACACCATGTGGACATCATGCGACATCCTTAGGGCACCATCGGGGCACCATCGAAACACCATCGGGAGGAGCACCTGAAGACACTGCGGGAACAAATGAATGGTATCATCGGAACACCATGAAGATACCATCAGGACATCAGTTGGACACCATCGGCACATCATGTGGACACCATGTGGACACCATGTGGGCACCATCGTGACACCACCGAGACACCATCGGTGCACCATCGGGACACCATCGGGGTACCATCGAGGTACCATCGGGACACCGTCGGGACAGTATTGGAACACGACTGGGACTCCATGTGGACACCGTCGCGGCACCATGCGGACACCATCGGGGCACCCCATCGCGGCACCATACGGACACCATCGGGACACCCCCAATCGGCGGGACACCCCCATACGGGCTCCAACGCCATCCAACCGGCGGGACACCTCCCCGGCCACCACCGGCCAACCCGAGTGAAAAACAACACCTGGCCCAGTTTCGCCCTAGCAGCGGCGAGCTCATTCCGCTCACCCGCCCACGCAGCCTCGCCTCGCCCACCCGCACGCACGTCATGAAACCGAAACCGATGTCACTGTGGGTGGTCTCCGTTTTACTTCGTCCTCACCTCCAACCTCCGAAAACTCGTTAATTCTAATCAGAAAAAAGAAAAGTACATAAACATAAACTGTCAGAACTCCGCCCGGGCTTCTTGGATCTGCGCTGGCCCACCCCCAGCCACGGGCGGCGCCAGAGGCGTCGCCAAGGAGCCCCCAGCTCCGACACGAGAAATCCGAGCGGAGCTCCGAAAGTTTCTGTTCGTGCCGATGTTTCTTCTTCGAACTCTCTTCTTCGAAAAGGAAGGGGGTGAAGGGCAGCGCTCGGCAGAGGCCCTGTCCCCTCGGCGGCCACTGCTTGGCGAACCACTCCCCCGGCTGCAGGTCCTTGGGGAGGTCATCATCCTCCTCCTGCTCCTAGCTCTCCTCCTTTTCCTCTCTCCTCCTCCTCCTCCTTCTCCTCCTCCTCCTCCTCCTCCTCCAAATCCTCCTCCTCCTCCTCCTCCTCCTCATCCTCCTCCTCCTTCTCTTCCCCCTCCTCATCAAGCCCATCTCTCCGAATCAACAACCTTTTCGTCGTCCTCCTCCTCCTCCTCCTCCTCCTCCTCCTCCTCCTCCTCCTCCTCCTCCTCCCCCTCTCAAGCTCTCACGTCTCTCCTCCCTCCCCTCATCTCCTACTTGTTCCTCTCAGAAGCAGGACCGCGCGTGAGCGCCTTCCGTTCGCTATGCAGGAACGCGTTCCAGTCCCAATATCAAGGTGGGCCGCTGGGCCGTCATTGATTCTTATATTGTGGCAGGGCGGGTGGGAATCGGCTGGGCCCACTGACTCGTTGGACCTGTCGAACTTGTCCTCCCCCCCGACTCCTTCGCCACATGCACCTCGATAGATGATCCTCCTCCGCCCAAGACATCCGACGATGTCTTTTTCAATGCGATGCCACAAAGATCCCGAGTCCAGAACCTTTCCCCGAAGGCAACGTTCCAGGACCATGTTTTGATTGCCCTGGGGCCGAGTAAAAGATCATTCAAGGCCGAAATCGAAAAAGAAAGCCGGAGCTGCAACAATCAGATCAGAGATATACGCCCTCCTCCTCATCATCAATATCCTAGTCCTCCTTTCAGGAGAAGCGAGCACTGGGCTGAGGTGTGTCGGCCGACCGTGCAAATCGTGCCCCTCCCGCTCCTCCCCCTCCCCCGCCAGTGAAGAGCAGCGGCATGTCCCCAGTCCTCTACGCGAACGGTGAGCTTCTTGCTGGAGACCCACTCCTTCAGGAACGACGAAGCCTTAGCGGCCTTGTACCACTCGTACCTCGGCAGCACAGCGGAATCGGTCGACATCGAATCGGGAAACTGATGGACCGAATCGGCAACGTGCTTCGGGTCATCCCGTACGGGCACGGGATCGGGATCGAAGCGATCGACCGCGCCAGGATGCAAGCATGAGACTACGTCTTAGGGCCACACGATAACCTGGTTTATCGGGCACGCCCGCCACCTCCCCTCCCCCTAGATAACCTGACCTTGTCAATTGCGCAGTCTGGAATGGGGTACGCAATATGGGTGCGCACGGGCATGCAAGGGGCTGCACAAAGCACGGGGTCAGGTTATCGACCAGTGCCCCCCTTCCCACCCACCAGATAACCCGGGTTATCGCCGAAATATAAAATTTGCCTGGCGAGAAACACAACAAATTGCAATTGTGAGAACCGCAATTCTGAGTACCGTCTTAAGTGGAACTCCCCATGGGGCAACGCCCGCATGCGGGCTGTGCCGCTGGGGCCTTCGGTGGAGCTCCCTGTGGAGCCATGTAACGTGTGAGGGGTATGCCGAAACGTGTGTGTCGCCCAAAAATGCGGGCTGCGCCACTGGGACCGTAATTGGAGCTCCCTTTGGGGTCACGAAACGTATGAGCGGTGTGCCAGAACGGGGGTGTCGCCGACAAGCGGGGTGCGTCACTGGGGCCGCAGGTAAAATTCCGCATGGGGCCACGAAGCGTCTAAGGGGTGTGCCGAAACGGGGTGTCGCCCACATGCGGGCTGTGCCGCTGGGGCCTTCGGTAGAGCTCCCTGTAGGGCCACGAAACGTGTGAGGGGTGTGCCCAAACGGGGTTTCGCCCACCTGCGGGCGGCACCACTTGGGCCGTCGGTGGAGCTCCCCGTGGGGCCACGAAACGTGTGAGGGGAGTGCCAAAGCTCATGGCGATCATGGTGATAATGACGGCGATGATGATGACGATGATGGTGATGTTGACTACCATGATCATGATGATAATAATGATGATGCTGATGCTGCTGATGATGATGATGATGATGATGACGATGGCGATGACGATGGCGATGGCGATGATGATAGTGATGATAATGATGGTGATGATGATGATGCTGATGATGATGATGATTGTGGTGGTGGTGGTGATGACGATGGTGGTGATGGTGATGGTGATGTTTGTAATGACGATGATGGTGATGATGATGATGATACTGATAATCACAATTTTGCTGATGATGACGATGATGATGATGATGATGATGGAGGTGGTGGTGATGATGTTGATTCTGATGACGACGATGATGTTGATGATTATGAGTATGGTGATGCTGCTGCTGATGATGATTTGTGGTGGTGGTGGTGGTGATGATGACGACGACGAGGAGAAGGAGGAGGAGGAGGAGGAGGAGGATGGGAGGAGGGAGGGGGCAGAGGGAGGAGTGGCGCGGGGCGCTGCTCTTCAAAACGAGGACCCAACACTACAGGACGGCTGGGAAGAACTTCATCGGCCCGCACAGGATCGCCAGGCAGTTCGAATCGGATCGGATCGAGCTGCCTGGCATCGGCAACATCGAATCGGACCGATTGATTCGTGATGGACCCAGCTTCGGCTGCAGAGAAGGACCTGCAATTGTGCGAATCCTGCTGCTAACATTAGGTCGGGCATGTCCCAAGACAGGCGGATTTTGGACGACAAAAAATGAACAAATATTCCAAAATAGCCAAAGAATACTCAAACAATCGTCCCCATAGCATTTTTCTAAATACATTTCCTCCTGTAGAGGGCTGGCCCGGCTTAACGCTAACACCTTCCAGATACAGTCGAGCGTGATTGGAGAGGACACGCGGGAGGGCGCAAGGCTGATCCGAGGGAAGAGTGACTCCAATAAAGATAATTGCCCTTGCTCCATGGGCGCTTGCGACCACCGTGCTATCCACGGTGGTGACACCAGGAAAGTGGGCCCACTGACAGGGGAAACGCGCCGCAGAGACATTACTTCAGGGCTCCTCCTCCTCCTCCTCCTCCTCCCCACCCCCTCTCCTTCACCTCCTGCTCCCGCTTGCTGGTCCCGTGTGACCTTTTCGGGCCCAAGGGGGCCTAAAGGCGGGCCAAAAGAGGCCTCCCAGACAGGCCACAGAGGGCCTCGCGTCATAGACGAGGAGACTCAGGAACGATCGGTCCAGGAGACGGTGGCGAGGTGGGCCGACGGCCACCAGTCGCTGCCCCCTGCTGGCTTGCCACAGGGGTGCCTGGCGTGCTGAATTCTATGTGGCTTGGCTGTGGCTCCTTTCGAAAAAAAACGCCCCCTGGGGCTTCGGTCCATTGCGCCGGCCACCTGGAAGACCCTTCCAGAGAGGATTGCAAAGGTTTTTCATGCTCCAGATGGCTCCAAGATGGCCTCCAAAACGGCCAAGATGACCCTCAGGTTCGCCCATGATGGTCCGAGATGGCCTCCAACACGGCCCGAGAGGGTCCGAGATGCCTCCAAGTCCGCCGAGGCCACCAAGACAGCCCAAGATGGCTCAAAGATGGCCCACGAGGCCCCCAAGAGGTCTCCAAGACGGCCAAGAGGCCTCCAAGAGGGCCTCCAGGAAGGCCCGAAGAGGCCAAGATCATTGATGATCCTCAGGTTTTTGTTAAAGGATTTGGGCATTTGTTTCTTTTCGGCGTTCCGACGGCCCGAGACGGCCCAAGAGCCCCCAAAGATCGCCCAAGAGGCCTCCAAGATGGTCCCAGAACGGCCCAAGAGACCACTAAGACGGCCTCAAGACGGCCCCCAAGACGGCCCAAGATGCCCCCAAGACGCCCAAGATGGTCTCCAAATCGGCCCGAAGAGGCCCCCAAGACGGCTTCCGACAGTGTCAGACGGGCCAGGAATGCCCTAAGACGGCCGAAGAGGCCCCCGAGAAGCCCCCTCTCAAGAGGCCCAAGGAGGCCCCGAAGATGTCTCCAAAAAGCTCCCAGGAAGCTCCCGGGAGGCCCCAAGAGTGCCCCCGCAGGCTCCCAAGATGCCCTCCTCCTCCTCCTCCTCCTCCTCCTCCTCCTCCTGATCTTCCCCGCCATCCTCCCCCAAGTGTTCCCCGAAGGGTTTCCACAATGGCTGGGAGAACTCATGGCCCGATAGCTTGGCAGAGCTCTTGCCACAACGCTAGGCCACATGGGCCATTCCACAAGGCAAGAGGCGGCGGTGATTCGCCGTAGGCGTCTTCGATCAGACCAGGCGAGGGGGCGAAGGCATGAAGCGTTAAGGCATCGAGATGTCTCTGCCTCCTCCTCCTGACCTGAGCAATCGACACCGAACCGGAAAATCGGATCGAATCGGAAAATGCGTCGAATCGGGCTGCATCGGCACGGAGCCAGAATCGAATCGAATCGGCTCCGCCAAGAGATGCACAATAGCGCCACACGAGCATCGGGCCGCGTCGGATCGCTCTCGAATCGGATCGAATCGGATCGAGACGGTCGACGTCGATGTCGGATCGAATCCAATGGACCCTGTCCTGGCCCTCGAGGCGGCCAGGGGGTCTGAACTCGTCAGGAGGGGGGAGGGAGCCAAATCCGTTCAAAATCGGTGCCCGATCCCCTCACGGAATCCATCTGGTGCAATTTTTCACCCCCGGATCTGTGACGCTCCCAGGGCCCGCAAGCGGCAGCCCGAGGCTGACAAGAGGCAATCAAAACCTTCCCGACCCCGGCCGGAGCCAGATTTGAAATAGTCATTTTTAGGATTCTAAAAAACAGACCAAAGGTCTTTATGACATAGAAATTACCCCCCCCCCAAAAACAAAAAAATAGTGCCCGGACGACTCTTTGACTATCTTGGAAGGCTCCTCCTACAGAGGCACACGCCCGACCTGAAAGACGGTGCTGCGCCGCCTCAGACCCCCCGCCAGCTCCGGTCTTGGCGGCGCGCACAAGGGGGTGGATGGAGGGGGAAGGGCTTCTTAGAAGGAGGCTGCTTCTTAGAGGGCGCCGGCCTTACATCTGTAGATGAGGCCCGCGCCTTCTGAGAAGCAGGGGTGCTTATAAAAAGCCCTCCCCCTCCCGCCACCCCCCTCTGCGCGTGGCTGAAAATCGACGGCGCGGGGCGCAGCGACTTCTTCGACGCGTGCCGCCCAGGAGGTCTGGACAATACGAAACCATGAGAGAGAGGTGAGGATGGAGAGGTAAGGAGAGAGAGAGAGAGAGGGAGAACAAACAAAGCAGAAACAACAACAACAACAGCAGCAGCAACAACAACAACAATTACTAGCACGTGGGGACACTCCGTTCTCACCAGTGCCAGGGTTTTCGTAGGAGGCGGGCAATGCCCCCACTTTGTGGGGGGGCCGGTTCAAGCTCTACCAAATTTCCAAACGACTCTTCGCCACCACCCACACCCAGCTTCCCGCCCTATGACGTTCGGACACTTCACTTCGTGGCATGCGGACGACCGTGGCTACTATTCAGGGCCCCGCGGCCGACGACGACGGCGTGCGCGCGCGAAGAAAAAACGAATGTGTCCCGCATGGTATTATTTGACAGGGATGATGGCCCTGGCAGGTGCGCAACCGTTGTTGCAGAAGTTCGAAAAAGTTGCTCGCAAAAGCCCGTTTGACAGAAATGTTTAAAAAGTGTTGGGTTTCCTACGAATCCGCAAGAGCGCGCGGGATGAAATTTTGACATTTTTTTTTGAAAAAAACATTGTTTTTTTGATGTTTTTATGTTAAAATCGCTACGAACACTAAGGTTTTGGAAGGATTTCGTCTTGCGCGCGCGAATGTCCACTTTACCTTATTTTTTGCAAGGGATTCTTGAAGTTTGGTTATGTTAGAACAAGAAATGTCCACTTTAGCTTATTTTTTGCAAGGGAAAACCGATCGTAACAACACAACCGGATCCGGACGCCCCCGTTTTGCCTGAGACTTCCTCACGAAAATGATGAAAATGTGGCTGCGGCCTAGGCGCGGCGGGGGGGTCGTGCACCAGGGGCCCCAACAATAATTATTCTTAAGAAGAAAGAATGTTCAACAGCAGCAGCAACAGCAACAGCAACAGCAACAGCAACAGCAACAGCAACAACAACAACAGCAGCAACAGCAACAGCAACAACAACAACAACAACAACAATCACTTTACCCGAACGCTCAGTGTTCTCACCAGTTTTCATGCGACGCCAGCCAATACCCCCACTTTGTGGGGGGGCAGTGCAAGCTCTACCAAATATCCACACGACTCTTCGCCACCACCCACACCCAGCTTCCCGCCCTATGACGTTCGGACACTTCACTTCGTGGCCTGCGGACGACCGTGGCTACTACACTGGCGTGGAGTACACACCCACAAAGTTGTTAAGCCTACGTTCGTACACCCACAGAAGTTGTTAAGCCTTGTGAGCGTGCGAAAGTAGCTCGCGCGAGCTCATGTAACATAAATGTTGGGAAACCATTGTTTTTTTTTAGGATTCGGACAGCGCGCGCGGGTGGAAATTTTGAAAAGTCGTGCAGCTGTTTTTCGAGGACCTACGGTGCGATTCGTGTGATTTTATGATGCGCGGTGGTAAAATTCTTAAGAACCCAATGGTTTTTGGAGATTTCGGCGTGCGCGCGCGAAGAAAAAACGAATGTGTCCCGCATGGTATTATTTGACAGGGATGATGGCCCTGGCAGGTGCGCAACCGTTGTCGCAGAAGTTCGAAAAAGTTGCTCGCAAAAGCCCGTTTGACAGAAATGTTTAAAAAGTGTTGGGTTTCCTACGAATCCGCAAGAGCGCGCGGGATGAGATTTTGACATTTTTTTGTTGAAAAACCATTGGTTTTTTGATGTTTTTATGTTAAAATCGCTCCGAACACTAAGCTTTTGGAAGGATTTCGTCTTGCGCGCGCGAATGTCCACTTTACCTTATTTTTTGCAAGGGATTCTTGAAATTTGATTATATTAGAACAAGAAATGTCATTTTATAGTGTTTTTTGCAAGGGAAAGCGGGGGGGAACAAAACAACCGGATCTTGATCACATCGAATTACCTGAGGCTTCCTCACGAAAATGATGAAAATGTAGCTGCGGCCTAGGCGGCGCAGGGGGGCCGTGCACCAGGGGCCCCAACAATAATTATTCTTTAGAATTAATAATGTTCAACAACAACAACAACAACAACAGCAACGACAACGACAACAACGACAACGAAAAGGAGCCGTGCACTTCAGACGCTCTGCGCGTGGCCGACGGTCCCTGGCGCCCACCTCGCCCCGCGCGGGGGGGGGCACTTCACCTCCGCGAGGCCCTCCTCGGCCGGCGCGCGCCCGGCCGCTCGAGGGGGGGCTGCCGGCCCGGGCCCGCGGGCGCTGCCCCGGGCACGTCGGGGGCCCCCCAAACGGGGTGGTGAGCACACCGTGTGGCGAGTCGGTGGGGACTCCTCTAAGGCTCCCAACTTCGCGCTCTCGCGCTCTCGCGCCGCCCCCCCCCCCCCCCAAAGGGAGAAAAGAGGGCTGACGGGGAGGAGGGGAGAAGGAACGAGGACCGCGGAGCGCGAATCACTTCGCGCCCTCGTGGGAGCCCCTGGGATTCGGGGTCGCCGCACGGTTTTGGGGCTCGGGCCTCTCTCCGAGGACGCCTCGGGCGCCTGGGGCGCCCGAGGTCCCAGGCCCGTGCGTGGACGGACCGTGCCAAGGGAGTCCTGGGGATTTTTCGAGCTCACCGCACGGTCTGCCACCGCACCGCTTCGGGACTCCAAAGCCCGACTCGGCGGCGAGCCCAGGGGGGAAGTGAGAAGGAGAAGGCCTTCCAGCAGGAGGCTCGGAGGAGCCCCCCCGGGCCTTCCGAGAGGTTTTGCAGGCTCCCCCCCCAAGGCACCATGAGAGCCTCTCGGAAGGCGCGGCGGCCGCGGCGGCTTCCGAGGAGTCCCGCCGCCTCGCCTCCGAGGGCCCTCTCCTTCTTCTCACTTCCCCGCCTCGCTCGGCGCGCCGAGCGACGGAGCTCGCTTCGGAGGGGGAGGGGGAGCGGGGAGGAGGGAGGAGAGCAGGAGAGCCCGGAATCGAATCGAATCGTCGCATCGGCGGTCGAAATGAATCGGATCGGCTGAAATCGTCAGCCGACTCGGGAAAAGTCGAGTCGGCGGAAATCGGCAAGCTAGTATGCCTCCAAAAAGAAATCGGAGCCCAAATCATAATCCCGAGTCGAATCGAATCGAAATCGAAGGCCATCGAAGTACAATTGAATCGCATCGGGGAAATTGAAACAACAAGCCCTGGGAGAGGGTGATAGGTATGGGGCAAGTGTTGGCACGTCATTGTTGTCACGTATGCCATCGCACTTTTGCTCGGCTTGCTCGTGAAGCCGATCAGGCCCGAAGGCAGCGCCATTGGGGCGAGCAGCAAACATACAGAGCATGAGCTGCGTCTTGATTCTCATTCGCTCTCTTTGTCGTTGCCTGATGAGAGGAGTCACGCAAGTCGGGAGATTCTTCGCCATACGCGGCCTTGGGGCGGCCCTTGCCGGGCCTCGGGGCCGCCAAGCAACGACTCGGGATGGAAAGCCGGCCCCGGGGAACTGGTCGAGACCCCGGGGGTCGAATTTATGACAAAATCACGGCGTCGGGGGTTTGTGGCCCACACGCGCGCAAGTCGATCGCGCGCCCGTGCGGCACGCCCCCTCCCCAGACCCCACCGACGCCGGGACTCCTCTCTGCACGGCGCGGGCCGCCGGACATCGAGGACCCCTCCCCAGAGGCCGAAACATAGCAGCAGCTTCAAACAGCAGCACGAACAACAACACGAACATCAACACATACAACAACAACAACAACAACAACAACAACAACAACAACAACAACAACAACAACAACAACAACAACAACGACAACGACAACGACAACGACAACGACAACGACAACGACAACGACAACAACCACCACAACAGCAGCAGCAACAACAACAACACCACCACCACCAACAACAACAACGACCACAACAACCACAACCACCACAGCAACGACAACGACAACGAACATACGAACAACAACATTAACAACAACATCAACAACAACAACAACACCAACAACAACAACCACCACAACAACAACCACAACCACCACAGCAACGACGACGACAACGAACACACGAACAACAACAACAACAACAACAACGACAACGACAACAACAACAACAACAACAACAACAACAACAACAACAGCAGCAGCAGCAACAACATCAACAGCAACAGCAACAGCAAAGGCAACAACAACTACAACAACAACAACAAAAACGACAACAACCACGACAGCAACCACAACAACAACAACAACAACAACAACAACAAGGACAGGGACATTCCCTGGGCCCCGGCGCTCGAATTTCTCCAGAGGCCTCCTCCAGGGGTGGGCAGGAATCGTCCCCAGGCCCCAGGTTCCCCGCCCGCCCCCCCCCCAAAGAGAACAACAACAACAACAACAACGACGACGACGACAACAACAACACCAACAACAACAACGCCGGGAATTAATAAAAAACCGGAGGAGTCCCTCAGGACTCCGGTGCTGAGTCGGAGTGGTGACTTACGTGTGCGCGCTAGAGAAGCGAGGAATTCTGCACGCCGTTTACTACTCCTGTAGACACCCTACAGGGATCCGATGGATACCCTACAGGGATCCTATAGAAACCCTACAGGGATCTTACAGAAAACCTATAGAGGATCCCACAGAAGCCCTAAAGAGATCCGACAGAAACCTTAAAAGCATCCTACATAATCCCTATAGAAGATCCTCCTCCTCCATCCTACCAGCTGTCATAGAAACCCTATGGGGATCCTCCCAGATGCAATCAGATTCTCAAAGGGATCCTGACAGCTGCAATAAGATCCTTATGGGGATTCTAGGATCCCTATAAGGATCCTACCAACTGCAATGAGATCCTTATACGGATCCTACCAGCTGCCGTAGGATCCCTACAAGGATCCGACCAGCTGCGCTAAGATCCTCATAGTGATCCTACCAGCTGCAATAAGATCCTTGGAGGGGTCCTACAAGCTTCAATGCGATCCCTACAGGGATCCTACAAGCTGTCATAGCATCCCTATAGGGATCCTCCCAGCAGCAAGAAGATCCTCAGAGGGATCTGACCAACTCCACTCGGATCCCTACAGGGATCCTACCAGTTGTCATAGAACCCGTATAGGGATCCTACCAGCTGCAACAAGATCCTTATAGGGATCCTACAAGCTCCTACAAGGATCCTACCAGCTGTCATCGAATCCCCATAGGGATCCGACCAACTGCACTAGGCTCCTTCTAGGGATCCTCCCAGCTGACATAGGATCCTTATATGGATCCTGCCAGCTGCGAGAAGATCCTCAGAGGGATCCTACCAGCTGCAATAGGATCCCTACAGGGATCCGGCCAGCTGTCATAGGACCCCTGTATGGGGTCCTACCAACTGCCATCAGATCCTTATAGCGATCCTATCAGCAGCAATATGATCCCTACAGGAATCCTACCAGCTGCAATCGGATCCCTACATGGATCCTACCAGCTGCACTAGGATCACTGTACTCATCCTCCAAGCTGCAATAGGACCCCTACATGGGGGTCCTTCCAGCTGTAATCGGACTGCAATAGGGATCCGACCAACTGCAATCGGATGCCTGCAGGGATCCTACCAGCTGTCATCGGACGCCTATGGGGATCCGACCAGCTGATATGAGATCCTCATAAGGATCCTACCAGCTGCAATAGGATCCATACAGGGGTCCTACCAGCTGTCAGATGATCCCTATAGGGATCCTACCAGCTGCACTAAGACCTTTCTAGTGATCCTCCCAGCTGCAATACGATCCCTACAGGGATCCTACCGGCTGCAATCGGATGCCTACAAGGATCCTACCAGCTGTCACAGCATCTGTAGAGGGATCCTACCAGCTGCACTAAGATCCTTGCAAGGCTCCCACCAGCTGAAATAAGATCCCTACAGGGGTCCTATACGATCCTTATAGGGGTCCTCCCAGCTGCTGCAATGGGATCTGGCCAGCTGTAGGGATCCTACCTGCAGGGGTCCTATCCCTGCAGGGATCCGACCAGCTGTCATGGGATCCGTCCAGGGATCCTACCCGCTGCGATCGGAACCCTACAGGGGTCCTACCAGCTATCACAGGATCCCTATAGGGATCCTACCAACTGTAATCGGATCCCTTCAGGGATCCTACCAGCTGCAATAGGACCCCTGTATGGGGTCCTACCAGCTGCAGTAAATCCATATATGAATCCTACCAGCTGCAATAGGATCCCTACAGTGACCCTACCAACTGTCATAGCATCCCTATATGGGGTTATCCAACCTGGTCCCTATAAGGATCCCACCAGCTGCACTAGGATTATTATCGAAATCTTCCCAGCTGATGCAATCTGATCCCTACAGGGCTCCTACCAGCTGTCATAGACTCCCTATAAGATCCTACCAGTGGTCCTAGGATCCGTACACGGACCCTACCAGCTGCAATCGGACCCCTACATGGATCCGACCAGCTGTCATTGAATCCCTACACGGGTCCTACCAGCTGCAATAGTCTCCTTGGAGGGATCCTACGAGCTGCAATCGGATCCCTACGGGGATCCTCCCAGCTGTCATCGGGTCCTTGTAGGGATCATACCAGCTGCAATAGAATCCCAACAAGGATCTAACCAGCTGCCATGCGATCCCTCAAGGGGTCCTACCAACTGCACTTTGATCCTTACGGGGACCCTCCCAACTGCAATCGGATCCCTACAAGGATCCTCCCGGCTCTAATAGGATACCTACAAGGATGCGACCAGCTGTCATAGGACCCCTAGAGGGGATCCTACCAGCTGCAATAGGATGCCTACAGGGATCCTACCAGCTGTCATCGGGTCCCTATTGGGATCCTACCAGCTCCAATCCAATCCCTATAGGGATCCTGCCAGCTGTAAAACGGATTGGTACAGGATCCCGACAGGGGTCCTGCCAAGGGAAATAAGATGCTTATAAGGGTCTTACCAGCTGCAATCGGATTCCTTCAGGGATCCTACCCGCTGTCAAAGGACCCCGTATAGGGATCCTACCAGCTACAATAAGATCATTATAAGGATCCACCCAGCTGCAATAGGATCCCAAAATGGATCCGACAAGCTGTCATCAGATCCCTATGGGGGATCTACCAGCTGCAATCAAATTCCTATAGTGGTCCTACCAGCTGCAAAAGGATATAGGGATTCGACCAGCTGCAATAGGATCACGGAAGGATCCTACCAGGTGCACTAACATCCTGAGAGGGATCCTACCAGCTGCAACCGGATCCCTACAGGGATCTTACCAGCTGCCATAGGACCCCCTTTAGGGATCCCACCAGCTGCAATAAAATCCTTACAGGGGTCCTACCAGCTGCACTAGTATCCCATACAGGGATCCTACCAGCTGTCATACGATCCCTATAGGGACCCTACCAGCTGCACTTGGATCCTTACGGGGTTCCTCACAACTGCAATCGGATCCCTTCAGGGACCCCACCAACTGCCCTAAGATCCCTGAAGGGATCCTGTCTTGTGCACAAGGATCCTTGTTGGAATCCTCCCAGCTGCAATAAGATCCCTACAGGGATCCTACCAGCTGCAAAAAGTTCCCTACAAGGATCCTACCTGCTGCAACTGGATCACTACAGGGATCCCTCCAGCTGTCATGGGATCCCTATAGGGATCCTACCAGCTGCAATCGGACCCTTATAAGATCCTACCAGCTGCAATCGGATCCCAACAGGGATCCTACCAGACGTCATGGGGTCCGCATGGGGATGATGCCAGCTGCACTTGGATCCTACCAGCTGCAATAGGATCCTACCAGCTTAGAGGAATCCTACCACCTGATTGGAATCTTACCAGCTGCAATAGGCTCCTTCTATGGATCCTACCAGCTGCAACCGGATCCATACAAAGATCCTGCCAACTGTAGTAGGACCCCTACAGGGATCCTACCAGCTGCAATAGGACCCCATATTGGGATCCTACCAGCTGCAATAAGATCCCTACAGGAATCCTACCAGCTGTCCCAAGACCATATAAGGATCCTACCAGCTGCACTCGGATCCTCGCCGGAATCCTTCCAGCTGCAATGGGATCCCGACAGGGATGCTACCATCTGTAAACAATTACCCTGGCGACGTACCCAACCCCTGCGCAACGCGGGGTGAGAGTAGCTTGGGAGACGTTATACGGAGGTGATGACGTGACATGGGCGCATCTACTTCTGCGAGCGGCGTTCGTGATGCTCGCAGCCCCCCAATGATTGCGATGTCCCGCTCAGATCTGCATGGTGCCTCGCTCCGCTGGACAAACCAGCAGCCCTCGAAAGTGGCGACAGTTTCGCAGATCGCATCCCCCCAGGGACGGCGAGGTCCCGCTCAGATCCGCGCGGTGCCTCACCCCGCAGGACCCACCAGCAGCCCTCGAAAGTGGCGACGGTTTCGCAGATCGCAGCCCCCCAGGGACGGCGATGTCCCGCTCAGGGCCGCGCGGTGCCTCACTCTGCAGGACCCGCCAGCAGCCCTCGAAAGTGGCGATAATTTCGCAGATCGCAGCCCCCCAGGGACGGCGAGGTCCCGCTCAGATCCGCGCGGTGCCTCACTCCGCAGGACCCACCAGCAGCCCTCGAAAGTGGCGACGGTCTCGCAGATCGCAGCCCCCCAGGGACGGCGATGTCCCGCTCAGATCCGCGCGGTGCCTCACTCCACAGGACCCACCAGCAGCCCTCGAAAGTGGCGACAGCTTCACAGATCGCAGCCCCCCAGGGACGGCATGGTCCCGCTCAGGCCCGCGCGGTGCCTCACTCCGCAGGCGCAGGTGCCTCACTCCGCTGGACCCACCAGCAGCCCTCGAAAATGGCGACAGTCTCGCAGATCGCAGCCCCCCGGGGACGGCGAGGTCCCGCTCAGGTCTGCGCGGTGCCTCACTCCGCAGGACCACCAGCAGCCCTCGAAAATAGCATCAATTTCGCAGATCGCAGCCCCCCAGGGACGGCTCAGATCCGCGCGGTGCCTCACTCCGCAGGACCCACCAGCAGCCCTCGAAAGTGGCGACAGTTTCGCAGATCGCAGCCCCCCAGGGACGGCGAGGTCCCGCTCAGGGCCGCGCGGTGCCTCACTCCGCAGGACCCACCAGCCGCCCTCGAAAGTGGCGACAATTTCGCAGATCGCAGCCCCCCAGGGACGGCGAGGTCCCGCTCGGGTCCGCGCGGTGCCTCGCTCCGCAGGACCCACCAGCAGCCCTCGAAAGTGGCGACAGCTTCACAGATCGCAGCACCCCAGGGACGGCGAGGTCCCGCTCAGGCAGCCATCGAAAGTGGCTACAATTTCGCAGATCGCAGCCCCCCAGGGACGGCGAGGTCCCGCTCAGGTCCGCGCGGTGCATCACTCCGCAGCACCAGCAGCCCTCGAAAGTGGCGACAGTTTCGCAGATCGCAGCCCCCCAGGGACGGCGAGGTCCCGCTCAGGTCCGCGCGGTGCCTCAATCCGCAGGACCCACCAGCAGCCCTCGAAAGTGGTGACAGTTTCACATATCGCAGCCCCCCAGGGACGGCGAGGGCCCGCTCGGGTCCGCGGTGAGTATTTTTCTGCTGGACCCACCAGCAGCCATCGAAAGTGGCTACAATTTCACAGATCGCAGCCCCCCAAGGATGGCGAGGTCCTGTTTGGATCCGCGGTGAGTACCCTCTCTGCTGGCCTCCCCAGCAGCCCTCGAAAATGGCGACCGTTTCACAGATCGCAGCCCCCCAGAGATGGCGGGGTCCTGTTTGGACCCGCGGTGAGTGCCCTCTCTGCTGGCCCCACCAGCAGCCCATCGAAAGTGGCGACAGTTTCACAGGTCGCAGCCCCCAGGGATGGCGAGGTCCTGCTTGGATCCGCGGTGAGTACCCTCTCTGCTGGCCTCCCCAGCAGCCTTCGAAAGTGGCAACAGTTTCACAGATCGCAGCCCCCCAGAGATGGCGAGGTCCTGTTTGGATCCGCGGTGAGTACCCTCTCTGCTGGCCTCCCCAGCAGCCCTCGAAAGTGGCGACAGCTTCACAGATCGCAGCCCCCCAGAGATGGCAAGGTCCACTTTGGATCTGCTGGCCTCGCCAGCAGCCCTCGAAACTGGCGGCAGTTTCACAAATCGCAGCCACCCAGGGAGGGAGAGGTCTCGCTCAAATCTGCGCGGTGTCTCAACCCACACGGCGAGAGGAGACAAGAGGGAGGCGGGAGGCGGGAGGAGCAAGACGCGACCACTGTGCTCTATTCAAGACGAATGCCTAACCAAGGAGGGCTGGGAAAAAGATCCCTATAGAGGGGTCATCCCAACTGTCATTTGATCCCTATAAGGATCCCACCAGCTGCAAGGAGATCCGAATAGGGATCCTGCCAGCTGCAACAGATTCCCTACAGGGATCCTACCAAGTGTCGTAGGATCCCTATGGGGATCCTGCCCGCTGCGCTAGGATCCTTATTGGGATCCTCCCAGCTGCTGCAAGAGGATCCCTACAGGGATCCTACCAGCTGTAACAAGATCCCTGTAGGGATCCTGCCAGCTGTAATATGACCCCTATAGGGATCCTGTAGGGGTGTGGGGGGGGGGGGCGTCGAGGCCCCAATGTAGGGATCCATTATTCCTCAGTGAATTGCGAGGAACTCTCGAGCGGGAGCCGTCCGCGTTTTGTTGTTGTTGTTGATGTTGTTGTTGGTGTTGTTGTTGTTTTTGGGGAGCGCCGGGGCCCGGCACCCGCTCCTATTCAACAAGAACAGCAGCAGCAACAACAACACCAACAACAATAACCACAACAACAACAACAACAACAACAAATATTCACTGCGTGGAGCTCCCCATATGTGCATCTATTCGCATGGACCTGTCCGCCGTGAATGTCTAGGCGAAAGAGCTTTCGAATATAAACGGGCTTCAGTTGTGGCGGTCTGGTCATGAATCTAACTGCGAATGAATTGGAGTGTGAATGAGCCTCAGTAGTGCGAGCGCGTCTCTGCGCATGAGCCTGGGGCCTCTTGGGGCCTCCTGAAACCTACTGGGGCTTCCTGGGGCCTCCAGGAGCCTCTTGGGGCCTCCTGGGGCCTCCTGGGACCTCCCAGGGAGGCAGCGTGCCCCAGGAGAGACCCAATCTATAGCAACCGACGTACATAAAACATTGCGGATTGGAGCCACAGAAGAAAGACAATCTATAGGAACACACGTAAAGCACCAAGGACTCGTGCCCCAGGAGAGGCCCAACATATAGGAACATAAGTAAAACGTTTAGGATTGTGTTCACAAGAGAAGAACAATATATAGAAACATACGTATAACGTCAAAGACTCGTGTTCCAGGTGAGGCCCCATCTATAGGAGCATACGTAAAACACATGGGATTGGAGCCATTCCTGTTGCCTTCTGAGGCCTCCTGCTCCTGGGGCCTCTCGGGGCCTCCTGTTGCCTCCCGGTGTCTCCTGGCGCTTCCTGTGGCCTCCTGGGGCCTCCTGTGGTTTCCTGAAGCCTCCTGGAGCTTCCTGGGGCCTCCTGGAGCCTCTTGGGACATCTTGTGGCCTCTTGGGTCTTTCTGTGGCCTCCTGGGACCTCATGTGGTCGCCAGGGGCCTCCTGGAGCCTGTTGGAGCATCCTGTGGCATCCTGAGGAGAACCTGTGCCCACGAGTCTGGCCACCAAAACAAGCAAACCGAACGAGACATCCTCAACATCTGGCCCACCTGGGGGGTGAAAATGAGCGCCTCGCTCGAGGCATCCTCCAAATCTGCTCCGAAGGCGAAGGATGTTGGGACAGAAAACATGCAACCCGCTTGAAACATCCCCACAAAACGGCCGCGAACGGGACCGTGTCATACCCCTCGGCGGCCCCCCTCAGGGGCGTGAGAATGAGCGCCTCGCCCGAGACATCCTCCACATCTGCTCCGAAAGCGAAAAATGCTGGGACAGAAAACAAGCAAACCGCTTGGGACATCCCCGCAAAACGGCCGCGAACGGGACCGTGCCATACCCCGCTGCGGCTCCCCTTAGGGGCGTGAAAATGAGCGCCTCGCTCAGGGCATCCTCCAAATCTGCTCCGAAGGCGAAGGATGATGGGACAGAAGACAAGCAACCCGCTTGAAACATGCCCACAAAACGGCAGCGAACGGGACCGTGTCATACCCCTCGGCGGCTCCCCTTAGAGGCGTACAGGTCCGAGACAGGCTGTATGGGATCCTATACAGATCCGATACAGACTGTATAGGATCCTACACAGATCCGATACAGACTGTATGGGACCCTATACAGATCCGATACAAACTATATGGAACCCTATACAGATGCAATACCGACTGTATGGGATCCTGTACAGATCCGATACAGGCTGTATGCGATCCTATACAGATCCGATACAGACTGTATGGGATCCTGTAGAGATCCGAAACAGACTGTATGGGATCCTGTACAGATCCGGTACAGACTGTATAGGATCCTATACAGATCCGATACAGACTGTATGGGATCATATACAGACTGTATAAGATCCTACACAGATCCGATACAGACTGTATATATAAGATCCTATACAGATCCGATGCAGACTGTGTGAGATCCTACGCAGATCCGATACAGACTGTATAGGATCCTATACATATCCGATACAGACTGTATGAGATCCTATACACATCCGATACAGACTGTATGGGATCCTATACAGGTTCGATACACACTGTATAGGATCCCATACAGATCCGATACAGACTGTAAAGGATCCTACCCACATCCGATACAGACTGTATGGAATCCTGTAGAGATACGATACAGACTGTATGGGATCCTATACTGATCCGATACAGACTGTATGGGATCCTGTAAAGATCCGATACAGACTGTATGGGACTCTATACAGATCCGATACAGACTGTATAGGATCCTACACAGATCCGACACAGACTGTATAAGGTCCTATACAGATCCGATACAGACTGTATAGAATCCTATACAGATCCGATACAGACTGTATGAGTTCCTATACAGATCCGACACAGACTGTATGGGATCCTGTACAGATCCGATACAGACTGTATGGGATCCTACGCAGATCCGGGACAGGCTGTTGAGGATCCTATACAGATCCTATACAGACTGTATCGGATCCTATACAGACCCGATACAGACTGTAAAGGATCCGATACAGATCCGATACAGACTGTATGGGATCTTTTACAAATCCGGTACACACTGTATAGGACCCTATAAAGACCCGAAAAAGACTGTATAGGATCCTATACAGATCCGATACAGACTGTATAGGATCCTATACGGGTCCGATACAGATTGTATGGGATCCTATACAGATCCGATACAGACTGTATGGGATCCTATATAGATCCGATACAGACTGTATGACCCTATACTGACCCGATACAGACTGTATAGGTCGGAGCGCCTGCCTGGCCTGCGGCGTCCGAAAGTTGAGGTGCGTGATGTTCGCGTAGTGGGTGCAGGGTAGCTCGATTGACGCGAACTGCGGCCTTGAGGCGTAGTACAGGTCGTACGTCGTGTCGAGGTCCTTCTGCTTGCGTAAGTCCTATCCGTACTTGCGGTCGATCACCTCTGTGGCCGTCATCTGGCGCTTCCACGCCGCCTCGGCGATGCCGCCTTCGCCTCCGAACACCTGCATGACGTCCACGCTGTGGCTGCGAACGCTGTAGGCCTCCTTGACGTCCTGGACGTGGTCGACCACGTCTCGCGCAGCACTGGTAGCATGCTGCACTACGGGCTTGAGAGGTCTAGCCAGCCAGTCCGCGGTGAGCACCGTCTGAAAGGCGAAGGCGCTCAGCAAGCCCGTGACCTGGTAGAGGAGGCCGACGCGCTTGCCCTTCTTGATGCCTGGCCGCCGCCTCGGAGCTGGCGACCCGTCCTGGCGGCCACCGCCACCTAGTCTCTGCTCTGCTGAGGTTCCCGGGAGCCGCTCGGGCGATCCTCCTTGTCGGTCTCGCCCGCCTTCTCGAAGCCCATGTCGCTGGTGTCCATCTCGTGCGGCTCCGGAGGTCGTTGGCGCCGATGCCCGGCCCAGCTCCCCTGGCTTCCTGAGGCCCGCGTGGTCGTCGCCGCTGGCGCCACCCATTCGTCGTCCAGCACCACCTCCTCGGCCATCGCTGCCTCCAAGGTGGTCTTGGCCTTCTCCGGGGGAAGGGGCTGCGCACCGTGCGCCTTGACCCGCCTGGCAAACCGCGCCAGGAGTGGGCTTGCCCGATTGTTGCTGAGCTCCAGGACCGCCCACCGCGCGTAGCCCAGGCGTTCTTGAGCACCCAGCGGTAGTCCACCGTGGGGTACTTGCCGAAGCGCATCTTGTCGGCCCCAGTGATCTGAGAGCTCGGATGAGCCACCGTCGCCGCGGCACTGCTGACCGCGTCCTCGACCTTCCAGCCCTTGAGGCGCTGCCTGAGCTCCGGCACGGGCGCGCGCCGGTCGAACTCGATCTGGCGGCCCCGACACAGCTGCGGGAGCTCCTCCTTGTTCTTCTTGCCGAGCCCCGGGATGTAGTCGCCCTGCGGCGTGCTCTCGCGGCCCTCGGCCCTCAGCGCACGCAAGATCACCCGGAGCTGGTCGCACGTGGCGTCGCGCGCATCCCGGTCGTAGCTTGCCACCTCGGCCTGCAGCTCCGGCATCCGCATGCTGGATATCGCCGGAAGACGGGCAGTACTCGTCGTCGGCAAGTTCTGGTTGCTGCCCGCCGGGCTCGTCTCCTTGGGAGACGTCGTACATCGCTGGTGCGGCGGGGGCATAAGCGCCGCCCGCTGGTTCGTAGAAAGCTGCGGTGGCTGGATCTGCCACGGCACGCGTCGCACTCGCTTGTGGAGCCACAGTTGAACTTGAGCGGGTTGGCTGCGGTGATGATGTAGTTTGATGACAACGTGCTGATGGCTGATCTCGTGGCTCGCCACGGCTTGCTTGCTGCTGAAATCGAACATGCCGTGACGGAGTATCGCTGCGAGGTTTAGCTCCTCGTTCGTCATGATCGTAGCTTGCCTGCATAATCTGTGCTGTGCTGACTGACCTAGTACGCACTCCCCAGGCCTCGTCTTCCGATCCCGATGACAATTGACGTGATGGAATGCATGCGCTCATGGCCTGGCGCACCTGCTGCTCGAACAGTTCGGCGCTATCGAGCGCATTGCAGTCAGTATCCGACTGAGACTCGTCGGCCTCCGAGGCAACTTCTGGGTGGCGAGCCTCCGGCCCCGCCGGCTCGGCGGCGCTGGCCGCAGCTGCCTCAGCACGGTAAGAAGCGCAAGGATGAAGACTAATCTCGGCCTCGGTATCCGAGACGTCCAAAACGGGCATATATTTCGGCGTGAAGCCTGCGATGTCCAGCGTCGGGTGTCCGGCGCGGCTCAGGCCCATCTGGATGTTGTGCTCGTCGATCGACTTGATGTCCAGCTTGTTGTCTCCGGGGTGGTAGACTGTGTCCAGCTCGCTCTGGGCCTTGCGGCTGACCAGTCCCGGCACGGCGCTGTGCGCAATGCTCATGCGGACGGCGAAGGCCTTGCCGTTCACCGAACAAGGAATCAGCGCTGCTTTGAGGCTGAACACCACCTTCGACGCCCCGAACCGGAACGGCTCCTTCTCGGGGTACTCGATGGGCTGGATGTTGAAGGCGGCCAGCCTCTTCTTGATGTCATTGCACCAGTCGAGGCCGCCGACGCACCGCGCACAGGCCGCGTCGAAGGTCAGCTTGCCCCCGGACTCCTTCAGCAGGTCCCCGACGCTGAGGTGGATAAGCGCCGAGCTCGTCGCGGCCATCAGGCACTGGTGGTCCTTGTGGATGAAGAACTCCGCCGCCGTAACTTCTTCGGGTAGCTCGGCGGCCTGGCGCATCTGCGTCCAGTCAATGCTGCGCAGCGCGCCGTACTTCCTGTTGCGAGCCGCGGCCCGCTGGTCCTGCTGGTAGACCGCCGCGACCGTCATCTCCGCCACGTGAGGCTCCTGCACATTGCTGGTCTCGTGCGTGGCGATGTTCGTCCTGTTGCTTCCCTTCTTCGGGATGTCGGCCTTGGCATTAGGGTCATTCTTCTTCGAGCACTGCGGGTCACCGCGCCAATGGTCCTTCTGGCCGCATGCGCCGCAGCGTGTCCTTGCCTTCATCTTGGCGATCTTGGGATCGTCCTTCTTCGGCGGGGTGCCGCCGTCGCGCTTGGCGAAGTAGCCGCGCGCCTGCTTCGCCTCCTTCAGCTTGTCCTTGGCGCGCACCATCTTCTTGGTGAAGAAAGCGACCTGCCCCTCCGCCTCGTCGATCGCGTCCTGCAGCTCGTCGGGCAGCTCGTCCTCGTAGTCGTCGGAGCTGTCCGAGGACGCGCCGTCGAACTCGGCCCTACGATCCTCCACGTAGGTCTCCGTAGCGTACGCCCGCTTGTGGTCCTTGTTCTTGTGACCTCCGTAGCCTCCTTTGTCGTGGCTGTCCTTGTTGCCGTCCACGACCGATACCTTAGGCAAGTTGATCATCAACTGCTCCTGGATCTTGGTGGGGTTGAACTGGTTGCCCACACCGTTGAGCACACTCGCCGCGCGCTCTGGGGGCAGGCGGGCCCCCTTGATGTACAGGTCGGCTAAGACCTCGTCGGGCACCTGGATGCCCTTGGCCTTCAGCTTGGCGGCGATCCCATGGAAGCGGTTGCTGTAGTCGCGGATCTCCTCGTACTTGTGCCGGACGCAGGCCGGGCGCACGAAGGTCTCCAGCAACGCTGGGGTCTCCAGCACTTCGATCTCGGGAAAGCGCTTCCCGAGGTACTCCAGGAACACCTCCACCGAGTTGTCGCCCTTGATGGCGTCCAGGTCGAGCTCCTCGCACGCCTCCTCGGCCTTGCCCTTGAGGCTGGCCAGCAAGGTCGCTCCCTGCTTGGGCGGCTTGACCTCGGTGCCGATCTGCCAGGTGGCGACCTCTCGGCAGTACTTTTTCATGGTCTTGCTCGTGCCATCGAAGACGGGTACGGGGATCTTGCCCCCGTTGCTCTTGTCCCCGCCGCTGGCTGCAGCGGCTCCTCCTGTCGCCATGATGGCGACCCCGAATGAGAGGTACAGTCGCAATGACACGAGCCTGTAGTGCTTGCTAAATGACTCTGCAAAGTCGCGCACGTAGCTGCCGTGGTCCAGTTAGCTCCTGCTACCAATGCAGACCCGATACTGCGTGAGGGGTCTGAATGCGATGAAAACCGCGAGGTTGTTATTGTCAGCAATGACGTGAAAGTATCTGCGAAGATATCAGCAATGATAGGCGATTGATGTTGCTTAGCGGCACCTGCGAGGTGTCTACCGATACGCCCAAGCTCAAGGGCCCTTAAAGGATTGAGCCCAAATAGTTACGAAAGAGCATATGCTTGCTGGCATGCTATGCTACACTGCGTACAGATCAGCACTGACACTATTTATTTCACAGGAGGGCTCCAGGGACTCCGCGGAGATGTCGGAGTCCGCGAGGTGTCGCTCGGCGGGTCGTTCATGGCCTCTCTGCTGGCCAGCTCCACTCCAAGCAACTCGGGGGCAGTGTACATCTCGGCCGTGGGATGGACCGATGTGCCGTTGCCCGGGCGATGCTCGGGGAGGGTCTCTTGGCCCGTGGCGGGCCTCCTCATGTAGGGTAGGTCTCCGTCAGTCCAGGTGGCCGAAACCCCAGGAAGTCGGAGCCCCAGAGGCCTGCGGATCAGGTTGGGGCGCCCACGGACCATCCTGGAAGTCGAGGGCTGCCTCGGTGTGGGCGCCGCGCTGGATGCCGCCCAGGCCAACGCTGGCCTTGGTCGCTGCTCGCGGACGGCGGGGAGATTGTCGCCCGCGAGGCTCGCCATCCTTGCCAGACCACGAGTGGGGGGATCCTGTAGATCCTGTAGTGTAGCGCAGGATACCTCGCCTAAAAAATTACTCGAGCCAAATCATGCAGTGAAAGCTAACATGAACTGGCATTGGGGTGGGCCGAATTGCGGTGAATGGAAGTGGGCCGAGCTGAGCCCCCGGCTGGGTAAAGCATGCCGCCAGAACCTAAGTTTACCCCTGTTCGGATATATCCGGGTGCATCTCTGCCCCTTATCCCCTATAATCTAAGATAGGGGTATTGTTTTTTGTGTCTCGCCTCCGCCTTCTCATCCTCTCCTCCCGAATCCTCCTCCTTCCTCTCCGTTGCGAATCGCACTCAGCCGCTCATACTTCCAAACACTCACACTCAGGTTCCGTCACACGCAGTCTCCCTCCCACAGACACTCACACTCAGAAAGGTCATACTCATATTCACTCATATTCAGACTCACTCATGCTCAGGTTCACTCACACTCAGACTTCACACTCAAACTCCTCCCCCGCATCCTGAGATTGGGTCATCGTTCCGCATTTCCTAAGATAGAACGGTTGCTTTGATTAGTGTGACGCCTCCGCCTCCTCACACCTCCCGCCCCCTCCGTGCTCCCTCCTCGTACTCTGACATGCAGTCACGCTCATGCTCACCACATTCATACTCCACTCCAGTCGCACTCATGCTCAAACCATTCACGCGGAGACTCATCCGCCGCCCTCAGACCCACTCGCAACGAGACTCGCTCTTCTAATCTGAGAGCTCCTCCCGGCACAACGCACAAATAACACATACACTAAGTCGCTCATACCCCTGATCACCGACACGCAGACCCACTCAAGGATGATAGTAAGGGGCTCCCTACTGCGACACATAGTAGAAGCTCCCTAGTACGACTCATAGTGGGAGCTCCGTGCTACGACTCATAGTAGGAGCTCCCTGCTACGATTCATAATGGTACCTCCCAACTACGACTCATAATACAAACTCCCTACTGTGAGTCATAATAGGAGCTCCCTAATACGATTCCTAGTAGGCACTCCCTGCGATTCGTCATAATAGAAAACCCCTACTACGAGTCATAGTAGAGACCACCTCCGATGAGTCAGAGTAGGAGCTCCCAGGTACGACTCATAGTAGGAGCCTCCTACTACGATTTAAAGTAGAACCTCCCTACTACGACTCATCATACAAACTCTCTACTATGAATCATACTAGGAGCTCCCTAGTACGACTCGTAGTCGGCACTCCCTGCGATCAGTCATACCAGAAAACCCCGACTACGAGTCATAGTAAAGACCACCTCCGATGAGTCATCGGAGCTCCCTAGTACGACTCATAGTAGGCGCTCCTCACGATCAGTCATCGTAGAAGAACAGCTTGCATGAGCCATCGTAAGGACAACCTACTATGAGTCATAGTAGAAGATTCCTGCTACGACTCATCGTAGCAGCCACGTACTACGACTCAAAGTAGGGACTCCCGACTATGAGTCATAGTAGAAGCTCTCTACTACGAGTCATAGCTAGGGAGCTCCCTACTACGACTCTTAGTAGGAGCTCCCTACTACGACTCATTGTAGGGGGACTCCCTGATACGACTCATAGTCGGGACTCCCTAGTACGACTCATAGTAGGAACTTCTTACGATTTGTCAGAATAACAACTTCCTACTATGGGTCATAGAAGAACACCCCCTACGATGACCCTCAGCAGAAACCACCAACTATGAGTCATGGTAGGAACTCCCTACTTGGACCTACTATGAGTCATAGTAGAGACTTGCCACGATGAATCATAGTAGGGACGCCGTACTATGAGTCATACTAGAGACTCCCTACTATGATTAAAAGTGACCCCCATACTATGAGTCGTAATATCCCCTATTCTTAGTCATCGTAAAAACTCCCTGCTCCGGCTCACAACAGCAGCTCCCTGCGCTGAGTTGTTCTAGAGACTGGGAGCTCCCTACGATGCGTCCGAATATGAAAAACCTAATTACTATGAGTCATACTGACGATCCCCGCTATGACTCACAGTAGCCCTGCGATGAGTCATGGTAGAGACCCCCTACTATGAGTCATAGTACGAACTCCCTGCTATCACTCCCACTAGGGTATCCTTTCTATTAATCAAAGTGGGGGTGCGCCGGAATTTGACCTGGAGACGCATGCGGGCCCTGCTTCTGGGACCTTCGAAAGAACTCCGTGTGGGGCCGAGGGAGACGATCCTCGTGAGGGATGTGCCGAAATTGGCGTTCCGCGGGCTTGGGGACACATGAGGGCCCTGCCACTGGGACCTTCGGAAAAGCTCCGCGTGGGGCCACGGCTACGTTTTTTCCTCAAGGGTGTGCCGTTGGTCTCCCGTGGGCCTGGGGACGCACGCGATCACTGCAAATTAATGGGACCTTCGGAAAAACTCCGCATGGGGCAAAAGCCACGATCCTCGTGAGGGGTGTGCCGAAATGAAGCTTCGGTGCGCCCTCGGTGGAGTTCCCTGTGGGGCCAGCGCCACGATGCTCGCGAGGGATGCTAGAATCGGGCCCGTGGACGCATGCGGGCCCTGACACCGGGACCTCCGGAACAGCTCCGCATGGGGCCAGGGCCACGATCCTTGGAGTGGTGCGCCGAAGTCGGGCGCCGGTGGGCCTTCGATGGAGCTCCTTCCGTATTGGCCCAGGTGGCCGATCCTCGTGGAGGGTATGCCGAAATTTGACCTGGGGATGCATGCTGGCCGTGCCACTGGGACCTTCGGAAAAGCTCCGCGTTTGGGCCAATGCAACGAACATCCTGAAGGGTGTACCGAAATTGACCTTCCGTGGGCGCGGGGACGCATACAGGCCCTGCCACTGGCACCTTCGGAAAAGCTCCGCATGGGGCCAGGGACACGATCCTCGTGAGGGGTGTGCGGACATCATGGCCGAGGACGCACGCGGGCTCTGCCAATGGGCCCGTCGGAAGAGTTCCGTATTGGCCCAGGGCCACGATCCTCGTGAGCGGAGCAGCAGCGGTGCAGCGGCCCAGAAGGACGCGGCGCGGGACCTCTTCCCCGGCACTGCGCCAGGCTGGAAAATAGATCAGCGCAACGTAGGACAAATTGATCAATGGTGTGAAACATACTGACACACTACAGGCGGGCAAAACAGCACAAACCAGCACGGGCGCGCCACGGGGCGCGGCCCGACCCTCCCAAGGAGGGAGGGGTAATGCCCACGGGCACGCCCGCGCCACCCTGCGTTCTCTTCGAGGCGCCCAGCAGGGGCGAAGAGGAGGGACAAGTAGAAAACCAATAATCAATCGCACCAGCGCTTGCGCTGGGTTCCGACGCTTCGCCGCGCGTGCACTCGAAACCACGGCACCCATCTCATCAGACGGGCGCCCCATCGTTCATCTTCCATTGTAGAAAATTGGACGGCAGCCGACCATTTGTTTTCCAAGAAAATGTTTGTCCAGTGCTGGACCCCGCGTCTCCTTGCGAGTGGCTCGCGCGCGCCCGTGGCCTTGCGCGCGCAGCCCGCCCGTGGCTCGTCTGGTTGGCGCCCCACGCCGACCATGCGTCGCAGCATCCTCCTCTGTGTTGCGCGACGGCGCCTTTCCTGCTCGACTGCCAGAGCCCAGGCAAAACAGACTACATTGCGCGGGGCGCAACGGCGGCGCGGAAAAGCCTCACGAGATCATGCAAGGGCATGCCTCGATTGCATATCATATTCTTCCGGCTGCAACAAAAGTGCCCATGCAAACGAGATTCGGTTGTTCAGCTCCGCCCTGTGGCAGTCGTTCAAGGTGAACTCGCGGCCGAGGTCTTTATCCGCCTCTCCTGGCTGTAACGCACGCGCGTCGTTGCCGGCGCATTGGATGTCTGCCGGCCTCGTTGCTGACTTGGTTACCACCGCGGTTTGACCCGCGTGCAGTTTCAAACCGTACTTCTGTGCTTCGGTGCAGTTTCACGATCGTTGGGCCCCCATCTCTCTCGCGGCAGACAGCAGGAGCACGTCGTCGGCGATCCTTGAGTTGCTCAGGGCGTTCGCAGCGCCGTCGACAACGATGCCATAGTATTCGCCAGCGAGCCTGCCGTCGAGGCTGCCCCACCTCTTCTTGAAAGACCGGAAGATCTGCTGAATGACAACCCCAAAGAGAAACGATCTGATCGGGTCGCTGTGCTTGGCGCCCCAGGACATGCTGAACGCGTGGCCTCGCACCCCAGCAGCAACAGAAGCCGATCGTACTGCATGCAGCCTTCTTAGTAAGTTTATGCATGCTGGCAGGACATTCGGATTGTCTCACGCTGACAAAACAGCGCCACATTCCACAGCGTCGACAACCTTCTCGAAGTCCACCATGCCACCCACAGCTCAACATCTGCGAGGCGTCCCCCTTCTCGTGGATGACGGAGATTCTGGCTGATAACCAGTCCGCTGGCAAGTCAGCAATAGGGCTGGGCAGCTGGTTGAACGCTTCAAGGATGATTTCTCGCAAGATCGAAAAGTCTACCTTGAAGAACTCTGCTCGCGCGCCCTGATCGTCCGCCGTCTTGCCGTTCTTCATATCCCGAATTGCAACGGCGAGCTACTCCTGCGTAAACGGGTGAATCAAGTTGTCAGGTTGCCTGCCGTAGACGTGCTCTCTGCTACCTTGTCTGGTGCTCGCGTAGAGATTCTCGAAGGTCGCCAAGACGTCGGCAATGTCTTCGCGCTCGCGCAGCAGCGTGCCGCCTGGGCCTTTCATCGAAAGGATGAGGTCGCGCTTGCGGTTCCCCCGCATGCCCCGTAGGTCCCTCACTCCTTTGAGGTCGGCCCCAGTCGTCTCGATCTGGCTGAGAGTCGCCTCGCTGCGCCGCCTGCGCATCAAACTCTGCGCGCGTGTGCCCCAGTTTTTCGGATCTCCTTCGCTGGCAAATCACGGAAATCTGATTATTGCAGAAGGCGGCACTCAGCAAACAGGGAATGGCTCTGCTTGTCCAGATCGGCCACGTTCGTGCCAGAATGGTTATTCTCAACACTCTTCTTGTCGCCCCTTGCGACGAGAAGCGTGCTTCTGTTCAGCAAATCGACTCGCTCGTGCGGCGCGGCGCACTGCCAATCAGGATAACGACGCCGCTCTTCTAGCAGAACAATGTATGACGACCCCGGAGACCAAAGATGATGACGTACTCTCCTGTCTGGTTCTGTCCGGGAGTCCCTGGGCAGCTGCAGATCCAAGCGTGCCGGCCCACGAGCGCAACCCATGTCAATAACAGCGGAAACAGCGCAGGAAGACACATTAGCAAGTGTTCTCTTCTTCACAATAATGCAATCGAGCTGGTTCTTGCGAAGGGCGTTCCTGAAGGTCCAAGCGCCCTCGAACGCAGGGTTGAAGAAGGTGTTGGCAATGGCGTAGCCGTGAAAATCTGACCAGCGTAGCAGCGACGCGCCCCTGTCGCTGCGTTGCGGCATATGTTTTTGGCCGACGACCTCGTGCCATCGCATTCTGCGCATGGCCCCACTTCAACGTTCAAGTCTCCAGCGAAGATCACGTGGAATCCTCTCGCGCGCGCTGCCCAGTCCTGAGCCTCCATCTGAACGTAGTTTGCGTCCGCGACTTCTTCATGGAGCTTCGCGTGAGGCATGTAGACAGCCACCGTGCGGATGGTTTTAAACCGGCCATGCGCAATTCCAGCGTCGCCACTCGTTTTGAGATTGGCAGCAAACACATGTGTTTCTATCGCTGGCGCAGCAGAAGCCCGACCCCGCAAGAGCACGACGTCCCCCCACTCCCAAGCCAATGGTGGCCTTCTTCTAGCTCCCAAGCTTCCTTCCGCTTCTCTTTCCAAGTCTCAACGGAAGCAAAAGGTCCCACTGCTTTTCTCCGACTTTTGTTAAACAGCGGCGGATGCGATCGAAAAATGCATTAATGAATGGACGCTGCATTGCAAAACTGAAAATTGAAAACTACAACCAACTTTAGGGATCGTATCCGGAATCCCCCTTCGATTGGTACGCGGCGGACCGCCGCCGGTCTCAGCAGACAGAAGCCCCTGGCCCAACAGGGCGGCCACGGCAACTTCGTCGACCACTTTCGCCTCAGCCTGGACTCCCGCCTGATTGAAGCTGTCCGGGTCGGGCTGGACTTGGCCGCCGTCGGCGTCCATCTTCCATTCCTCCACCTGCTCGCGGTTCACGAGGAGGGCGCCCTTCCTGTAGTCGACTCTCACCTTCTCAGCTGGTGTCCCTCCTATTTCGATCAGGAACCTCTTGTACTTTCCAGGCGCCTTCCCCTTCTTGCGGTGTTCCGGGCTCCTCGGAACAGAAACCCACGCCGTCCGGTTACATATTGTAGATTGTATACTTCGGTTCAGTATTGAATTCCCGTAAGAGCTCGAACATGAGCCGAGGGTTGATGAACCTGACAAACCCCGCGCTCCCAAACTGGTAGGCGTAGGTCTCTTCCACGCCCTCCGCGTTCACGACGATATGCTGTTCGACGGCGTCGATCACGTCCTTATGCTCTGTGTTCATATCGAAGCCTCCGATCACGGCAGTGCACGCGAACTTGTCCTGCTCCTCCATATCCTGCCCACCTGTTTTCGTTGCCGAGCCTGGGAGGAGCTTCACCGTATCAGCAATCATAAATTCCACCTCCGTCTTCGTCAACATCTTCTCGCTCAGATCGCTCGCCTGTTCCTCGACGGCTTCCACACGAGCCACGGCCTCCTATGCAGCAGCGTTCGCCATGTCCGCCTGAAGCTCGACCATGCTGAGCTCGTCCCTGACCGTTGCGGTGTCCTCCTTGACCTCTGCGATCTCCTCCTTCATCTCCTTCATGTTCACCTGCAGGCCCTGCACTATGCCCTGGTTCCCTGCCCACGCTGGCGGTTTCTCCTCCTGGTTCTCCTCATCCACGTCGATCGTCTCGACCTCCACCACCGCCATTTCACCTTTGCCCTTCTGCCTCTTCGGATCCTTCGGCTTCGGACTCGGACTCGCAACCAGCAACCGATGCCGCAGCTGGACTGAAAACCAAGGCACGAAGCGCGTCCATGTGTCGCAAGCCTCGCTCGGAAGAAATACTGCACTGTATGGATGTGGCTGGGAGCTGAAGCTTGAGGCACGATCCTCGTGAGGGGTGTAACGAAAGGATACTTCCATAGGCCCCCGGTGGAGCCCACCATGGGGCCAGGGCCACGAGCCTCTTGAGGGGTGTGCCGAAATAGAGCTTCGGTGCGCCCTCGGTTGAGCTCCCTATGGGGCTGGGGCCACGGTCCTCGTGAGGGGTGTGCCAGAATCGGGCCCGAGGACGCATGCGGGCCCTGCCACTGGGACCTTCGGAAAAGCTCCGTATGGGGTCAGGGCCACGATCCCCGTGAGGGGTGTGCCGAAATTGGGCCTCGTGGGTGTGGGCGTGGGCGTGGGTGTGGGTGTGAGCGTGGGTGTGCGTGTGTGGGCGTGGGGGGGGCCGGAGCACCAGCACCCAGTGCAGGCCTCCGTCAACAACAACACCACCAACAACAACAACGACCACCACCACCACCAACAACAACAACAGCAGCATCAACCATAACACCAACAACATCAACAACAGCAATACTTTTCAGACTGATTGCTCTTATTCGATCGCGTGGCACGCAACGAGCACATCCCAAACCCTCGATGCCCGCCCTCTTTGTCTTCGACCGCACCCCCTCGGGGATATATCTTCTTTACCTGCCGAGCACATTTAGCGCAGCCCCTGAAACAGGGGAAGGGGGGACGGATGGGGTAAGAAAAGGATGGACCACGAGAAAGGGCCTCTCGGAGCAAATCGCGAGGAAGCATCGAGTGGGAGCCCTTGTCATCGAGGCTGCGCCCCCACTCATTTGACTGAGTTGCCAGGAAGTCTCCAGCGAGAGCGCTGTTCCTGAGCTCGGAAACCTCTCTGGCCAGGGCCTCCCAGAGTAAATCGCGAAGAAATATCGAGCGGGAGCCTTGTCGTCGCGGCTGAGCATCCGCGAACTTGAACAAATTGCGAAGAAGTCTCATGCGAAAGCGCCTGCGGGCTGGGGCCTATGTGGGCGCGATGGAAGCCTCTGTGGGCTGCGTTGGAGAGCCCTTTTGGGCAGCGCGCTGGGGCCTCTGCGGGCGCGCTTGGGGCCTCTGTGGGCTGGGGGCTATCTGTGGGCTGCGTCGGGGGCTTCAGTGGGCAGCGCGCTGGGGCCTCTGTGGGCGCGCTTGGGGTCTCTGTAGGCGCGCTTGGGGCCTCTGTGGGCTGTGTCGGAGGGCCTTTGTGGGCAGCGCGCGGGCGCCTCTGTGGGCGCGCTTGGAGCCTCTGCGGGCTGGCGCACCCCCCCCCCCCCCCCCGCAAAAAACCCCCCCCCCCCTCCCCCCTCCCCCCCCCCCCTCCCGGCTGGGGCCTATGCGCTCTGTGGGCCGTGTCGGGGGTCCCCAGTGGGCAGCGCGCTGGGGCCTCTGCGGGCGCGTTTGGAGCCTCTGCGGGCTGGGGCCTCTCTGTGGGCTGCGTCGGGAGTTTCAGAGGACAGCTTGCCAGGGCCTCTGTGGGCGTGCATTGGGCCTCTGCGGGCTGGGGCCTCTGTGGGCGCGCTTGGGGCCTCTGTGGGCTGCGTCGGGGGCCTCTGTGGGCGCCTTTGTGGCCTGTGTGGGCGCGCTTGGGGCCTCTGTGGGCTGTGGGCGCCTCTGGGGCCTCTGTGGACTGTGCCGGAGGACTCGGTGGGCGTCCGTGGGTTCGCTTGACGACTCTGTGGGCTGGGGCCTCTGTGGCCTTGGGCCTCTGTGGGCTGCGTCGGGAGCCTCAGTGGGCAGTGCGCTGGAGCCTCTGTGGGCGCGCTTGGGGCCTCTGCGGGCTGGGGTCTCTAAGGGCACGCTTGGGGCCTCTGTGGGCTGTGTCGGGGGGCCTCTGTGGGCGCGCTCGGGACCTTTGCAGGCTGGGGCCTCTGTGGGCTGAGCTTCTGTGGGCTGTGTTGGGAAGCCTCAATGGACAGCGCGCTGTGACTTCTGCGGGCGCGTGTGGGGCCTCTGTGGGCTGGGGCCTCTGTGGGCTGCGTCGGGAGCCTCAGTGGGCAGCGCGCTGGGGCCCATGTGGGCGCGCTTGGGGCCTCTGTGGGCTGGGCCTCTGTGGGCGCGCTTGGGGCCCCTGTGGGCTGTGCCGGAGGACTCGGTGGGCAGCGCGCGGGGGCCTCTGTGGGCTCGTTTGACGACTATGTGGGCTGGGGCCTGGGTGGGCGCGCGTGGGACCTCCGTGGGCGTTGTCGGGTCTCTGTTGGCCTTGTGGCCAGCGCGCGGGGGTCTCTGTGGGCGCGCTTAGGGGCTTGGGGCCTCTGTGGGCTGGGGCCTCTGTGGGCAGCGCGCTGGGGCCTCTAGGGGCGCGCTTGGGGCATCTGTGGGCTGGGGCCTTTGTGGCGCGCTTGGGGCCTCTGTGGGTTGTGCCGGAGGGCCTCAGTGGGCAGCGCGCGGGGGCCTCTGTGGGCGCGCTTGGCGCCTCTGTAGGCTGGGGCCTCTGTGGGCGCGTGCGCGGCCTCTGTAGGAAGTCGGGGCCTCTGTGGGCTGCGTCGGGGGCCTCAGTGGGCAGCGCACTGGGGCCTCTGTGGGCGCGCGCTTGGGGCCTCTGCGGGCTGGGGCCTCTGTGGGCGCGCTTGGGGCCTCTGTGGGTTGTGCTGGAGGGCCTGTGGGCAGCGCGCGGGGGCCTCTGTGGGCGCACTCGGGTCCTCTGTGGGCTGGGGCCTCTGTGGGCGCGCGTGGGGCCTCTGTGGAACGGGGGGCCTCAGTGGGCAGCGCGCTGGGGCCTCCGTGGGCACGCTTGGGGCGGGGGCTTGGGCCTTTGTGGGCTGTGTCGAGAGCCTCAGTGGGTAGCGCGCGGGGGCCTCTGTGGGCGCGATTGGGGTTTCTGTGGGCTGGGACCTCTGTGGGCGCGCTTGGGGCCTCTGAAGGCTGGGGCCTCTGTGGACTGTGTCGGAGTGCGGCGCGCTGGGACCTCTGTGGGCGCACTGGGGGCCTCTGTGGGCAGCGCGGGGGAGTCTGTGTGGGTGCGCTTGGCGCCTATGAGGGCTGTGCCGGAGGGCCTGCGGGCAGCATGCTACGGTCCCTGTGGGTTTACTCTGGGCCTCAGTGAGTTGTGTGTTGGGGCCTCAGAGGGCAGCGCGCCGGGACCTCTGTGGGCTGTGTCCGAAGGTAGGAGTGGGCATGCTGGGGCCCCTGTCGGCGCGCTTGGAGCTTTTATGGGCTGTGTCCGAAGGCCTCAATGATGAGCGTGGTGGGGCCTTTGTGGCTTGGGGGCCTCTCTTGTCAGGTCGTGTAGGAGTAGTAAAGGGGGTGTCGAGCGGGATCCCCTGTCGTCGCAGGTGGGCCTCCAGCGCCGCTACTGAATTGCAGTCTCGAGCCACGGGCTCTCGAAGTACAGATTGAGGAAGTAACGAACGGGAGCCCGTGTCGTCGCGGCTTGGCCCACACCAAATGGACTGAATGACGAGGGCGTCTCGAGCGAGAGCGCACCTTTGATTTCGGGGGCCTCTCTGGCAAGGGCCTCTGCGAATACATCTTGAGGAAGTATCGAACGAGAGCCCTTGTCGTCGCATTTGGGCCTCCACCAAGTTGACTGAATCAGGAGAAAGTCTCGAGCGAGAGCGCCTTTCCTGATTTTGGGAGAATTCCTGGCCAGGGGTTCTCGGAGTAAATCGTGAGAACTATCGAGCAGGAGCCCTTGTCGTCGTGGCTGGGCCCCGCCAACTTGATTGAATTGCACGGAAGTCTCGAGCGAGAGCACCGCTCCTGCGTTCGGGGGCCTCTCTGTAAAGGGTGTCTCGAGGTAAATTGTGAGGAAGTATCGAGCGGGAGCCGTTGTTGTCGTAGCTGGGCCTCCAAGGGCGCACTGTTAGGTCAAGCCAACGCTCGAGCGGGAGCCTCGTTTTCAAAGAATGTAGCCGGCGTCGAAGCGAGAGCGCCCAGAATGGTTTCCGGATATCAGCAATAACTATTTTCTAGAAGTGAGCATTCAGCAGCAACAGCAACAGCAGCAACAGCAACAACAACAACTGCAACAGCAACAGCAACAACAACAGCAACAGCAACAGCAGCAACAGCAACAACACCAACACCAACAACAACAACCACACCACCACCAACAACAACAACAACAGCAACAACAGAAATAACATCAAATCAACATCAACATCAACAACACCAACAACAACACTACAACATCAACCGTAACACGAACAACAACAACAATAAAAACAACAGCAACAACAACAACACTACCAACACCAACACCAACACCAACACCATTGCCATCAACAACAGCAACGATCAACCACAACCACAACCACAACAACCGTTTCGCACTTCGCAGCCCGCCATGGATGGCAAGGTTCCGTTTGGGGTTGGGTGGGACCCCACTGTGCTGCCCCCTTCCCAGCAACCCTCGAGCATGACGCCAGTTTCACACTTTGCACCCCCCCAGGGATGGCGAGGTCCCGCTGGGGTCTGCGTGGGGCCCTAATGTCCCCCCCCCAAAGCAGCCCTCGAAAGAGGCGACAATTTCACACTTCGCTGCCCCACAGGGATCGCGAGGTCCCGTTTGGGTCTGCGTGGGACCACACTGTGCTGGCCCCCCCAGCAGCCTTCGAAAGTGGCGACAGTTTCGCTCTTCGCAACCCCCTGGGGATCGCGAGGTCCCGTTTGGGTCTGCGTGGAGCCCCACTGCGCTGCCCTCCCTCAGCAGCCCTCGAAAGAGGCGACAGCTTCACACTTCGCAACCCCCCAAGGATGGCGAAATCCCGTTTGGGTTCGCGTGGGTCCCCACTGTGCTGGTCCCCCCCAGCAGACGGGCGAGAGGGGGACATAACTGGCTCCCCCACCAGGCAGGCGCAGACGGGCGCAGGCAGGCGAGAGGGGGACATAGGGCGGGAAGGGAAGGAGAAGGAGAAGGGAGTCGACACCCCACTGCTCTGTTCAAAACGAGAACGCAACCAAGGGAGGGCCGGGGAAAAGGCACGCGTCAGAACGATGCCAAGACATTGGAGCCGAGGGCGTTTACGCGCGACCTTGCGCGGGCAACCTGCGCGCCGATGTCGGTCAAAACGGCCCCGCGTTCGTGCGTCGTTCGCTTTACTACCGCTCGGACGCCCCTTCCCCGTGCATTATTTTGTTTGGTGCGCGTTTGTGTCCTGGAGATGGTCCCACATGATTACGCATGAGAGAAGAAACACAAAACGATAAACTGTCTGCGGTCCGCACGGAGTTCTTGGATCGGCGCTGAACTTCCTCCCTGGTGCACGGAACGCCCCCTGGCGCCGCCAGAAGGGGGCTCCAGCGCCGATCCAAGAATCCGCGCGGAGCTCCGAAAAGTTGCGATTAAGCACTTATTGGGGGAACGAAAAATTACATAAACATAAAAGCTCGAAGGTCCGCGTGGATTTCTTGGATTATGTCATTGTTCCCATAGTTTTAGCATTTGCTCGTCTTCGACTGTGTCTGATCTAGGTGTTGATGTTTTTTCCGCGTCCTCGTCGTGCTAGCACGGGAGGCACCGCGCGCGCCTCCCCGTGCATCGCCTCTTTCTTCAACGCCGCCCCGCGGGGCCGGGAAGGTGAGCTGCCCGAGCATTGAAACTTGCAGGCCACAAGTGGTTTGAGCGTGACAAGGAGAGGAAGGAGAAAGAGAGAGAGATGGGTGAGAAAGAGAGATAGAGAGAGAAAGAGAGAGAGAGAGAGAGAGAGAAAGACAGAGAGACACTGACATAACACTATACATAAAGAGAGACGGACAACGAGAGAGAGAGAGAGAGCTACATGGATAAAGGGAGAGAGAGAGAGAGAGCGACAGAGAGAGAGAGAGAGAAAGAAGAGACATACAGAAACAGAGAGAGAGGGAAGATGATGCTCAAATTTGAAACGATTCGTGATGCTCAGAATTGAAATAATCTGTAATCGTGCACCTACACAAAACATGCACGTATGCGCCACCAGACCACCACGCATGCTTGCATGGATCGCAATTTCTGGCACGACTCGGCAGGCGAGGTATCCTTATGCCGCAGCCGTGCAATCAAATTTCAAATCACAATGTGCGCAAATGCGCGGCAGGTTCGTGTAGCGACTATAACTCTGTGGATAGGTTTCTGGCACCACGTGGATCGCTCAACCTTGAACGATTTCGTTTTTCCTATAGCGGCGCTCGTGCGAGATCGGCATATTATCCAGAACACTGGCAGCGACGACACAACGCGAACCTGCCATATTGAAACAGCTCACGGGATCCCGAGACAACTCAGCTGGTGTGTTCCAGTGCATTGACATTTCGTATCGTCGTTGATCACGTTGATCGACGGACTCCGCCCTCCAGTGCAACAGAACGTCTGGTCGTTTGATACCACTGGGGCAACGTTGCTGTCGCAATCGTCCCCTGTGAGACAATCGCCCTCCTCGACGGAATTGGCACTCCCAATAGGGCCCGTCACGCCAGGCACTCCCGGCGCGACACCGCCGCCCGGCAGGCCCGGCACGCCTGGCACGTCACCGCCGCCCGGCAAGCCCGGCACGCCCTGCACATCACCGCCGCCCATGGCCCCCTCCGCCCGGCACGACACCGCCAGGCACGCCACTGCCTGGCAGGCCCGGCAGGGGCGGAAACGGGTCACCGCCGCCCAGGCCCCCCCCGCCCGGCACGACACCGCCGGGCACGTCGCTGCCCGGCAGGCCTGGCAGACCGGCGCCCTGCTGGCCCGGGAAGATGTCTCTGACTGCCTGGGCCTTCGCTGATCCACGCAGCTCCAGGAGAGCTTGCTCGTCATCGAGGCCCGCGTCGCAGGCACCGTCCTGGCAGGAGCTTTCGCGCGCGGAGGCGAAGACGATGGCGACAGCGAAGAGCTGCATACCACCGCGTGCCCGCATGTCGCGAGAAGTGCGAGTCGCGACGCAGACTCGAAGGACGCACACCAAAATATGCCCAAAAGGCTTCAGCCAAGTAGCTTGCGCCAAAGAAAAGGCTCCGCAATGGTCCAGCTTTTCTGGTGGTTGCCTCACCGAACAAAAGATGCACACGTCCGAGCGATGCCAAGACATCAGAACCGAGGGCGCTCACGCGTCACCTTACGCGGGCAGCTTGCAGGCCAATGTCGGTGAAGACGGCCCCGTTGTTCTGCGTCGCTTACCTCGCCACCGCTCGGACGACAATTCCCAGTGCCTTGTTGTGTTTAGTGCGTGTGTATCTCCTAGAGGTAGACCCAGATGCCCACGATGGACCATAATGCCTGGCGCTGGCCTCCCCGAACAAAAATGCACACGTCCGAACGATGCCAAGACATTTGAAACGAGCGCGCTCACGCGCGACCTTGCGAGGACAACTTGTGCGCCAATGTCGGTGACGACGGCCCCGTTCTTCTGCGTCGTTCACTTTGCCATCGCTCGGACGTCCACTTCCCCGTGCATTGATTGGTTTGGTGCGCTTTTATTTCCTGCAGGTAACCCCAGGTGCTCAAACATGGTCCCCAATTGCTGGCGCTGACCTCGCCGAACAAAAAACACGTCCGAGCGATGCCAGGATATTGGAAACCAGTGCGCTTAACTTACGCGGGCAGCTTGCGCGCCAATGTCGATGGAGACGGCCCCGATGGTCTGCGTCGTTCGCTTTGCCATCGCTTGCACGTCTTTTCCCTGCGCATTGCTTGGTTTGGTGCGCGCTCTCCTGGGGATGATCCCAGATACTCCACGGCGGTGGTCCTGAATTTCTGGCGCTGGCACCGCCGCCACAGATGGTGCACACGTCCGAGCGATGCCAGGTTCAGGTCGGGCACGTCCCCCTACATGGGGGATGGTGGAAGAAACATGCAACATACTGCCCAACAGAGACAAGTGGCAAAAGTGCCCAGACCATTGTTGGACTGCCTAAGGTCCTATCTTCTTCCTCCTCCTCCTCCTCCTCCTCCATTTCCTCCTCCTCCTCCTCCTCCTCCCTCCTCCCTCCTCCTCCTCCTCCTCCTCCTCCTCCTCCCTCCTCCTCCTCCTCCTCCTCCTCCGAGCCCGAGCCCAGCCGTGGCGGCGAGGCCCCCCCCCGCGCTCCCACCGAGGAGGCGCCCCGCGAGGGCGAGGCGCGGCGAGGGCCGCGCACGCGCCTCGGTGCGCCCTGCCAGGGCGCAGGGCGAGACGTAAACGTTGCCCTTCGCTGTGCTGTTGTTGTCGTCCGTTCTGTGGTGTTTTGTCGTTCGTGTTGCTTTCGTTTTGATGTGTTACGTTGTTCGTGTTGCATTAGCTGTATGTTTCGTTGTGCCCTACCTGTTTGCCTGCAGCTCCCTGCCACAGCGAAACACAGAACGCGGCCGAAGTCCAGCAAAAAAACAGCGTTTGGGTCCAGCCCTGCGCCCTGCTTTCCCTCCCGCACGGCCCGTGCCCACCCAACGCCACCAAACCCGCCGCCCTGTGACATGAGCAGCCAACATCCAGATGAGAGGAGGGGGAGGAAGAGGAGGAGGAGGAGGAGGAGGAGGAGGAGGAGGAGGAGGCAGCGCCGTGCAGACGGCGGGCCTCGCCTTGGACCGCCCGAGCATCTCGGGATCGGAATCGAAGCGGGATGGCGGGTGCCAGCGCTGGCCGGAGCAACTATGGAATCGGCGCGAAGGCTCCAGCCCTCCTGGCGACGATGGCGGAGATCATGGTGATGATGACGAGGACGATGATGATACCTTGAAGACGAAAGGTACCGAACACCTGATGGAGGAGGGATAATAACCCAGACCGTCGGCGCCAGCGTGGCGGAGGACCGCCCGGAGGCGACCCGCCAAGAGGCGGCGGTGGCGGGCGCCGACGAGGGGTGCGGGTGAAACCGAATTCGAACTCAGCACGTCACGCAGCTGGTTTGCTGCTTTGAGGTCGAGCTCGACTTGTTCACATGCTTGTTAAAATCGGACTGGGTTCTCCGCGTGATGGGCCTGTTTTTCACCACCACCACCACCAGAACTCAGAAGGGGGAAGGAGGTGGATGAGGAAGAGGAGGAGGAGGAGGAGGAGGAGGAGGAGGAGGAGGAGGAGGACGAGGAGGAGGAGGAGGAGGAGGAAGAGGAGGACGACGACGAGGAGGACGACGACGAGGACCCCTTCCCCTCCAACTTATGGTGGTGGTGGAAAACAGGCCTACCACCGCGTGCGTGTACGAGGGTGGCCAGAAGGAGGGGGGGGTGGCGCACCATGGCCGAGAGGCAACTGCGCGGACGGGGGGGGAGCCACGGAGCGCGCCGAGAAAAGAAAAATGGCCTCGCTATCCGGGCGTTGGACGGTAATTACAAGTGGACTACACAAATGTCGAGATCCGGGTTTTGGATTGCACAAATGACTCGTGAACTTTCCCATATAGCGAAGGAGCGGAAGCTAAGAGGAATACGGGATCACTTCTGGACTAGCTGGCTCGAAAAATATCGACGGGGAATCCTCGCTCGTGGCCCTTCCTATGATTTTACCCATGGCCTTTACCTCCCTTTTATCGCTACCGTGGAACAGAAGATGAGGCCCGAGGGAAACGGGTCCTGGACCTCAGGGCCTTCCCCAGGTGGGAAGCCACCCAAAGACGTGCGAGCCCAAGCACGTACAGAAGACGACCCCCCAATCCGCGAGACCAGCCTCGCGACACGAGCGCTCGCGCAGCGTCCTTTCGAAACCAATGTGGCCTGATGTACCGGGTATCGATACCGCTACTCCGCGGATCTCTGGCATTCTGACCAAAATCCCACCAGCCCTCTGGGCGTAGGTGGTCTAGAACAGATCCTCTTCCACCCCTCCCTCTTCCCCCTTGGGGAGGGGTTTACCCCTCCCCCTACCCCCTCCCCTGGACCTGGACGGGGGGGGCCGCGGGTAGTTAGAGCGTCCCAGATGGCCCAAGACGGCTCCAAGAGCGCCTCAGAGAACCCAAGATGAGCTCCAAGATGGCTCAAGATAGCGCAAGATCGCTCACGATGGCTCCTAAGATGGTTCCAAGAAGCCCAAAGACGGCCCCAAGATAACTCCAAGTGGCCAAACAGCTCCCCAAGGAGGCCCCGAAGAGGCCAAAATCGTCCCAAAACCTAAGGAAAATCAATGATTTTTGCTTTCTCGCCTTTTCGCTTCCGATGGCCATCCGAGGCCTGGAGATGGTTCCAAGATGGCCCAAGAGGGCCCCAAGAGAGCCCCAAAAGAGCCCCAAGACGGCCCCAAGAGCGCCCAAGAGCACTCCAAGAGCGTTCCAAGAGGGGTCCAAGAGGCGATTTTAGGGGCTTCCGAGGGGGGGCGCTAATTAAACCCCCCCTCTTGTTTGATCGATCTCCTCCAAGATGGCCCCAAGAAGCGCCCAGGAAGCCCCAAGAGGTCCCAAGATGGCCCCAAAATGGCCCCAAGAGGCCCCCAAGAGGCCCCCCGGAGGCCCCCAAGAGACCCCCAAGAGGCCCCAAGAGCCCCCCCAGATGCACCCAAGATGCTCCAAGAGGCCTCGGCGAGAATGCCTAATCATTGATTCTACACAGGTTTTAGCCACATGGAGGCCTCTTGGGGGGGGGCACGGATTAAGATGACTCCAAGAGCGTCTGGGAGAGCCCAAAATGACCTCCAAGATGGCTCAAGATATCCCAAGATGTCTCATAATGGCTTCCTCTGTGTGCTGCCCACTTCTCTGATCGAGGCAATTCCTCTGGGCATCGTTTCTGGATGGGCTGGTGGGGATTCGCGAAGCGACAACAATTTCGAAGCGAACGTGGCGGTGGTGAAGAGAACCTCCCAGGAGGCCCGAAAAGGCGAAAGCGAAGGAACGGTTGCGGTATCCGGGCCATTTCCTCCTCGAGAATGTACGCGCCCAGACCCCCGACCTGATGATTTTTTCCTAACGTCAACCCCCACGTCTGGATCACTTCTCCAGGACCGGTTTTTATCCAGAATTACCTAGCAGCGAAGACTGATAGGTTTCTAGTGGTGTCAAAAGAAAACATCTGATGACTCAGAGGGGGGGTCTGGGCGGCATCCGGACAGCGAGGGCCGGGCTCAGGGCCGGGCTCGTTTTAAGCAAACAGTCGCACACTTCGTGCTCTTCGACCTCGAACTCCCGGGCCACATTTTAATGCCCGGAGCCAACTGTAGGCCACTTCGTGCTCTTCGACTTCCCAAAACTCCATTCCCGGGCCACATTTTGGATGCCCGGAGCCAGCCGTAGGCCACTTCGTGCTCTTCCACTTCCCAGAACTCCATGCCCGGGCCACATTTTGGATGCCCGGAGCCAACTGTAGGCCACTTCGTGCTCTTGGACTTCCCAGAACTCGATTCCCGGGCCACATTTTGAATGCCCGGAGCCAACTGTAGACCACTTCGTGCTCTTCCATTTCCCACAAGTCCACTCCCGGGCCACATTTTGAATGCCCGGAGCCAACTGTAAGCCACTTCGTGCTCTTCCACTTCCCAGACTTCCAAGACTCATCATCTCCATCATCATCATCGTCCCCGTAGCCTTCTTGGCTACAGCCCTGCTTTCGAAGATTTCCTTTCAAAGGAACTGCGCAGCGCCTACTGCGCACCTCAATGCCAGGACATGCTGATAGTTCTCGGTCTGGCGGCGGTGCTCCTGACCCTGCTGCATTGAACAGCGATGCCCCTCAGCCTGCGGCAGGGAACAGCGCTGCTCCTCAGCGTGCTGCATTGAGCGGTCCTCTGCAAACGCTCGTCGATCATGTGAAGCAGTTCGGCCGGATACCACAGCGAAATAAAGGAACGTCCAAACAAGAACGGGCCGAAAACAAGTTGGCCAAACGTTTCTCGGAGGTCAGTCAGGGCGGGGCTACGACATCACACTAAATCCATTCATGGGAGTGCCTGTTTGGGAGCTACACTCATTGATGCAAGTGTGTCGTTTGAGGCTCAACCCGTTGATAGCAGTGTCTTGTTTGGAATCACATCCGTTGATAGCAGTGTCTTGTTTAGACCTCAGTGCATGTATACAAAGGTCTCATTTGGATATACCGGTATCGAAAGCAGTGTTTCCACTGCTACTACCACTGCTCCCATCACTCTTACTCGTTCATTCCACACACTACAACTACTACTTCACTATTACCACTACTACCATCACTACTACTTCTACTGCTACTACTACTGTTACTATTACTGCTGCTGCTGCTGCTGCTGCTGTGGCTGCTGCTAGTGTAGCTATTGCTACTGCAACTACTGGCAGTGCCACTGCGACTGCCGCTGATGTTGCCACTGCGACTGCCACTGCGAATCCGAATGCGACTGCGAGAACACCAGAATTCTACAACTGCACTCTTACATGAATACCACAGTCAACCAATGTTTCCAGCTATGCTTCTACACATCGCTGTTAGGTTGCTTTGCCGGGATAATTATCTAGAATCGTTGTTGGAGGCCCCGAGGCCCGGTCGGGGCCCCCAGCGGCCCATGACGGCCAAAAAACTCAGTCGTACGCGAGGCGGTCTGTGGGAACGCCCTTCCTTCGAACTCGGTGCCCAGGCAAGGCCCTCGGGGAGCCCGGACATTTCCAGGGGGACGCGGCGAAGCTGCGTCTCCCTCGGGAGAACCCGCCGCCTCGTGGCGACACAGCTTCCCCCCTCCCTCCCAGCCTGGAGCTCGCAGGGCTGGGGCCGGAAGGAGACGCAGAAAGACATACTATAGGGAACGTTTCTGTTGGTGCCCGGACAGGCCACTTGCCCAGGTGCGCGCATGAATTCGCATGCAGTCGGACCTCGCAGCATGAACGGCGGCACAGACCCGCCCCAGGCGTCACATCTGCGCCGCCGTTGCGAGGTGCCTCGACATGCCGACCCGAGACACGGCCACCGGCACCACCCCCACTTGGCCGCCGACCTCGAGCATACTATAGGGAACGCAGAATGACAGAAACATAGAAATTCGGAGGTCCGCGCAGATTGCTCGGATCCGCGCTGGACTCCCCTGGCGGCGCCTCTGGCGCCGCCCCTGGCGTGCTCCGCGCGCCAGAAAAGGGGGTCCAGCGCCGATCCGAGAAATCCGCGCGGACCTTCGAGTTTTATGTTTACAGTAGAGGCCTGTCCACAAGAACCTTCCAAAGAAACCCATCCCTGAGACCCCAGGACGTCCATTGAATTTTGCTGCGGGAGCGTCACGCTTTCCATCGCAAAACCATCGAAACCCAAGAAACCCAGGGCACCCTGGAGGCAAACAGGGTGTTTCTTGGCATGGGTCTCCACTGTATGTCATTCTTCGTTCCCCTACTAGTACTATGTGCTGATGGTGGAGGCGCACGTCCGTCACGAATTTGTAAGTCGGCGGGCGCAAGAGTGCGAAGGCGGTGAAAGCGCTGGTCGGGCTGCGGGCGGGACAGGCCCCGAACTAATGGAGGCACAGGCCGGGAAAAGGAAGAGGAGAAAAAGCGAAAGCACGGGGGCCGCTCAGAACATGCAATCCGTCACAGGTGTGCCAGGGATGCAAGGCGCCGCCAAGTGTCCGACAAGAGTATGCAAATCTTATGATATATCTATACGACCACCCTTCGGGTGACAGGAGGTTGGGGGGAGGGGAAAGAACCAACTGCTGACAACTGCGATGGGTGCGATGATGACGATGCTGGTGTCGCGCCCTCGAGCTGGCAACGACGAGATTGCACGATCGATCTCACTATCGATCTCACGACTGATCTTATTATCGATCTCAATCGACCTACCTCACTATCAATTTCAATTTCGATCTCTGAAGCGATCGCAATAGATCACACAATCGAGCTCATAATCCATCCCACTATCGATATCACTCGCAGTCGATCGCACTATCGATCGCACTATCGATCGCACTATCGATTGCACTATCCATGCAAATATCGATCTCACTATGGGTCTCACAGCCGCTCGCACGATCGATGCAGCTATCGATGCCATTATCGATCTCACTACCGATCTCACCGCATCTCGGTCGTTATCGATCTCACTATCGATCTCACTATCGATCGGGACACCGTCAGGACACCACGGCGGGACACCGCGGGACACTGCGGGACAGAACTGGACACCACGGGACACCGCGGGACACCGCTGGGACACCGCGGGACACCATCGGGACACCACGGGACACCACGAGACATCATCGGGACACCGCGGCGGGACACCGCGGGACAGCATCGGGACAACGCGGGACACCACGGCGGGACACCACCAGCCACCGCGCACCCACCGGAGGGCCGGACTTTTGCATCCGAAGCGCCTGAGCGACCTCCGCATCACTCCTCTCGCGCACCCACGGCGAGACACCGCGGGGCACCATCGGGACACCGCGAGACACCACGGCGGAACACCTCCAGCCACCGCGCGCCAATCGAAGGGCCGGACTTTTTCACTCGAATCGCCTTAGCGACGTCGGGCTCATTCCTCTCGAGCGCCCACGCAGCTCCGCCTCGTTCGCACGCACGACACGAACACGAGACCGAAAAAACGATTTCCTGGTGGGGGGCTCTCCGCTCCACGGCGACCTCACCCCCCCAACCTAGAGGCCTCCTAGATGGGGTCGGAGTAGATGGGGTCGGAGGATCGCGCCGTATCGCCGACACATCGGCGATACATCGCCGATGCATCGCCGATGCATCGGCGACGCCAGCGTGGAGGAAATCGGGATCCGCATTGAGCCGCATCGCTGATGCACCGACGATGCAGCGCGATGCTCCGACCCCACCTACTCGGACCTCATCTAGGAGGCCTAGACAACCTCCGATCGATTCCCGAGCGGTGTGGCCCGAAGTCGCCCGCCACGGAGCGCACACCACATGAGATGTCTTGGCGTGCGCGGCGTCCGTCCTTTCTGGCGCCAACGCGCACACATAATCAACATGCTCGGGCGGTGCCGACGGACGCCCCGCGTCGGCCCCCACAGGCTCTCTTGCACGGCGTCCCCCGGCTATCCGCGGGGAGAAGCAGCGGCCGGCATCCCGACCGGGGAAGAGGGCGCGCGGGAACAAGGTGCCCAGCCCGCCCCTGCTGATCTACGAGCGGGGGGGGGGGGGGGGGGGGGCGAGAGAGGGGACGGAGACGAGGGCAAACTGCTCCCACTCGCCGAGCGGCTCCCCGCCGCGCAGCTCATCCTCAACACCGCACGCCCAAGACCGAACGACGGGGCCGTGCTGCTCCCCGCTGTGCTGCCCGACGTCTCGCTGCGATGCTTCGGCCCCCAGCGGGCGGCGGGCGGCCCGGTCTGTCCTCCTTGTCGGGGATCGTGAAGCTGGCGAAGGACTCCGGTTCCCACGGCCGGGCGCATGCTCCCGCTGTAGGACGAAACCAGGACGAGGAGAACATCGGGTGAAGACAGTCGAGAATCTCTGGGATCTGGCGGCTCTGGAGGATGTATCCTGGCGCCGCGGTCCAGAACGCGTTCCAGAACGGACTATCCTCGCCCTGGCCCCTTCCGACGCTTGCTCGTGTCGGCAAGATCGCGCAGCTGCCAGGCAAAGCTGCTGCACACGTCCTCCTCCTCCTCCTGCTCCTCCTGCTCCTCCTCTCCTCCTTCTCCTCCTCCTCCTCCGCCGCCGCCTCCTCCGCCTCCTCCTCCTCCTTCAGATCTTTCCACTCCTGCTCTTGCTTCCTCCCCAAATCTCTGCTCATGTTTGATTTCCGTCCCGGCGTGTTTCCTCGCTTTCGGCCTCTGGGGCGGGCCTGTTGTCGGGCACCGGGACATGGGTCCCGGACGAAAACGCACGCCCAGAAAAAAAAATCTGGTCCTCTCGAGCCGCCCGCTGATTGAAAAACACATTGTCGGATACCTGGGCCGCCCTGCCCCAGATTGACAGCGTTGCTACGCCACGCAGCGCAGGCCGCAGGACTAGCAGTCGCAGGACTTGCGGCACACAGGTGCGCATGGATGCAGACCTGCTGCACGCTCCGCAGCCGCCGGTGCTCGAATCTAGACTGCCCTCGAAACCTCCTCGAGCCACGTAGGGGACAAATGCGCAATCACAGCTTCAGGTATGTCGTTTCATCGCGGGTAGGGAGGGAGGGAGGGAGCGAGGGAGGGAGGAGGGGTTGGGGATGCAAAGACCTTGGACGCCCATGTGGAAGCCGCTTGATTTTTTAACTGACCAGCGGTGATGGCCAACGATGGGCCGAAGACAAGGATGCAATGATGGGCACATGTTGCTCCAACACTACCATATGTAGGACGGGGGAGAAGGGAGAATGAGGAGGTCCTCCTCCTCCTCCTCCTCCTTCTTCTCCTACTTCTGGTAGTGGCGGTGGAAAATGAGCCCATCATGCAAGGGTGCCCTAAGCTATTCAACCTTATGATTCTGCTTGACTGTTGCTACATACGAGGCCGTAGCACGGAAAGAACGAGTCCTGAGGAAAACGGGTCCTGGACCACGGAGCCTTCCACCCAGGACCAGCTCGGCGTCCTGGGCCCGTGGCGGGCGCCACGGGAGGCCAACAGCGGCGACCATCCTGCAGGACCCGCTTCCCTCAGGACCCGACGGCAAGGCCCGTGGCCCACGGACTTAAAACAGGGCTAGGATCGGGATAAATCGCTCCAGAGCGTTCCGGAGCGCTCTCAGAGCGTTCCGGAACGCTCTGGAGCGGCCGCGGCGCCCAATACATCCTCCAAACCCGCCGATTCTCAGAGATTTCGAGTTATCCCGATCCGATTTTGTCCCGATCTTCGCGTCGTTTTATCCTGAACCCCGAGATCCGACGCTGCGAAAAGCATACCACCTCACGAAGCATCACGACTGGAGCCCTGGACGCCCCTCCTTCTGCACCGTTCCTCCAGCGGCCTCGACCTGCGAGGGCCCTGGGCCTGGAGCCAGGCGAGAACGCCGTTTTTGTTTGACTCGCGGGTCGAGAGCGCACCTCTTCCGGTCGAAGCTAAGCGGGCCGCGCGAATCAGCGAGCGAAGAACGGTATAAAAGAAACTTTTTCGCTGTCGGGGGCGCCTGTCCCTTGGCGGCTTGAAACTTTCTACCCCCACGGGGGTATAAACTTTCCAGCCGCCCTGGGACAGGCGCCCCCGACAGCGAAAAAGTTCGTTTTATACCCTTCTTCGCTCGCGGAACGAGGCTTGAGGAAACCAGAGATGGGGGAGGGAAAGGGGGGCGCAGCCTCAGAACGAGGCCGGGAGGAGCCAGGCGCAAACGCCTGCCGTGAACAAGGCCGCAGCGCCCAGCTCCGCGGGGAGGCCGGGCGCCCGGAACGCAAGGGAGCCCCCTTGCAACGGCTGGCCACCCGCCCGCGCCCGAGGCGCACGGACGAGGGCAGCGCGGCACGAGGCCCTCGGGCAAGGGTCGCCAAGGGGGGGCCCCGAGAGCGTGCCGGAGCCCAGAGGGCATGTGCCCCAGATCTCCGAGGATCCGAGTTCCTCGGTTCGGGGGCGTCCCAGAAGGGGCTTTCGCTATTAGGTCGGGCATGCCCTCCCACAGGCGGATGTTGAACGAACAACCTACTACTACTACAACAATTTCAAGCAGTACGTTCCAAAGTGCCCACAAATTGTCAGGAAATCGTTTGCTTGGACTATTTTTGAATACTCCTCCTGTAGAGGGGCATCCCCGACTTGAGGCTTCGCAAATCATGGCCCGAGGCATGTGCACGGCCCAGGCGGGGGCCAGGGGACGTGTTGAAAAACAAGACGAGAGGGGCCACGAGATCCACACGGAGACATCACAGCACCGGCCATGACATCCCCCCCACAGTCCACCCGTGTAATCAGGACGCACGATACCCTGGGTTGCTTCATAAGCTTGGGGGGTACCCCCCCCGACGGGGTTCAACCTCGCCTCGCCGTCGCGCCGCAACGGGGGTCGGAGCGCCTTCGGCGCGCGGTGGCTGCCCGCGACGGGGATCGATGTGGGGGGCTGTCGGCGGGGGTGATGCCCCCCGCGACGCTGATAAAGAAGCTCGGAGTGAGGATGCAAGAACATTCGAAGGCCATGTCGACACTTTGCGAGCGGGGCGCAGCCAGCGAGAGGGGCCGAGGATGCGCCCAAAGGGGAGAGGTGCAAGGGGGACCTCGGAAAATCGCTCATCCTTGCTATGCGGGTTAGCTGCGGTCCCCAGTCAACGCCCCCCTGACGGACGCCCCCTATAGATCCTGGCGTTCTTCCTCGGTATCGGGATCCGGTTTCGGGCCCCGCGGGGACATCGAGAATGGATATCTGGGACTGCCCCCCCGGAAGAGGGTCGGGACCTCTGGGGCCGCACATGGAAGAAATGGAATCGGCGGATGCGCCTGGGGCAAGGCTGGCCGCGGCCACTGGTCCAGTGCGCCTCAGGAGCGCCCCGAAACGGCTACGGTAGGTTCGTGCGACGTCAGCGCGCGCAGAAGTCTTTGACATCGCGTCGATCGTGTACCCTTGCATCGATCGCGGCCCCGATCGTTCACGGTTGAATCCCGTCGAGTCCAGTGGCGTTACCATGTGCCTCGGTGCTTCCGCGTCGCAGAATTCAACCTTGAACGCCTTCGCCGGCGTCGCTGGCGCGCTATCGCCGCATGAACCTACCGTATGGGACGCTGGATAAGCCTTCATGGAGGCATATGTGAACCTCTGCGGCCCTATCATAAGCGTGACTTCGACCAGATTTCGTCCAGATTTCGACCGCCCGATACGGTTCTTTCAATCCGCGGTCCCAACGTCCCGACCCCTTCCCCCTTCCCCTGCGGCCAAAGTATCTTGACGCCCAGGACTCAATTTTGATGGCCCCCTGGGGCACGATGACGGACCATAGCGGCCGAAATCCGGGACAAACGCCAGATTGGCAAAGTCAAAGCAGATACCAATGCCTTGACTTTTTCAGTGCGTCCCTTCTGCCACGGTCACCGGGCCCGGTGAATACCCACAGAGGCCGAAAGCGTCGAACAAACCTCCCGTCCTGATGTTACCAGGACGCGAGCACGTCTGGGTTGGCAAAATCAGACCGTCGGGGATCGGGAACGCCCTGACATCGCTCCGGGACGGGCCACCAGTACCCCGAGGCTGCCTGCCAGGGGCCCGCTCCCGACCCCGCCGTGCTCAACAGCATCGGCGACAGGTCCGGGTTCTTCGGCTTCCTGCGGGCGGCCCAGGGGAGCACGCGGCCCCTGTGAGCCCACGGCCCCGTCTGCTACAGTAGAGTGATTCCCCTGAGATCCGAGGCTCCGACAAGATTGGAGCGGCCTGTCTTTGGCTACTTCCGGCCTCCCCTCCTCGGGCCCCGGGCCCGTGAAGCAACGGCTCGGGACGAAAGAACTGCCCCAGGGAAGTGGTGCAGACCTCTGGGGGTCCTCGCAACTGAAAGGTGGAGCGCCGGATGTCTGGATCTGGGAGGACAAAATGTAGCAATGTTTGGGATGCTGCCCAGGGTTTTTGGGTATACCCCAAACCACTGGATGTAGACTGGGCGGCAAGAGACGGCGCATGTACTGTGCTGATGGCTACACTGGTAAGGAACAGCAGAGTTATTTGAGTGCAAGTCTGGGGCTGCTGCTTTTAGTAGATGCAGGCAAGCTGCGGCATGTCCGTACTGTTAGGCTGGCCTGTCTGACTGGCCTGTCGGCGGTGAGGCTGAAACGCGCAAGTACTACACTCTTTGCTGACGTCTCCCAGAGCCCCTTCCATAACCTGCCCATCCATAGAGACCCTTCCCTGATGCACAGTACGGCTGGCAACAAAAAACAGTGACGTCAAGTACATAGTAGCAGCTCTTGGGATGCTGCCCAGGGTTATTTGGGTGTACCCCTAACCACAGGATGTAGTCTGAGAGGCAAGAAATGGCGTACGTACTGTGCTGCGTAGATATGGCTGGCAGCAAAAAACAGTGGCAATACAACATGTGGCAATTCTTGGGATGCTGCCCATCCTCCACCCTCCTCCTCCTCCTCCTCATCATCATCCTCATCCTCATCCTCATCCTCATCCTCATCCTCCTCCTCCTCCTCCTCATCATCATCATCATCATCATCATCATCATCATCATCATCATCATCATCATCATCATCATCGTCCTCCTCTTGGCCAACTGCGCCAACCTCTCGCAGAAACGGCAGGGCGAACCTCCGTTTCCCTCCTCCCCCCTTGCAAATCTGCGACGAAGGCAAGATTAGATGGGGTCAGAGGAGATGGGGTTGGAGGATCGAGCCGCATCGCCGACACATCGGCGGTGCATCGGCGATGCATCGGCGATGCACCAGTGATACATTGTCGACGTAGGCGATGCATCGGCGACGTCGGCGCGGAAGAAATCGGGCTCCGCATCGAGCCGCATCATCGATGCATCGGCGATGCGGCTCGATCCTCCGACCCCATCTCCTCCGACCCCATCTAGGGCGCCTAGAAAGATGGAGGAACGCCAGAGTCGAGACGAACCTCTGAGGTCTGGCCAGCTCGGAGGACGCACAGGTCGAGACGGGGCCACGAGAGCGCGGATCGAGAACACGGAGCCCCGTCGCCGAAGGCCGACGGCCCGCTGGAGATACGAAAGATGAGACACATCCCAAAGTTAGGGGCGGGCCTGTCTCCCTACAGGCCGATTTTGCAGACAACATTTTAGAAAATTAAGCAATTATTAAACAAACAACTCAAAAGTAGTAAAACAATCGACCCCCGACTACTATCTTTGAATGTCCCTCCTGTAGAGGGACAGGCCCGACGTAACCCAAGGTGGGGGGGGCACACCAGCGAAGAGCACATGGGCAAGCCTCCGAAACCTAGGCTGTTCTTAGCCCTCGTGTCACCTGTACTGGGCGCCGCGGCCGCTTCAGCAGAAGAAGGGCAAACGGCACAAACATCAACCTTTGGCGTTCCGCACGGATTTCCTGGATCCGCGCTGGGCCCCCCCGGCGGCGCCTCCGGCGCCGCCCCTGGCGCGCTCCGCGCGCCAGGGAGGGGGGGATCCAGAGCAGATCCAAGAAATCCGCGCGGAGCGCCAAAAGTTTATGTTTATGCCGTTTTTCCTTCTTCTGCTGAAGGGGCTCCCAACGGCGGGGTCGAAACCAGCTTCACGCTGCAGATGTCTTACCCCGCCTTGCCCTTCCCCCCCCCCCAGAAGCCAGGAGAAGGGCACCATGGGACACGGATTATCTGGGGATCTCTGAGATCCAGCGGTTCTGTAACAGATGCATCGGGCGCAGCGGCCAACTCAAAGCGTTCCGGAATGCTCTGGGAGCGTTCCAGAATGCTCTGGGAGCGTTCCGGAATGCTCTGGAGCGATGTATTCCTGTCCTAGCCCCACCCGACCCCGTTCGTCCGACCCGACTGGACTGGGCAACACGCAAGTACCCATCGGTCGGAAAAAGTAGGGAGAACCATGAAGTAGGAAGGCGTTGAAGTAGATTGGGTCTCCGCCCGCCTCCTGAAGAGAAGGGAAGAGGGACAACCACTCGATCATTGAAGTAGGAAGGCGGCTAAAGTATATTGAAATTTGGGACTCCAAGGATACCTACTCTCAACGACCGATGGGTATGACCCTACGCAAGAGTGGCCTTTGGTGCGCGGCTTCAGGGCCCTGGGGGGTAACATCAGGCGCGCAGACCGCTGCCACCGCACCGCATTCAGCGCTCGCGGGGCCCCGTGCGGCCCGCACCAAGGCCACCCCGGTGAAAGGTCACGCTTGCACGCAGGCATGCTGCGTCGGCAGCGAGGGCAGGGGAAGTCTGCGCTGGCGGGAAGGCCTAGACGGGGGTGCCGCTCGGGCAACTTGTGCCACCGTGCAAGAGAGGGAGCAGGAGGAGGACGCGGCCGAAATAGGGGGCGGCTTACACGCAGACATGCGACGTCCTGACTTCGGTACGGCAGGTTCGCGTCGTGTCGACCCCGGCGTTGGTTTTTGACACCGCAGGGATCGTTCAACCTTGAACGATCGGCCATTTCCGCGACGTCCAATCGTTCAACATCGACCGATTCTGGGCCGCCGCCGGCGTTCAACCTTGAACGCCCGCGCTGGGGTCGCCGCCGGTCGACACGACGCAAACCTACCGTACGCGGTCCTCGAAGTCCCGGCCCTTTCCCCAAGGCCGGTTTCTGGTCCCGAATCGTTCTCTCACGGTCCCAAAGCCCACAAGAGGCCTCGGAGAAGCACGGAAAAACACGTCCGTCCTGACCTTGTTCACGACGGGAGCACGTCGGGGGGTCGATGGCCTTCCCCGCCCAAAGGGGTGCCAAAATTCCGAGAGGAGCCGATCCTGAAGAACAGCTTTTTCTCCTCCTCCGTGAGCGTGGCTTTTGGCGGGGTTGCTGCGATGAGCTCTTCGATCTGCGTATCCAACTCCTTCTCTTCCGCGTCGGGCCCCTCCTGCCGATGTGGCTGCGGGCACGAGCAAATGATATCAACGTGCGTGAGCAAGGGCACGATCGGGAGCTGTGCTGCGAGGACGTGTGCACGGGGGAACGAGACACAGCACGACCCCGCAGAGAACATCGGCAAGGACGCGTGGAACCACTGTGAATGAGGCATCGCAAACGCGCTGGCACGACAAAGCAGATCATGCACCTCCCCGAGCTTACACTCCTCTGCCTTCTCGTCCCTCTCCATCTCCTCGCACTCCCCCGACTTCGACACGCCCGAAGTGGATGCGGGAAAAAAGGGTACGAACCCCAACGTCAGATGTTGCCCCAAACCGGCAGCGTCCGCTGAGCGTTGGGCAGTCTACTTGAAGGGGCCCTGGGACACACAAATAAATACAAACCAGTAACCGGATCCCTCATACTTTCCAATATTTTTTGGACTTTCGTCTTCCCCTCCACGTCCCATATTTTCCCATATTTTCCTTGGAATCGACGATTCATTGTGTCGGTGTGTTTTTTCCTCTCCTGTCCACTCCCGGTCTCGAGCGGACAGCGTCTGCGGCGACGCTGACAACGAGCCCTGCTCAAGAAACTGGGCAGGCCCTGCTGACGGTCTTGGTCCCCGCTCTCTCCGCACCCGTGGAAAAACACATACACACACACAAATACACACAAACACAAAAAAAAAAAAAAAAAAAAAAAAAACAGTGGAACAACAACCACACCGTGGTAGAAAAATGAGACAAAAACCACTGTGTGTGTGTTTGTCCACAGTGTGTGTTCTTGTTTTCCACCGTGTCGTGTTTTTCTTTTGTTCCTCTGACTCCATCCTGCCGACGACACCTTCCCCCTCTTCTCGGCTGCACGCAAGAAGTGGTCCCGGGCCCGGGTGATCTCTGGTGCGCGGCTGGAGAAGGGGGCCGCGGGGGACGCCGGGTCCACGCGTGCAGGCCAGTGCTGGGAGGACCACCGCGGGGCCTGCGCCAAAGGTCGCTCCAACGAAAGGCCATTCTTGCGTCAGGTCGGGCGCGTCCTCCTACAGTCGGGGCGTTGACCCAAGGAACCCCAAATAAGGAACGAGGCCCCTTTTTTCCATAAGTTAAACTTCGACGTCCGATCGAAAACATAAGGAAAGCCTGAGGCAAGCTGCGAAACACTTAAGGAACGCGGAGCCCCTCCCCAACCAAAAGGGTTCCTTCTTCAGGGCCCCGACTGTACGTCAGGTCGGGCGCGTCCTCCTACAGGCGGCTTTGGGACGACAAATAAACAAAGACACCCAAAATAAGCAAACATGGTCCAACAACAGCCATTGAAACATCGTCCCCGTGCTTATAGCATGTTTGAAGATCCCCCCTGTAGAAGGACATGCCCGACTTAACTCTTACGCGTAGCCGATCCTCCTCGCTCCCTCGTCCTCGCCTCCATCCTCGCGCCCTCCGCCTCTCGAGCTCCTCTTGGCCCAGGAGTCCCTCCCTGTGGGGCGCACTCCCGAGTGAGCTCTTCACGTACGCCTCACGCATGCAGTGAGGGCGGCCATGAGCTCACTGAACACAAGGATGAAGGCACGCTTCCGCTGCCCTCTGTGAAATCAACGAGCTCACCTTCGCCCCCACTGCATGCACCCCGACGCCCTCTCCAGCGGGAGGCCACAGCAGAGTGATGAACAGCGAAACCAGGCACACAACCACACGGAGGAAAGATCCGCGGATCCGGCACGAGCCATCAGGCCAGTGCCGCCCGATCCGTCGACGGTGTGCGCCGACTTGTCGATGGCAACGGGGCCCGTCGCTGATCTGCGCGCCTGGCACCTCGACGACACTCGACGAGGAGGGCGATGCATACGCCACTCTCTGGGCGACCGGCAGGCCCGGCTCTCCCGCAGACCGCCGGCGCAGCAAGGCAACACCCTGGCACGGCAGTGCGCCCGAGAGTTGTGCCCGCCGTCGAGATCGCGTCGAGTGCTCTGACTGAAGACCGGATTGTGATGAATACTTCGGGCCCCCAAGAGGCCCCAAAAAGTCCCCCAAAAACAGCCCCCCGAAGGCATCACAACTGCCTCCAGTAGGCCCCCGGCATGCCTCGACGAGATCCCGGCGAACATCCAAGGGGCCCCACCACCCAGGCACGGTGGCGTGATTCGCCGTAGGCGTCTTCGATCCGCCGCCCCCTGTGCTGGATCCTTTCGCATCTCTGCAACGGCCTTTCCCCCGCCCTGCTGATGATGCCGCCCCTTCTCCGCCCCTCCCCCCTAGGGGCAGGGGAAAGGGGGAGGAGGAGGAGGAGGAGGAGGAGGAGGAGGAGGAGGAGGAGGAGGAGGAGGAGGAGGAGGAGGGAAGGAGAGGAGAGGAGGAGGAAAAGAAGGATGAGGAGGAGGAGGAGAAGGAGGAGGAGAGGAGGAGGAGAGGAGGAGGCGGAGGAAGAGGATGAGAGGAGGAGGAGGAGGAGAGGGAGGAGGAGGAGAGGAGGAGGAGGAGGAGGAGGAGGAGGAGGAGGAGAGAGGAGGGAGGAGGAGGAGGAGGAGAGGAGGGAGGGAGGAGGAGAGATAGGGAGGAGGGGAGGAGGAGGGAGAAGAGGAGAGGGGAGGGATGAGGAGGAAGATGAGGAGGAGGAGGAGGAGGAGGAGGAGAAGAGGAGGAGGAGGGAGGAGGGGAGGAGAGGAGGAGGAGGAGGAGGGCGGCGAGGGGGTATGGGGAAGGAACGCGCGAAGAAGGGGAGGGCGGAGCTTGTTTTGTGGGCCCAGGCGGGGGCAGAGGGAAAGAGGAGGATGGAGGGGACTACAATCAAAACTGATCGTAAGGATGCGCGACATGGATGCAAGCCTCTTGGACACCCATGTCGAAGCTTTTTCGAGCGCAGCGGGCCACCAACGATGGACAAAAGAGGCAAGGATGCAAGGGTACCCTTTGGAAGGTTACCCTTCCTCACCATCGGTTTCGACTGTATGAGGGACAGAAGACAGAGAGATGGATGCATGGGAAAAGGGAGAGGGACCAGAAGCAGTAAGATGAGAGGAAGAGGAGGAGGATGAGGAGGAGGATGAGGAGGAGGAAGAGGAGGAGGAGAAGGAGGGATGAGGATACGTAGAGGCAGGGGGCAGGGAGAGAGAACAAACAACGAACAAGGGAAAGAGTGCAGAAAAGGAACACGGAGGAGGGTGGAGGGGGAGGCAGATAGGTCGGGAAGGGGCTGAGATGGAGGGCGGAGAAGAGGACGGGGAAGAGAAGTCGGAGGAGATGAGTGAGGAGGAAGCGATGATGGATGAGGAGGAGGCTTACGAGGAGCAGGACAAGGACTAAGTGAAATATTACCATGAGGAGCGACAGTCGAACCCACGAAGCGAAGGAGCAAGACATGCGAATCGTGAAGATGAAGACGATGACGTCGACGACGATGATGATCGGAGGAGGAGAGGGAGAACGAGGAGGAGGAAGGAGGATGATGAGGAACGACACGATGATGAGGAACGAGACGAAGAGGCCGAGGAGCAGGAGGAGGGGGACGTCGACCACGACGAAAAGGGTGGAGGGCACGTGGGCGACCGAGCACTAAGGCTACAGCAGTGCCGACGCGGCCGCAAGAGACCATCGCAGGAAGCCCAGCCCTGAAGACCCGCTCGCCGGATGCACACGGGGGGAGGGGGAACCAAGAGCACACCCTGCGAAATGCTTAAGATATCATGGGTTAAGAAATTCATAGTCTCAGAACTTGAGTAGAAGCCCAGAATTTCCATTAAAATCTTAGGATGTACATGGAAACATTAAGAATAATCGAGACCCTGGCCGAAAACTTGGGTTTTCTTAAACATCGCCTAAGGGCACGCGGGCGGCGAGCACTGAGGCTACAGCAGTGCCGACGCGGCCGCAAGAAACCATCGCAAGAAGCCAAGCCCTGAAGACCCTCCTCCTCCTCCTCCTCCTCCTCTTCCTCCTCCTCCTACTCCCTCCTCCTCCCCCCCCCTCCCCCTCCTCCTCCTCCTCCCTCCTCTTCCCTCCTCCTCCCCCTCCTCCCCCTCCTCCTCGTTCTCCTTTTCCTCCCCTGAGTGAAACATTAAGAATAATCGAGACCCTGGCCGAAAATTTAAGGTTTCTTAAGCATCGCTGCAGAGACCTCCTCCTCTCCTCTCCTCCTCCTTCACCTCCTCCTACTCCTCCTACTTCCTCCCTACTACCCCCCCTCCCCCTTCCCTCCCTACTCCTCCTCCTCCTCCCTCTTCCTCCCCCTCCTCCCCCTCCTCCTCGTCCTCCTTTTCCTCCCCTGAGCACCCTGAACGCAGCAGTTTCTTTTTCCACGGCCGCGGGAGGTCCACGCGCGGCGCGCGGCAAAAACGCGGCCGCAGGAGACCCTCGCGGAGAAAGCCCAGCCCTGGAAACCCGCTCGCCGGATGCGCACGGGGGCGGGGGGAACCAGGAGTAGGCCTCCTCCTCCTCCTCCCTCCTCCTCCTCCTCCTCCTCCTCCTCATCTCTCCTCCTCCTCCTCCTCCTCCTCATCTCTCCTCCTCCTCATCTCTCCTCCTCCTCCTCCTCCTCCTCCTCCTCCTCATTTTGGCTCAAGTGTTCGCATGCCTGGTGCGCGGCCCACCGTCCATGGGATGGAGGCCGCCGCGCGACGGGCTAAAGGGGCTACCGCCCCCGCGCTGGTCGCGGCCCTCGTGGAAGCCGTTGGAAACAATGGCCGGGCCGCGGGAGAGAATAGGAGGAAGGCTGTAGTTGAAAATGATCTCGTCGCGCGGCACAAATACGAACTAGCGAACAGCACGTCTGGACACTTCGAATGGGCCAGGCCAGCGCTGCAAAAACTACGAGTGGCCAGCGCTGAACAATTGCGCGCCGGCAACTCCCAGGGCACGCGATGAAAAAACTGACAAGGCCAAGCGCTGAAAACACCAGCTAACCGAAAAACCTCAGGCGCGCGCTGGAACACCTAGCCGCGGCAAACACAGAAAAAAGTTTAGGGATGGGAGCGGCGACGGAACGCGACAAGCGGCAGGTGAAACCCACACACACACAAGTGACACGTGACACCCCGAAAACCGTGTGACAAAACCTAACTGTTTTCACTCGTACTCTGGAACCCAACATGGTGCCGTGCAATACTGGATCAACACACGGGTGACACGCGTCACCCCGAAAACCGTGTGAGAAAACCGATTGTTCCATTCGTATTCTGGGCGTCAACGTGGGCCAAACAGTGAGAACAACACACGGGTGACACGTGCCACCCCGACAACCGTGTGAGGAACAACAACATGTTCGACTCGCATTCTGGAGGCCGACATGGGGCCGTACAACATTATACCAACACACGGGTGACACGTCTCATCCCGAACACCGTGTAAGAAAAACAACGTTTCCAATCGTATTCTGGACGTCGACATGTGGCCGTACATTGTAAGACTAACGAACCAATGACACGCGTCACCCCGAACACCGCTCTAGAACAAAAAACAACTCTCCACTCGTATTCTGGACGCCAACCTGGGGCCATACAATGTGAGAACAACACACGGGTGACACGTGTCAACACGAACACCGCACCAGGAAAACACAACTCTCCCACTCGCATTCTAAACGCCAGCATGGGGCCATACTAGGTGAGATCAACGCATGGGTGACACGTGACACCTCGAAGACCGTGTGAGAAAACACGATTATTCCACTCGTATTTTGGACTCCAACATGGGGCCATACAGTGAGAGAACAACACACGGGTGACACGCGTCAACCCGAACACCGCGCGAACAACAAAAACTCTGCCACTCGCATTCTGGATGCCAACATGAGGCCATACAGTGAGAGAACAACACACGGGTGACACGTGTCAACCCGAAAACCTCCTGAGAAAAACAAATCTTCCACTCGCATTCTAGACGCCAACCTAAAGCCATACAATGAGAGACCAACGCACGGGTGACACGTGCCACCCCGAAAACCGTGTGAGAAAAACCGATAGTTCCACTCGAATTTTGGACGGCAACACGGGGCCGTACAGTGTGGGTCTAACACACGTGTGACACGTGTCACCCAGAAAACCGCGCGAGAAAAAACACTTGTTCCACTCGCATTCTGGACGCCAACATAGGGCCATACTGTGTGAGAACAACACACGGGTGACACGTGTCACCCCGATGAACCGTATGAGAAAACTCAACTGTTCCACTCGTACTCTGGACGCCAAGATGGGGCCAATGCGCGACTAACAAACGGGTGACACGCGTCACCCCCAAAAACCGTGTGAGAAAAGTCAATTCTTCAACTCGTATTCTGGACGCGATACCCGCGGCTCTGAGGAGGGAGGGCGCGCTTCGCGCGTCATGGCCAAGTCGTGCTCGCGAAAATACGCGCCGGGCGTGGCATCATCTGGACCCTGGAAACGATTGATCTGACGCGCTGCGGCCTCAGGGCAGCTCACGACGGTCTTTGCAGCGCTTCGTCACTGCTATTTTTCCAGCAAGCACATTCGCACTTTTTCAAGCGACCCGGCAGATCCCACGGTAGGCCAACGCGTTAAATACAAGTTGAGGCACCCGCCCGAAAAACAAAGAGAACACACCGCTGATTCCGTCGATGGCCGAAGGCCATCGTCGGAAAAACTGCCCGCGTACTTTGCGCGATAAGATGTGACCAAGCAGGACGCGTGGCGAGGCATTGCGTTGGAAATGGTAAACGTTGAACAACAAATTGGTCGGTTGGCATGGATACCTCGCAGCAGGGGCGGGGCCAGCGTCGAAAATAGGCAAAAGCCGGAAAGAGTAGAAGGGCCCGCCCCAGACACTCTTTCCAGCTTCCATGCATGTCTCGATGCGGGGATGTTGGGTTCGATCCTCCTCCCTCGTCCCCCTCCTCCTCCTCCACGGGGCGGGGATGTCACACACGCCCGCCGTCCGGGAGCCGAGCCCCCACGCTCCCGGTAAGCTGGGCATCCCCGCCTCGCATCCGCACACCTCCCTGTTTTCTCCTCCCTCCATCCTCGATCCCTCCCTCTCTTTTCCTACCTCTTTTCTCCTCCCTTTTCCCTCTTTTCTCCTCCCTCTTTTCTCCCCCCTCCCTCTTCTCTCCGTCCCTCACCCCTCCATCCTAACAATTCCGGACGCGCTATCGGCGCAAGCCTGCTGCAACGCAAACAAATACCAGGACCCTGGCTGTGCGCCACGCGCCACATGGTGCGAAGCATCGAAAAGCGATATGCGAAGGACCTCCCTCCGTCCATCCTTTCCTCCACCCATCCTTCCTCCCACCCCTCCTCCCTCCTTCGCAGACATCCGTCTGCTCTAATTTGTTCGATGCGTGGGGCCCGGAAGTCTGGACCACTTCCCCAGGACCGGACTTCTCGTCCTGACTCATTTCTTGACAGTCCCAGGGCCCGGACAGGGTCCCCGGAGGCCGAAAACAACCCCAAACCGCCAGCTCCGATTTTCTTGGAACGTCGGATCTCATGGATCCACCCTCCCATTCGTTCGGTCGCACTGTGGACCCTGGAGGCCCCTGTGGCACTGCGGCATATGTTGAGCAGGGACCGACCGTCCCAGCTTTCCTATAGACCTACCACGAGATATTCCTAGAACCCCAAAATGTTAGAATAACAAAACAGCATGATTACAACATGAGCCCTACGCGCTAAAACACGACAGTCCCAACCAGAAGTGTTCTAAACACATTTCGTCGCAACCACAAAAAAGTTCGCAGAACATTGCCCAAAATAGGCCCACAGGCGAGCCAGGACGCTTCGCCACTGCGTGAATCTGCCGAAGCCGGGGCGTGAGCTCTGCCCGGCCGACTGCCTCCAGGCCTTCGGCCTGGACGGAGCCCAGGCGCGGCCCCTCGGCGCGAGGCCTCGAGCAGGGCAGCAGGCCAGCAGCCTGCCGCCAGAGGGCGACTCGTTGTCCTCAGCGGGGCCCCCGTCGCTGGCCCCCGGCAGGACGATCGCCCCCTGCCAGGGTGGCGCAAGGTCCGCTTGCACGGGCCCCTCCTGGGGGTGTTGGACTCATCGGACCTCTGCCCCCCTTTCCCCCTCAGCGGCGTGCGATCCTCGGATCCTCCATGCCTCCCCCGGACCAATCGAAAGACAAAGCCAGGCCTCCGACGTCCGACGATGCGACTCGCTCGGCACCTGGCCCGGGGAGGGAGGTCCCCAGGCCCCCTTCCGCGGGGAAGGGCTGCTCTTCCCCGGTCCACGCGCGATGGCCCCCTCCTCCTCCTCCTCCTCCTCCTCCTCCTCCTCCTCCTCCTCCTCCTCCTCCTCCGCCAAGCCAAGCCAAGCCAAGCCAAGCTCATCCGCTCAAAGAATCAAAACTCAGAAAACAAGAAAAAACGCCAGGGGCAGTCGCTCCCCCGGAGAGCACGGAGCCGAGTAAACACAATCCCGCCGGCCGTCCGGACTGAGGTGGTCTAGCGAATTCTCCCTTTCCTCTTCCAAAAGCCCTCTTCCCTTCGGGGAGGGTTACCCCAAACCTAATCCCTTTTCCCGTCAACTCTCATGGGCATGGGCCGGTGGAGGACGACGATGATCTCGCGCCTTGCGCGGAGGGAGGGGGGGGCAGGAGGCCACAGCGATAGGAGGGGGGGGCTGCGCAGGGGAAACCAGAGACAATTCAGAGAGGCGGCGAGTGATCCACGGGCAACCCTCGATCAGAAAGAAAGGACCAGCACACAACGGACAGTGCTGAGCAGGGAAAAGGATACCAGTAAGGGGGGCAAGCCGTGCCAGGCGCATGCTGGATGTGCCCAGTAGGTCTGCGGCCTCCCTCCTCACGCCCGCGAGGCAAGGCCAGCTCTGCTGGCAAGAATGGTGGAGCACCTGTAGAAGGAACAAACAAGATACACAAAACAATTGGTCGTTCCGCGCGGACTTCTTTGGATCTGCGCTGGACCCCGCTCCCTGGCGCGAGGGGCGCGCCGCGGGCGGCGCCGGAGGCGCCGCCAGGGGGGGCGGGCCCAAGCGCGGATCCAAGAAATCCGCGCGGAGCGTCAAAAGTTCTTGAACATGGCGATTTTTCTTTTTCGAACCTGCCCCCCGCCCTCCCGCCCTCCCGCCCAGGGCCTCCCCCCCCCCGCCCTCCCGCCCTCCCGCCCTCCCGCCCAGGGCCTCCCCCCCCGCCCGCGAGGCAAGGCCAGCCCTGCTGGCAAGAGGTGGCGGAACGACTGCCGCCCTCCTCCAGCCCTCCCGCCCTCGCTGCGCGCCCCGTGTCCCGAAGGAGCAGTGGGGGTGAGCCGGGCCTCGTGAGTAGCCTTCGGA
>CAUYUJ010003466.1:55000-78760 GCA_963575745.1 Prorocentrum cordatum | reverse complement strand
CGGGCCGGGCGAAAGGGGGGGATTGGGAAGGGGGGGTTACAAAATTTGCTGCATGCAGCTGGTTTCGGCCTCAAGGAGGGGCCCATTCCTCGATACATAGCCGCCTCCGGCGCCGGGAGGCGCCGGGAAAATCAGCTACGTGAGCTGATTCTCAAACCCCCCCTTTGCTATCCCCCCCTTTCGCCCGACCCGATCTGTCTCCCGACGATGCCCACTCGTGGTGCCGATGGTTCTGGAGGGCGTGCGCCACGGCATCGTGCTGTCATAAGCTGGCCATCGCTCGGACGTCCCTTCCCCGTGCTTTTTTCGGTTTCGTGCGTGGTTTTTTGGCTCGATGGTCCAGGATGGTCCTCGATGGTTGCCGCCGAAGGAAAAATGCACACGTCCGAGCGATGCCAAGCCTCGTGCTACCGATGGTCTGGAGGACGTGCGCCACGTCACCGTGCTACCATGAGAGGGGCATGATGGTGCACGGGTGGGCTTTCCTGGCCCGGGCAAGCCCGGGCCACCCAAGAAGCCCTCGACCTGGAGCTCAGGAACGGCCCGACATCCAGAGGCCCTCCCGAGCCCTCCGCTCTATAGGGCTGGCGTGCCTCTTCCACGGCAGCCCTTCTATGCGCGGAGCGCAGGGCACTGAGGGCCACCCGGGTCTCCGGCGTTACCCGCGGCTGTGAGGCCGGGCGTGCACTGGGCTGCCCGAGGTCCCACGGCAAGTCGGCGGCGCGCCTGGGGGGGGGGGAAGAGAGCGGGGGCGGACCTTTTCTGGAGGCTCTGGAGGAAGCCCTCTGAGCCTTCTTCTCCGGAGCCACGCGCACGGGCTTCCCAGAATCCCAGAAGGCCACATGGAGGGCTTCGGAAGAGCCCCCGCGGCCTCCCGAGGACGCCCGCCCCTCGCGCTGCCAGACCCCCCTTTAGTAAAACGTGGTTTAGTGAAAACGACCTGAGGCCCAAACCTGGCGGGCACAAGCCTGGAAAACAACGGCCACGGCGCCCTCTCGAGAACCGAAAACGGACAATTCACTCATCGACGCGTCGCTGTTGGGGGTTCTGCCCACCCCCGACCGATGGGGAGCCGTGTCGAGCAAGACCGCGCGGTGCTGACGTCGCTGCGGGCTGCTGCGCCATGGCGTGCCTCGCTCGACCCTGTGGACGACACCGCGGCCTCGCGGAGGGCGCAGGAAAGCGTGCGAGGGCGGCCGCCGGTGCCCGGCCGCGGGCGGCCCTGTACCGCTCGAGGGGCCGGCCGCTCCGGGGGGTCGCTGCCGCGGCAGCGCGAGCCCGCGCGAGGCCGTCCCGGCCATCGCTCGGACGTCCAGGCCCTGTGCTTTTTGGGAGTTTCGTGCGGGGTTTTCTCGCCAAGTGATCAAGAATGCTCACCGATGGTCCTCGCCGAGGAACAAACGCACATCTCCGAGCGATGCCAAGACTCCTGGCCATCGCTCGGACGTCCATTCCCTGTGCTCGTTTTTTGGTTTCGTGCGTGGTTTTTTCGCCAAATGACCGAGGACGCTCCTCGATGGTCCTCGCCGAGGAAAAATGCACACGTCCGAGCGACGCCAGGCGACTCGCACTCCGTGGGCGATCGATGACTGACACGTCGGTCGGAAGCAGGCGGAAACATGAGGCAGGGAGGCGGATCGAACAGGCTGGGCTCGGGCCCTCCCAGAAAGAATCACAGGACACCGCCAAGCCGTATCGGTTCTTGGGGCAGGAGGGCGCTTGAGGTAGATTGGGACCTGGGGATCCAGAAAAACCTACTTTCAACGACCGGCGTGTCACTTTTCTCTCCCCCGCGGTGCGCACGGCGGCAGTGCCCGGGGTGCACTGGGGGGAGAGGGGCGTTACGTTATAGGGGGGGGGGGAGCCAGGGGCTATCATGCCCATTACGCCCCAAACAGTGAAGGAACACGCTCCAGCGCGTACCCGCCTCGCACTCCTCAGGCGATCGACGACTCCATTTTTTCTCTGGTCGAAGGCTCCACGCGCGCGTGGGACCTCCTCTTCCGTCGCTCAATCGAGTGTTGCTCGCGCCGCCGGCCCTGCCCAGCGCGGCCGCGCGTGGCGACCCCGCATCCTCCGCGAGAGCCCACCTCGTGGTCCCACCTCCCCCGTGCCCTCGGCAGGCGTCCACAGCAGGCAGACACCTATAGGATGAGACCTCGTGCTGTCAACAATCCGAGGGCACAACATCCCTCGTCGATCCGTGAGTGTCCTGAGATACCCCAGAGTTGTGGATGCACCGACAAGGGGCACTCTAACCGCTCTAGCATTGCATGGCACATGTCTTTAACCTCTGTTTTCTACATGCTTTAAACATGTTCGAACCATGTTTAAAGCATGTTCTAGCACTTTACGAGTATAGTCTTACTCTGTTTTAGACATCTGGGAATTACTTTGGCAATCTCCCTCCTCTCCATTGATCGTCGTCCACAGCCCCAGTGCTTCTGTAGGTCACTGAGGCCAGCCGGGGGATACGACATTTCCGTGGAGCACCCGCTGGTGGGTCAATGTCGTACAGACTTGATGTGCCTGCTGCACTCGCGGGCCGTGCTCGGATGGCCCCATAGGGACCGACAAAAAAAAACAGCCCCTGGATGCCGAGGCAGCGAAGATGCAGCCGTCGTGTATGGTTGCTCTCGGCGCCTGGAAGTCTGTGCAGCCGTCGTGTATTTGGACGCCCGAAATGGGTACGGAAAGATTGGGCACAATGCCCAACAGCAACTGTTGTCCCGAACCAACAGCGGCCGCTGTTGGGCAGGCGGCCTCCTGTCTCGAATGAACACAGGCCGCGGCGGCGTGGACAGCGAGTCCTGTTCAAAATGAACAGGAACTGCCGTTGGGCAATGTACCCCTTCTTTCCGTGCCCATGTCGGGCGTCCAGAAGTGTATGTTTGTGCGCGGCGGCTGGAGGTCTGCACCCGGCTGTGGCCGCCCTAGGGGCCAAACAAAAAAACGCTCCGAGGACTCCTGCCCCGAGCCTCCCCTTCCTGCAGGGAGGGAGGGAGGAGGAGGAGGAGGACGAGGAGGAGGAGGAGGAGGAGCTGGGAGGGAGGACGTCTGAGTCCGTGGGTCAAGCATCGACCCACGGACAGGTCCTGGGGGGGGAGTCGAAAGTGAGCCTGGTAACTCAAATAGGGCATATAGCCTGGCAAATTGCATCCATCGCTCTGCTGTGAAGGTACAGTATGAGGGGTGGATGGGTAAGATAGGATAAAATCGATGTAATGATCTTTCCAGCACATAGCGAACACTCGCGGTGCCCGGGCAAATAGGGCGCGCGTGCCTTGAGCCCAAGGCAGCGGCGCGCGAGCTATGCTCCCGATACTGTAACATCTCCCAAAGAGCTACCCTTAAAGTCGGGAGGGGAGGAGACGGAGAGCATAGTCGCACGCAAAGATCGCGCGCACGACTGTTTGCAAAGAAAAGAAAACAGTGCGTACAGTCTGGTCAAACACCAGACTGTAAGGCGAGTTTCCTCGCAAAGTATTTCACGCAAATACAGGACAGCCCCTTCAAACAATGAAGGGCTATCGGCTTAGTTAGAGGTAAGCCAAAATTAGGCCATACCTCACCAAGCAAATGTGTATTAAGGCAAAGAGCCTGAGTTGTACGAAGCCGGCTCGTTGCCAGGCGTGAAATATAAGGCTCGTTTCCGAGCAGCTAAAGGGGCGCCTTTATAGTAGGCGCCCGTGCTGGCAAACTGGACCGCGAGGGCAACAAGGACAGACTAAAATTGATTAGACTTGGGTTTGTCTCTGTCCTCGGGGCCCCGAAAGGGAACAAATTGCTTCACGTCATACTTAAATGACTGAGTGCCTGACATCACTTCCAGAAGCAGCTCCCGATCGATGCTTCCCTTTGTATGCCCATCTGCGGTCATATCCCTAGTATCACACCATTGCACATTATGTACTATACCTATATCCATGAGCTCACGTATCCAACTGATATGTCCAAGCAGAGTCCGTTCTGCAGGTATTTTGAGATCCCTGCTTGATAAAGATTTGTAGACGGACTCAGCGTCTATGGTAAGAGAGACTTTGATAGCAAGGCCTCCAACTTCACGCATGTCTCGTAGTTGTCGTGGAGTCAAAGCCCCTGCCTTAAGCTCGTGGAGAGTAATGAGCGTAGGGTAACACTCATCAAGGTTATGTGCGGCTGCAAGTGCCTCCGCAGCATAACTGGACCTCACCTGTAATCGGTGTGATTTGCATAGTCCGTCACAGAGGTGAACGACGGACTTGCCTTGAGGCGAGTTTCCTCGCCGTAGTACGTTGGCCCCGCGTATGCCGTAGCCCTTGGTCTCGTCATCCTCCTCCCCGGTAAGCTTCCGATACCCCGAATCGCTATGGATGTCAACTTCATTCGTCGGCTTCATCCGAGGGAAGGTGATACGTTTCGGGCTGCTGATCAGCTTTCGCGTCACAGCATTCAAACGTCTGACTTGCAAATTGGTGGGCTCTTGAATTTTCTGAAGAGAGACCACATATACCATGAGCCAGATTTGGGTAAGAAGGGCATAGGCGAGGGCTCCTCGCAGGCTGACGAACATGTCGGTAATGAGTTTCGTGGCTTTGGCGTCGGCCGCCGCTCCTGTAAGTTCTGGGTGTGTGATAGGACGTAGTTGTTTAATGTACTCGTCCTGGTCCATGATCACATCTCCCTGATCATTCTTAGTGTAGCGAACGGCGCAGTTCGTATATGTGTGCTTGTTGAGCTTGCATTTGCCAAACACCTTTTCGACACGTTGTACATAGTCGTCTATATTTTTCTCTAGACCTGTCATATTAATATCATCTACATGTTTTGCCGTCAGAAGGTCTTGGCTGAATTCAAGTTCAGGATCGTAGCTGGTCGGTGTAAGTCCTATAGCTCGTGTGGTCGTACGAAGTTTGAGAGAGAACGCTCTTGGAGCGTCCTTAGTACCCGTTCCTGGTTTAAGGCATCTAAGACAGCGTCGACTTTCGTCGTAGGATGAGAAGCCGGGTAATGTACGAAGTACCTGAGCGCTTCCTGGTGGAAGAGTAAAGCAAACCATGCGAGTTTCCTCGCCGGTGGCATGGGCAAGTTCCTCATAGGTCAAACCCTTGAGGAACGCCTTATCGATATCCATGGATGCTAAGATCCACTCTGGATGGCATGCCGCTTCACTTGCCAGGAGTCGTTGGGGCTGCCTTCTGGCGGTTCCCGAGAATGTTTCCACATCGAAAGCCTCAGTATCCATAAATCCACGAAGGACCAGTCTGAGACGAATGGTTTTAACGCTCTCGGTACCCATCTTTACGAACTTCCACTTATATACATATCTGGACGTCATGATGTTGGAAGCTTTGGATAAATCGTACATCTCAAAGCATCGATTATCAATCCAGATTTTGAGCTCAGTATATAAGGCTTCACTAACCTCCTTTGGGTGTGCTGCTATGTCGGCTTTGGTTAGTAGATCATCTTCTTTGACAACCACAGCACGTTTAGCAGCAGAGGATACATATACTCTCATCGTTGTGACCATATCGGTATCGAGCTGTGCAAGTTGAGTCTGATCCAACACTGTTTTAGACATTTCTGATGTAAAGCATAGTTCAACGTAAGGACCGTATTCATCACTGTCTAGAGAGTAGCTCTCGTCGGCTGTGTTTGAACAAAGAGAGACTAGACAGGACTCACATGATTTCGGCTCGTCTCCGAGCATATCTGATGATATAATATCATCTTCGTCCACAAATGCTGAAACCAAAACACACTGGTCGGGCAGCATAGTTGTTGGGACGCAATAAAGATAATCATCGGTAATCGTCGTAGGATGAAGGTCCATACGTAGCTCGTCGTACCACTCTTCCAGCATCATAGCTTCAATATTGTGTTCCTCATTTTCCTCATAGATTGTCGACAGACGGCCTTCGCTCGGCGATGAAGCGTCTGGTGTGTCTGGAGAAAGCCTGTTTCCAGGCGACTCGTGTTCTCCAGACGTGTTGCTTGGATGCTGATATTTAGCCAAATCGTCGTGAAATCCTAAGGAAGGGACACGTGAAGTCAAGCATTGAATGAGTGTGGAGTGAGTGCTATCAGTGATCTGAGAAATGTTTAAGCCAGTGCCCACGCATTCGTAATAGGGGAACGCCGGGCTGATGTCGTTGTCATAGTGGATCAGCGTAGACCCGGTGGCGTACTTTACTGCAGGTAGGCTTGACACACTCTTAGCCAATCGAACTGCTACTACATGTTCTACTCGGAAGTAATTCCGCACGAGATACTGTAGTGCTAAGTGTACGCGCGGGTGAAACTTGCTGTCGTCTGACAGATTAAGGTTTCCCTTGTAATCGGGGATATACCCGAAAACTTTGGCAGGTTTCCCTGCGCTGAGGTGTGCCACATAAGCAAGGACGGTTTGCATGGCCATATTATCCATGCCAAGTTCCCGTGTGAGGAGACATTCGATGTATAGTGTGTGACGAGCATCAGGATACATCACAATTACCTCACGAGATCCTGCCTTGACAACAATATGTCCTCTTTCAGGCACGTTTCGGATCACCGGGAATGGGCCGTTCCAGCCTCCATGGTCGTCCTTGGTGGCAGTAGGTCGGTGGTAGTCGACCAAATCCCCTGATGAGTAGAGGCGAGCACCATCAGGAGTCGTCTTAGCCCTAAGAGCCCGATTTGTCTTGGCTACAGCAGTAGCCTGAGTTATGGCTTCGAGGCTGACTTCCCTTACACGACGTTCTCGTTCGTGTCCTGAAGTCTCGGGTCCCTTGGGAAAGTCAAGGGTATCGAGATCAGGAAGGAAGGAGGGCTGACGTCCTGTGTGTGCCTGATATGGCGATACTCCGTTATAAAACGTAAACGCATTAGTAACGAAGATGCCTTCCGCCAATACTCTAGTGAATACAACAGGGATGTTGTGTCTATTCAATTCTTCCTCAATCATGTGGAGGACGCCTCTGAGAATGCCGTTTCGTGACTCAATTGAAGTCGCGTGTTGGCCCGGTGCTCGGATGCGAAGTTCCGTGCCCTTATTGGCCATCATGCTTTTAGCGGCATCATTATTCAGGGCGCCTTCTCCATCTGAGTATAAAACTTTGAAGGGTCCGTGATAGGCAATCCAGCAGTAGTGGTAGGCGTCGATGATAGCGTCGCGTTCTCTGTCGGAAATTTCAAGGCCTGCTGCCAGGCGAATACAACGATCCATAATATGAAATATGGTCCGTTTCTTGTAAAACATGAGGTCCATTTCCCCTTCATCGAGCCAGTTACCAGGGAGGCTTACCGATGGTAATGTCGAGTTTCCTGGACGTTCCCATGCTCTACATTCCCGACAGGTATCGCAGATTTCCTTGATCATGTTCAGTCGAACGTTATCAAGCCCCACCTTTTCGAGGATTAGCCTCATCTTTGGCTCCTTCGCATGATACCATCGCAGATGCAGTTTTCGGAGTTCCTTTTTCACAACATGGGGTTCGTGACTACGGAGACTCTGTAGACTGTGTTGGATGTCAAATCTCGCCCAGTCGGGTAGTCGTGGAGCCCCAGAGCCGGTGGAGGCAAGAGGGTTCCTTGTAGCTCTACGTAGTTGATCCCCTGTGTTGACTGCGTCTGGAGGTGGTGGTACGCCTTGTAGACGTCCGCGGCGGGCCGCTACCTGTGGCGCATCGCTAGAAGACGCAGAAGGCGTGTTTCCACGCTCGGGGGCGTCTCGTAGCAGGTCGTAGCTGCTGGTACCAGATGTCGGATCGACGTTACCGAAGGAACGTGGTCGTGGTGGCCTGGCGTGTGCGCCTTGGCGGCCACCTGAAGCTGAAGCTTGGCCCTCACCAGGTTTAGGTAGGGGTTTCCACCAAGCTGGCACGGTTTTGCCTTCGGGGTCGTGGTCGTCTGGTAGTTTAAATGGTTCAGCAAAACGACATTTACCAGGTTCGGTATCAAGGTGATTCTTAACACCCTTGCTTCTCGTAAGATCCCTCTGACATGCTGGACATGGCCAGTATACAGAGATAGAGTCATGATATTTGCACTGCGTAGGGTCTCTGTTATGGCTAGGACTGTCCTTTCGGACGTTGTCGATGCATGCCGGGCACGTAGCCACCTTTGGGATGATACGATCACCGATGCGTCTCATACCTTCACCTGGTTCAGCTTGCTCAGGAAGGTCGGCAGGATAAGCATGTGCAGTATTTATAGGCGCGTTTCCGCGCGTGGTGTCAATGGCTTTCGCCAAGTAGACGGCTTCCACGAAGGCAGACTGCAGTCGTCGAGTGTATTTTTGTGCCAGTGAAAGCTCGGTGTTGCACGGTTGTGCGTGCACATGCTGACCGTTGCACTTGAGTCGCTCAAAGGGTTTAAGAATTGTCTTGTCGTTGCTGGTGATATTTGTCGGCTTCTTAATATAGTCACCAGTCGTATCTTTAAGTCCAGTAGCGCATTGATCAATGCGCACGGTCGTGATGTGTGGTCGGTTGGCAAGCTTCGTCCATGGAGAAATATCGTCCACCCATGTTCCTGTCGGTTGTTCGCGTATAAACCACCTCTGAGCATCATCTTGGGTAACAGCAATTTTACCACAATAGATTATGTGTGGTAAGTCTTCCCTGTGGTGCTGTTCCCAAGTGTTATAGTTGACTTTGTAGTTGTAGTAAGATGGTGGTCCTGTGGTGCGGCAGCTGGGTTGCAGTATGGCAACTCGTGCGTAGCATATCTTAAAGTAATGATCTATAACCTGCTGCGCCGAGGGGTCTCCCAGGTCGACATATGTAGTCTTGTCCAAGTTGCCGCCTGAGGAAAGTCCCCTTGAGAAGGCAAGCTCTGAGATGCCACCCTCACCACCACAAAGCTCCAACATATCCACGCAATTGTTATGGCCGTAGCATAGTGTAGCAACTATGCTGTATATGTTAGCGTGTGTGTCGGGCATAGATGTGGGAAGGGTAAGGAACAGGTCATCGTCCTCGTCGGAGCTTATCAGCTCAACAGGGGCGTCAGTACTCCAGGTTGCCATAAGATCCTGTCCGAGTCCTGACAAGTCATCGCCGCAATCGTCATTTCCGTCTTCGACGTGCTTTTTCATGCGGCGAGGCTTGATGCCTGCTTCCTTTTCGGCTTTGAGCCTTTCCTTCTGCTTTATACGCGATTCAGTGGGTAAAGCTTGCTCGTTTTGTTCGTCGGTCTGTGTACTCATTGTCGTGGTGGAATGGGTACATGCGTCAATCGCCAGAGTCGGGAGGGGGAGAGAACAGTCATCTATGATGACGCGTCTATGTTTCTGTGGTGATTGAGTAGGCTCGTTTCCGAGCAAGACCGGTTCCTCGTTTTGCCAGTACAACCGAGTACTGATGTTGGCAACCCCTGCAGGTAATGGTGCATGCCAATCATACCCTGTTGGTTGATCGGTAACTGAGATATCTTGAATAACCGCGTTGGTATCCAGGTTGATTGTTACACGTCGGAAAACTTCAGACCATTTTGGTCCTCCCTTATGAGTCGTCACGTAATGACGAGTATTATGGTCTGTACGTGTATACGTATTTAAGTATACGGGCACGTTTCCGTGCGTGGTGGTACTCCCCAGGATTTTGTCGTTTAGGTAACGGATGAGTGTAGTACGTGTCTGAGCCCGCCATTCAGCATGTCGTACCGTATGGCCGTACCAGTCCAACACATGTTGTGGTATGGCCTGCTTACAGGTACATGTCCACAGCTTCGAGCTAATCGGTATCGATGATGCTACCTGCATATATGTACCACTTGGTGTATTGTCTTGCATATTGAACCGAATACCGAAATGACACAAACGCATCCGTATTACTGACAACTTTAGATCTTCCAGAGTATCACGTACTGGAGATAACTTCCAAACATATCCTGGGGGACCGAATATGATGATTTTCATGCGGAGTTTCTTGGCTTTTATCAACAGGTTCTGGATACGTGACCAGTGTGGGGCCACTCTCTTTCCTGGAGTTCGTATATACCAGTCACCCGGAGTACTGATCCATATGAGAGTGTAATCTCCACTGATCACCGCACCTAGATAGTTTGTGCCCACGCTTGTCACAAGTTCGTTGTGGGAAATACGGTCACAAATATAACCTCGTGTGCGGAGGTCGGCACATGCCCCCCTCGTATCTTCAATGACAAAAACCCTCTTACTAAGGCAGGTTGCCCCGCTGTCCTTGTTACCCCCCGGCTTTTCAGCCATCAGGCAAGACGACGAGGGGGCGACGTCGCCCTGCCATCTTCAAGATGAAGAAGATGTGCCTACAATATCTGCCAACATCTGGGCTTCCCTCAGATGCTGGAGCTCAGCACTGCAGCGCGCCGTGGCCTCAGAGGCGGATTGCTCCGCAAATGCTGTCAGCATCGATGGATTATCCATCAGCTGTTTCAGCACGCCTTTGGACCTAGCGTCGCTGACCGTATGCAATTCACGATTAGTGTATCCCATCACTATTTTACGGCGGGACTGCACAGCGTCCATGGGTACACTACCACCATGCTGGGCCAGTGTCCTGGCAACAAAACAATCGAACGTCTCGAGATCGTCGATGTTGTCGCCTCGCATGGTGGCCTTGGCGAGCGTCTCCATCAACCCCTGGGGCAGGTTTCCCTGCAATTGATTGCGCTCCTGCGCTGGGGTCGGCTCGCCTGTCAGCACTGTCTGGAAGGACGTGCTGCTTGAGCTCGAGGCGGGTTGCCCCGCAGCTCCAAAACGATCACACCTGATCGACAGATGCCCTGACGGCAACTTCGTCGTCGGCATGATTTTGGAGCCTTCCGGGAGCTCCATCTTGACCTGCCCCTTACCAGGGAATATCAGCTTTTCCTGGCCTCGTTCAAGCACGATGATCGTGCGTTTGTCCTGCATACTGTCGAGACCTAGGATGGCTGGCAGGTCCTTTCCACAGCCTGACACAATGTTCGTCTTGTATGAATCGTGTTGGGCTGACCCCTGGTACTCGCAGGCAATGCTAAATGTGCCTACGGTATCCGCTGGGGCCGACCCCTCTCCCACTCCGTTGATATGCAAACGAGAGCGGGGCTCGAACGTACAAGCACGACCATGTGACTCAGCAGCCTGGACGAACTTACGGCTCGTGTTCTCGCCCATGATGTTGATCTTCGAACCGACGTCGATGAGTATGGAATTTCCACCGTCATCCAAGAACGTCTTACTCGGCTGCTTGATGTGCACAGTTTCTGAAGTGTCGGCTGTGTCGGTAGGCGGGTTTCCCCGCGGCACATTCGTACTCCCTGGCGGGTTACCCCGCACGACACTGGCATGCGACTCGCTCTCGGCCATGCGTGCCAGGTCAATGTACTGGAAGTACGACACGTGCTGGGCGTGATCACCACGCTCCTCCCGCCAGTTGGCATACTCATCACGTATGCTCATATGCTGCTCGCGGGTAGTGCGCCTTATCAGCGTTAGGTACGAGTGAAGGGCGATGTCTTGCAGCCCCTCGTTCGTGACGTGATCCCGGTACCGCAGCCACTCCTCGAACTCCTCATTCGTCGCTGAGAAGTTGATGGCCCTGGCTGCTGTTGCTGCTGACGCCGCTGAGGATTCTGATAGGTCTAACGACGGACTATCAGTTTCAGGATTATTGGCATCTAGCATAAACGTTGTGTGCGTATTATCCATCTGATTCTGGAAATGTCGTACACGCAACTCGCGCAGCTGATCAGGGTCCAGTGACATCTCAGCCTCGCCTCCACTCTGGGGAGACATCTGAGGAGTATCATGCAGGTTTCCCTGCTGAGGCGCCGTCATCGGGATAAGCTGATCGAAATATCCCGTTGCCATAGGCGGCCTTACCTCTTCAGGCAGGTGTCCCTGCTGGTGTGACGAAACTGTCTGCATAGCTAGCATCCTGGCCGTCATCTCCTCCACCATGCTCCTCAGCTCCCGCAGCTCCCTCGCTGACTGCTCGGGAGTCTGACTAAGGGAGCCAGTCCATGGGAAGGGCGATGTTATAATGCCAGGTGCACGACAGATCGCACATGGTGGCTGCTGGGGATCTCCCTCACGCTGGTTTGTCACGTGGCCCACCACGTTAGAATTCCAGCATCCCTCGTGGAATAGGTGATTGCACCTCAGGCGGTACACACTATCCCTGGGCTGAAATTCTTCGAGGCATACAGCACAGGTGTCCTCCATCCCAGTAAAGACTTCTACGTCTGCTACCCTGGGATATACCCGCCGCTGCCTCTCCAATACCGTCTCGGAGGGCATGAAGGCTGATGGGGGTGTCCCCGCTGGATTCAGCACTTCCTGCACTTCGACATTTGGCATGGAAGTGGTAGGAGTCACGGCAGGCGAGTTTCCTCGCAAAGATGAGCCCCTATTCCGCACCACGTCGAGTGCAGCTGCACGTGACTGGTCCCGTACACTTTGCACCGCCTGCCTCCTCCTGAAACATGCCTGCTGAGCGCGGTGCGTCTGCCTGATGTAGTCAGGCACGCCCCCACTGCCAGACGATATTGAATGGGCAGTGGGTTGTACAACCACCTCTGGTGATGTTGGAGAAGGCATGAAGGCCATGTGCGGGTACATGGAGTGGTCACTGCAGCGCACATTGGTGAGGTTATGCATCTGATCCGCCAATTCCCGAACAAATTTGTTCGGGACCCTTGTACCGTCAGGGTATAATGGCGGATTCATCTGCGTGGGTGGTGGCCTCTGGCCCTGAGACATGCTCGGATGGGCGTTGAACGCCGGGATAAAGGCTCGTTGCCGAGCGGGGCCCCGTGGGTTGGGACCCTCCGGTTCCCAGGACCAGGCTGGCCTCCACCTCTGCCCACTTGGGTGAGGCAGATTATGGTTCTGCACCTGCTGTACCGCGGCCGCCACTCTTGAGCGATAGTCGTCGGGTATACCCGCCCTGTGGTGGCTTGGTGTACCAGGCAGGTTTCCCTGCTGACTCGTTGGCGTGCCGGGCGGCATCATGTTGAGGAGGGCTGTGCTGTGATCAGCCCTAGCCGCAGCTAGCCTCTCCATGAGTGTGCCGTTTACGGCAGGGCGGACAGGTGTCCCAAATGGGGATTGTGCTGGCGGAGTGCCCGATGGAGTCATGCCCCTTGGAGTGTGCATGCTCTGTGTGGGGCTTGCGTGCATTGGCTCGAACCGAGCAGGTCCGCTTGTAGGCAGGTTTCCCTGCATGGCTTGACGATTTCTCGTGGCCATAGCGGACATTGCTCCCTGGCCTGCGGCCCTGGGATCCTGCTGGTACAGCCCGTCCGCCAGCTGTTCTACCTGGTCAGGGTTCAGCGAAGCTGCAATCTGATCCAGGTCTGAAGTACTTATGGCCTGCCAAGACACGGCGCTCGGCCCTTGGCTTGGGGCACGGCTTGGAGCCGCGCTCCCGGCCTCACTCTCGGTGATCATAAAGATCCGAAAGATCTCAGGCTGATTTCCCAGCTGGGTGGGGCTGCAGCGGTCCCCAACGTCCCTGTGGAGGTAGACCATGGCTGGATCAGCGCCCTCTTGGTCGCGGGACCACTGGTACTTAATGCTGGAATCACCAACATCAGCCCACCTATCTGAGGCAGTCATCGTACTGACAGAGACTCGCGCACGGCGGCTCCCCAAATATTCTGGGTTGCGCCATTGCCTTTCAGTGGTCAGGTCCTCTACATGAGAAATGTAATACGGTTCAATGATACCGTTATCTCCCTCGGACAAGAGGACTCCGTTGTCGGACCAACAGAACTTCATACCATCTTGCATGGCCTTGCGCCAATCTACAAAGATGATGAGATCTGAATCTGGGCCCCACCCACTGTTCACGGCACGGCGGCGCATTGTCGGCACGAAATGGATGTGTGAACGGCCTGTCCCCCTTTTCTTTGTGTTGTGCTCAGGTCTACAGGACAGGCCGTACCACATGATACCTTCGAAAGCGTGCCATCGAGTGCCATGCATGGCGACTTCAGGGCATGGGGCCGGTCTCCCAGCGGGTTCGTCGCACAGTACAATGTAACTGTACAGCGACCATGGAGCTTTCAATGTCCATGAATGCCCCTGAGAGGCGCGGACGAAGATAGCGGGCTCGCCGGAGTCCCGCATTAGCACCTTGAATTGAAGGCGCTGTTTTTCTTCTCCGTCTGGTTCACGAACATGAACAACTTCCATCATGATGGCTGCGAGTTGGTCAACCGAGCGACCATACAACTGCTCGCTAATGACTTTGGCCTCGTCATATTTTGGGTTATGTCCAGCGTGCCTCGAGTGACCTGTGTTCCACGGAAAGTCAGCCACGAGTTCCACGAGGTTAATCCAACCATCATGATCATCAAAAGATCTCAGGCGCCACACAGGATTATGTGACTTATCTGGCGCATGTCTACATATCCTGCTGATAGCTTTGCTTAACCTTTTAAGAGTATCATTGGATGTGGGAAGAATTCCGGCCTTCCTGCATTCCTTCATGAATGACTCATCCACCGAACGTATCGGTGGGAGCTTCCGAAGAGCCAGTCTATCCCTAATCAGATCTGGAGTCCCACTAGTAAAGGATGTGTCTCCTGGGTGGTGCAGCTGAACTACTGGCGGTTTTCCCCGCATCGGAGCCTCTGTTGCCGAAGAGGCCGCGGCTCCAGAAGAGGAGGAAGCTGCGGCAGCAGCGCCTGGCGGGTTTCCCCGCGGAGATGCGCGACTGGCGCTGCCCCTGATCTTCGGCACCCAGGTACCCCTCGACAAAGCACCTTCGTCGGACCTCCTGGAACGAGCCGCCACGGGCGAAGCCGGCGCAGGTGCATACCCACTGCGCTCGAAAGCTGCCGCCCTTTTCTCAATGGACTTACTGCGGCTAAGCGGACGTCTTCGTTCCTCAGTGGGGTCCTGAGGTTGCTGCTTGGGCGCAGATGCTGGTGTAGGAGCTGTGCCAATCGGCGGCTTCGGCGTCGCAGATCGAGACACCTCCATATGCACGTCTGGCCCAGGGCTCCGAGAGTTCGCCTTCGGTTTCGGCGCCGGAGGCGGCTTAGGTGTCGGGGGTTCACTCTTGGCCTTCGAAGTTAGTGGGAGTGGGGGCTTTCTAGCCCCCTTCATGTAGAGCTTGCTGGAATCCTCCAGCATCTTGCGAGTTGCCTCGCGTGTGCGTTCTTCTACTGTCCGAATATGCTCCTCATCTTCCGCCACACGTTGAGCCTTTGTCTCGTCCTTGATGATCGGCTCTGGTTGTTGGGACTGGCTAGAGACGCCAGGCGAGTTTCCTCGCATACCAGGAAGACTAAAGAGCGCGTCTTTCTCTTCCTGGGTCATGGCTACCATTCCCCTTGGAGCCGGAGTAGGTTTCTCTTTTTCTTTCAGATCCAAGTGGCCCAAGATCCCGAGACGACTATACACTACTGCGATCTCTTCCGGTGTCATCGGGTCAAGTGGCGGATGGCCCTCTTTAGGAGGGGTTTTGCCCCTGTTGGGGCTCAGGCCTTCGTTGTTTCCAACGGGGCATCCTGGCCTGTGATTCTGGAACGGCTGGGAACAAGGACCACATGCAGCGTGAGGCCTATACTGCTTGCGAGCCGCGATAATATCTCGCAACTGGGTCCGCGCTTCCTGAATTTCAGGGCGGCGGATGTTTGTTGCAAGCTGATAGCCTCCACGGATGGGCCTGCCATCGCCGTCCCTATAGGCAGGATTGCCCTGGCCAAAGGCCGAGTGTTCCCCTTTTCGGCGTCGTGGGTCGATGTGCGGAAGTAGCTGGCCACCTCTTCTGAGAGCGTGTTCCTTTGGGCCAGCCTGTCTCCACTCACGAGGAAGTCGAGCCTGGGGATGTGGCTCTTCTCTGACGCGCGTATGGGAACGAGATCTTCTGGTGTTCTCATCAGAAGAAGCTGCCGATGCAGCAGGAGCGGCACCCGTTGGAGGTGCTTGAGGAGGCTCCTCTGCGATCCCAGATGGATCGCTCGATGGAGGCAGGTCTCCCTGCTGGGTGGAGCTCGGCGCAAGTGGCTCTTGTGCCGATGGTGATGATGATTCAGACTCATCAGGGTCGAAATCGACCTCTTCCTCACCAGTCACGTCCATCATGAGGATGGTGACGTCATCCTCATCTAACCCACAACCATCGCCTTCTACTTCTTCTGATGTCGAACTACCAATTATGATGGCCATTGGCGCATCTGGTAAAGGCAGGTTTCCCTGCATGGCCGGCGTCTGGGCGTCGCTCGGCTGTCCTGGAGTAGGAGGCACAGTCGTCGGCTCAGGGTCATCGACGAGCATAGGCTGCCTAGCAATGTTACGCATGGCCGTATGGTTTGGCCTCATCCCCAGCTCCTGGAGATTCCATCCTGGCGGGGGAAGATCATGACCACGCATAGCCATTGCCATTTCCAGGGCACGACGCCATCTACCATGGGAGTATATCAAGTGTCTCTGCACTTCCTGAGGATTTATACTGTCAATGAGAGTCAAAGCTGCCAAGAGTAGCTCTGAGCTACCGCAAGCATCATTATCCTGTTCTGTCATGATGCCAGCTTCGATGTGTTCTTGACTCTCAGGATAACCAATTGTGAGTATCTCATGCATCCTCATGAGGGTCTGCAAAAGGGTACGTGGTCCATATTCGCCTGGAGCAAGCGAACCAGGAGGTATGAACGGAATATCTGGTTCGCCTGCAATGAAGGCCTGAACAAATGCCTGAGACTCCATGTCGATTAGGTCTTCAGTGGTCTGGGGATATTCCCCCATCAAAGAGGGCCTGTTTCCAGGCGGGATTTCGGGCGGAGGTTCGAGGTTCCGTTGAACCTCGGAAGGCGAAGCCTCTATAGTGGTGTCCTCGTCGTCGCTCTCGTAGGCCATGATGTTGCCTGGGTTCCCGAACATCCAGTCGAAGAAGGAAAGAGGCTCGTTTCCGAGCGTACCGTGTTCCACGGGAGTGAGTTCATTACTGCCCGTGACGAACCGGCGGACGTACTCGAGGTAATACGCGTATAATCCATGACCATACCCCTCGAGCTCGTCAATGTTGTCCATGCCAACGACCCATGTGAAAAATATCTGTTCCATAGCCTCAAAGTCCTGGAGGCTCAGATACTCAATGGATGGTGTGCTTGAGCCGAAATGGACTTCGGACGACATGCCCTTTCCATTTCCCTTCGCTGGACAATCTCGCACAAGATGATCGGTACTACCACATTCATGGCATTTGAGAACCTGGCCGTCTCTACCTCGCGGGTTTCCCCGCCTACCTTTACCTTTACCTGAGGTCTCTCTACGGCCTTTACCGCGGCCTTTTCCCCCATAGAATATCTCATCATGTTGTTCATCTGAGAGCCTCTGGAGAAATGCCGCGATACCTCGCCCGTTCAACCTCCGACGACCACGCTTGCCTTTACCCTTTCCTTTAAAACTTCTGCGTATCCTCCTTCTAACACGACGCACTGGTTTTCGTGTAAACCTCCTCCACCTTCGTCTAGCCTGTTGTAACAGCCAGAATAAGTGCTCAGCACGCTGATTGTCGTTATCCATATCCATGATATCTGACCAATCTAGAGCTTCAACACCATCTGATGATATAGTGTCTGTATCGGTGCCGGAGTCGAAATCTTCGTCTCCTAATTAGGTGGATACACCGTCGGTTAGGGGATTTGATTCCCCCCATAACGAGCGGTGGGGTTGTGGTTCTCTAGAAGGAGGGCTGGTTGCCCAGCTTGGTTGTGATCGATCCCCTGCTAATAAAGCAGTGGATTCTCCTGGGTCATCGGCCCATATGTTTGAGGGCCCGTTTCCAGGCTGGGCTTCAGTAGTCAAGGTAGTGTAGAAATTTCCACTACCAGATCCCCTTCCTCTTCCAAACACGGATCCTATGTTGCCAGGAGATCGTTCGGATAGGTGGCCTACCGAACGCATCCTTTCCAGCAGCTCATCATATTGTTGTTGTGTTCGAGGCATTTGGTGGTTGAGTGGCTGTAAGAGTTGCATGGCTTTCTGGTTGCCGACGCCTAAGGCGCGGAATAGGATAGTGGTTAGCAGTTGGAAGTTAGGAAGGTCGAATCCCACCGACTGTGCCTCAAGTCGGGCCATTTCGAATCGGGTAAGAGTGACATCGATTCGTTCCCCGTGAGGCACATGGAAGTCGATGAGTTGTGTGCCGGAAGTGAGCTGTCGCTCATCTTCCAGGCGTTCGAACTTCATGCTGAGGAGGAACATGATGTAAGTTACTGGGTCTGTGTGGACCCCATCAATGTCAGCACCATAGTTTATAATGTCAGGCGGTACCCTCATGGCGAGTGTCCTCGCTAGGCCTCCCAGGCCGCGTTGTATTGCGGCCGCTTGGGCCTGTGGCGTCATACGTCCGCTTGTAACGTTGAGCCACGCGTTGACCTCGTAAATGTACTCACGAAAAGGTACATTACCCTGAGGGTCCCAATATGGGCCATGTGTTTGCCCATCGGTGCTGTTATCTCCCCGACGCATGTGTGCGATTGCTGCCCCCAGCGCGAACCATATGATAGCGAAAACGATTAGCCCGAGAATGTGTAACAAAGGACGGTTATGATGAGCGGTGTCGCGCTGGGGTAGCGCCTTGTCGAGTCTTCGAGGCGCTCTGTCTGGCGGGTTTCCCCGCCCTTGCTTCAGGTATTGCGTTATTGGCTCGTTGCCGAGCGGTTGATAGTAACGCAATGGTGAAACGCATATGGTACCAATCTGGTCGTCTAGACGTCGTACCTCTCGTGTCGCTTCTTGCTCTTGAATAGATCCTCGTAAATGTACTGGGAGTGGTGGCGCAGCGTAGTAGGTGGTCACGAAGATCGTGCCGAAGAATGTGAGGCTAAGAAGAGCAAGAGCTGACCACACGAGAGTGCGGCCAGCTCCGCTACCAAGTCGAAAGTGAGCCTGGTAACTCAAATAGGGCATATAGCCTGGCAAATTGCATCCATCGCTCTGCTGTGAAGGTACAGTATGAGGGGTGGATGGGTAAGATAGGATAAGATCGATGTAGTGATCTTTCCAGCACATAACGAACACTCGCGGTGTCCGGGCAAATAGGGCGCGCGTGCCTTGAGCCCAAGGCAGCGGCGCGCGAGCTATGCTCCCGATACTGTAACATCTCCCAAAGAGCTACCCTTAAAGTGGGGGCGTCCCGACCAGACTCCCGGAGAGAACCCGGCCGTGGTGAGAAGCCGCCTGGAGAACAACGAAAACAGCGAACAACGCACGGCAGCTCGATCCTCGATCCCCAAAACTTCCCATGTGGACGCCCGAAATGTGTACGGAACAAAAAATCAAGCTCGATGTGAAACCACAAATGATGTCCCAAACCGATGGCGGCCTTCTGTCTTTTTTGGGACATAGCCCGAGGTGGCACCGACATCAAGCCGTCTTCGAGATGAACAGGAACTGATGCCCTGAGATCTGACGTACTGCTTTTCATAATGGGGTCCCCAAACAAGTCCCGAGCCTTTCGCCAGGGCCGGTTCTTCATGCCGAGTCGTTCTTTGCCAGGCTCCGAGGAGGAGCAAGAAGATGAATAAGAGAAAGAGGATGAGGATGAAGAGATCAGAGGAGGCCTTGTATTCGCCGTTTTGGGACTTCTGGCAGACCCTCAGCGCCACCCCTGGATTCGCCTCAACATTCTGGCCGGTCGTCGTCCTCATTCTTTCCATGCCCATTTCGAGCACACCGATGTCACAAGACTGGCGTGTGTGTGTGTGTGTGTGTGTGTGTGTGTGTTTTAGAGGCCTCCCAGACGGGCTTGGAATAGATGGGGTTGGAGGGTCGCGCAGCATCGCCGATGCATCACCACCAGCGTTCGGCGATACATCGGCGACGTTGGCGATGCACCAGCGACGGTGGCGTGGAGAAAATCGGGCTTCACATCGAGCTGCATCGCCGATGCATCGGCGACGCGGCGCCATCCTCCGACACCATCTGAGAAGCTCCAAGCTGTTGTGCCCCCCGAGCCCCCTTGGCGCTGGCCTGGGCTCCGCGCAAGCCGCGCCCGGTGCTTCGCTCAGTGGCCGCCGCGGAGGGGCTCGTAGATCGGCACCTTCAGCGGCTCGTCGGTCTTCTCGGGGCACATCTGGCGGTAGACGAACGGGTACTGGATGCCTGGATCGGGCGTTGCTACACTGGGGGGGGGAGCAGCACGCTTAAATCTGGGCGTTTCTCTTCAAGTTCGGCCTATCTGGGCCCGTTGTCGCGCACGCGCACCATCGAAACTGCACCCGGGGCAACAAGTTGGCCCTGGGGAAGGGGTATGGACCTCTGGGGTTTTGGATGTCTGGTTCGGAAGTCTTCTGCTTACTCGCGATAATTGAGGACGAAGAACGATAGAAACATAGAAACTCGGAGGTCCGCACGGATTTCTCGGATCGGCGCTGGCCCCCCCCCCCCTCCCTGGCGCGCGGAGCGCGCCAGGGGCGGCGCTGGAGGCGCCACCACGGGGCCCCAGCGCCCATCCGAGAAATCCGCGCGGACTTCCGAATTATTATGTTTATATCATCGTTGGTTCCCCTAAATAACGCCCGCGACTGGCCCCGCAACCCCCTCCCCCACCCCTGGCCACCTCGCGATTCACGCCAGCGCCGTCTTGGAATGAGCGGTTCCTACACATTCCCGGACGGCGCCCAGGCACGCCCGGAGTAAACAAAAACTGTCCCCTGGATCGTTCGTTGCGTCATCATTGGGGCGGGGGCAGCAAGCAAAGATCTCCGACGACATGTTTCCTTCGATCTGTGCGTTTCTCTCCGATTTCGGCCTCTGGGGGTCGATGTCGCGCCCAGGCGCCATCGAAACTGGATCTCGGGGAAAAAACTAGCCATGGGGACGGGGTCGGGACCTTTCGGTCCATGCGTTGCGCAAATCATATCGTATCGGCGGATGTCTGGGATGTCTGGGAACAGGGTGATGGAAACAGGTGCAACTCCTGTGTTTTTTGACGAGCGTGGTCGGGCGACAAGCGCTGCCGCAAGCGCCCCAAAGAGGCGCCGACTCAGTCGGGCACCTTGGGGAGCTGCGCAATACGCCGCGCCGCCGGCGCCGCGAATTCGGATACGCTGCCCTCCGCGCAGCGCGCGTCATGCCGCAGGAGCAGGCCTTGCCCCCGCGCGAGCAGCTGCTCCCTCCAGCCTGGGCACGCACTCCCAAGCGCCTCCGCCAGCGTCGCTGCGCTGGCGCCGCAGCGGAGACAGGTGGCGCGGCCCGGCCCCTGCGCGAGGGCGCGCGGCAGCCACGACCGCTCTGCGAAGAAGGCGGCGAGCCTGGCGCCAGGGCAGCCAGGGTCGTCTCCGCCGCAGCGCCGCGGCGGCGGCGACGGCGCCGCTGGCCCAGCAGGGGGCGGCGGCGCCCGGCGGCGCGGAGCCCGCGCGAGCCCAAGCCCCGCGGCGCACGCTGCGCCAGTCGCGCGGCCTGCGGCGGGCGGCGGGCGGCGCCGCTGCCATGGCAGCCAGCTGCGTGGCTGCGAGCACGCGTTGCGCTGCCTCCAGCTGCTCGAGCTCCCGTCGGCGCGCTGCCACCGCTGCCTGAGGCGGGGCCCGCTGCGCGGCGGCCGCGCCAGCGTTGCCGTCGGCCGCCGCGTTGCCAAGGCAGTCCCGCTCGTCCATCCCGCGCTCGCGGGCTTCCGCTGCCGTCAGGTGCTCGAGGACCCAGCGGGCCCTCAGGATTCCGCTGCGGATGGCATCCACCTGCTGCCAAAGGTCGGCGTGCTCCCACTCCCGCGCGTCCGCGCCGGCCGCGACCTGCGCGCAGGACCGAACGACGTACTTGCTGTCAGAGGCAAGGTCGATGGGATCGCCGACAGCGCGCGCGGCCGCGACCGCAGCCGCCACCTCGGCGCGCTGGGCAGTCTGCACCCCGTCGACCGGGCTGCTCAGGTTGGGCTCGCCGGAGCCTGCACAGCGTAGACCCCGCGCCGCGCGCGCCAGCAGGGGGTCCGTCGGATGGATGCAGGCGCCGTCGCTCCAGACAGTGCGGCGGGGCGCGGTGGGCTGCAGTTCGGCCTGCGGCGGGAACCTCGGGTCCTTGTTGCTGGCGGCGCCGGCGAGGGCAGCAAGGCGTGGCGGCATGGCCAATGCCCCCGTGGTGGCGACCGCAACCAGCAGCTCCTGGCGAAAGGCTGCTACCTCGGGGGACAGAAAACCCGAGGAGGTGAAGGCGGCGCGCGCCGCTTGCCCTCCCACGCTGGACACGCTCAGAAAAGGTGTTTGCGGTCCTCCAGGGCCAGGCCGCAGTGCGGGCAAGTCTCCGAGCGACCATTCCACCTCGTGACCACGCTGCCACGTAGGACGTTGCCACGCTGACCACGCTGCCACGTAGGACGCTGCGCAGCGCTCCGGCGGCGTCGGCCTCGAGCGCGCCAGACACGAGCAAACGTCGCGTCGCCCAGCGGTCCACGCCGTCGGCCAGGTGGGCGTGGCACGGCCGGCGGACCGCGACCTTGCGGCATTCGGCACGGGCCCACGCCGCGAGGACGACGCGCTCGGCTGCTCTCCGCGGCCGGTCAGCGGGGCGCCAGCCGCCAGGCGCCGTCGGCACGCCGCCCCAGCACTCCACGTCGCCTCCCAGCCCCAGCTCGCGCATGCTGCGCAGCGCGGCGGCAACGGGCCCGATGGCGCGCCCGGCCCCCGCATGGACAGCCGCGGCCGCGCTGCGCCACAGGGCGAGGTCGAGCTGGCCAGATCGGAGCGCCCGCGCGGCCCGCGGCACCGGAGCGATCGTGCAACTTCTGGGCACGTGTTGGGCCCCAGGGGGGCCTCTTCGGGGCCCCTGTGCTTAGACAGGTGCGCTCCGCCACTCGCAGAAGCAACTCGCAAATGGCCTGGATCCGCCGCGGGGGATCTACGATCCATGACACAGAGGCCTCCCAGATGGTGTCCGAGCAGATGGGGTCGGAGGATCGCGCCGCATCGTCGATGCATCAGCGATGCATGGGCGACGCTTGCAGTGCATCGACGACGCTGGCGTGGAGAAAATCGGGCTCCACATCGGGCCGCACTGCCAATGCATCAGCGATGCGGCGCGATCCTGGGACCCCATCCACTCCGACCCTATCTGGGAGGCCTAGAGATCCAGTGCAACGAGGCGCACATGTGCTTCTCGGACGCTTGCGAGGAGGCACTCTGCGAGCAGTGGAAAACGCGCTCGGCGAAGTCTGCAACCCTCGACCACCCGCCTCCCTCAGTTAACCACAAAGGGTCTTCAGACCCCCCTCCTTATTTTTTTCGGCGGCCTTATTGAAAGACTGGGGCCCCAACAATACAGAAGAAGAGAAAACATCATAAACATGAACTTTTGGCGCTCCGCGCGGATTTCTGGGATCTGCGCTGGGCCCCCATCCCTGGCGCGCGGAGCGCGCCAGGAGCGGCGCCGGTGGCGCCGCCGGGGGGGGCCCAGCACGGATCCAGTTTATGCTTGTGGCGTTTGTTTTTCTTCTTCGGCAGTGGGGGGGTAGCCTCCCCCATAGATCGCACCCCCCACCCAGTAGAGCAGGGACCGACCGTCCCGGCATTCCTATTGGCCTTCCACGAGATGTTCCTAGAACCCACACATGTTCGAATACCAGACACAGTGTTCTTAGAACATAGACCCGATGTGTTAGAACAGGACAGTCCTAGCCAGGAATGTTCGAATACCATTTCGTGCAAACCACAAAAGGTTCTTAGAACATTCTGTGGTGGGCCTATCGTCGGGAGCGGCCAAGAGGGGGTGTCCAAGAGGGGGGGGTGCAAATCATGGCCAGCGGCATGTGCGCGGCCCAGCGGGGAGGCCAGGCATGTAATGGAATAAGAGGAGGCGGCGTGACATCTGGAGAAATAGCATGGCCC
>CAUYUJ010003466.1:45000-50000 GCA_963575745.1 Prorocentrum cordatum | reverse complement strand
TGCCTCGAATGCCATCGGGATGTCATTCTGATTAGGCTCTGAAAGAATCCGATCGGAAGCCTGCCTGAGACGGGCTTCTGGAAGAGAGCCACAAAAAACTTGTGCATCCAGCTCGGCGTGGAGCCGAGCACGGCCATGAGGCCCATGACCAGACTGAAGACAAGAAGGGCAGGTCGGCTTAAAAGATGATTGTGGCGAGGATGAAATCCGCCAGCTGCAATCGTCGAACGTTTGAAACTCTTGCTCAAAAATATGATTTCTTCTGCATCTGGAGGTTTCGGAATGTAATGTCCTGGGGCCACTCTAGCTCCTCGTGCTCCTCCTTCTGATCCTCCCCCCAAGCCTTCCTCCACTTCTGGACCTCATCCGAGAGCTGGCTGATGAGACACGACGTGTGCATGCCGTCATCTGTCGGGAGCAAGGCCTGATGCTTGTTGGCCGCCACCTTGGTGTAAGCGTGAGCCCACTTTGCTCCACCTGACAAAGCCTCCGACCAGTCTCTCAATTTCTGTGCTTCCACATGTTTTTCCCAACCATCCTGTGGTGTTGGGTCCTCGTTTTGAAGAGACAGCGCCCCGCGTCTCCCCTCCTCTCCTCTCCTCTCCTCCTCCTCCTCCCCCCTCCTCCCTCCTCACATCGCCGTCATCATACTCATCGCCAGCATCATCACCATCATCATCATCCTCATCATCATCATCATCATCATCCTCGTCATCATCACCACCAGCATCATCATCTTCATCATCATCGCCATCGTCATTAGCTCCCAACCATCCTGTCATCATCACCACCAGCATCATCATCGCCATCACCACCAGCATCATCATCGTCATCATCATCATCATCATCATCATCGCCATCGCCATTAGTTCCCATTTCCGCACACCCCTCACACGTTTCGTGGCCCCATAGGGAGCGCCACCGAAGGCCCCAATGGCAGGGTTCGCATGCCGCCCCCACCCAACTTTGGCACACCCCTCACGCGTTGCGTGGCCCCATATGTAGCGCCACCGAAGGCCCCAGTGGCAGGGTTCGCACGCCGCCCCAACCCCACTTTGGCACACCCCTCACACGTTTCGTGGCCCCATAGGTAGCTCCACCGAAGGCACCAGTGGCAGGGTGCGCATGCCGCCCCCGCCTCACTTTGGCACACCCCTCACGCGTTTCGTGGCCCCACAGGGAGCTCCACCGACGGCCCCAGTGGCAGGGTTCGCATGCCGCCCCCACCCCACTTTGGCACACCCCTCACGCATTTCGTGGCCCCATAGGTAGCTCCACCGAAGGCCCCAGTGGCAGGGTTCGCATGCCGCCCCCACCTCACTTTGGCACACCCCTCACGCGTTTCGTGGCCCCATAGGTAGCTCCACCGAAGGCCCCAGTGGCAGGGTTCGCATGCCGCCCCCGCCCCACTTTGGCACACCCCTCACACGTTTCGTGGCCTCATAGGGAGCTCCACCGAAGGCCCCAGTGGCAGGGTTCGCATGCCGCCCCCATCTCACTTTGGCACACCCCTCACACGTTTCGTGGCCCCATAGGGAGCTCCACCGACGGCCCCAGTGGCAGGGTTCGCATGCCGCCCCCACCCCACTTTGGCACACCCCTCACGCATTTCGTGGCCCCATAGGGTGCTCTACCGAAGGCCCCCGTGGCAGGGTTCGCATGCCGCCCCCACCCACTTTTGCACACCCCTCACACGTTTCGTGGCCCCATTGGGAGTTCCACCGGCGGCCCCAGTGGCGGGGTTCGCACGCGTCCGCGCCACCCATGTCGACACACCCTTGACGCGTTTCGTGGCCCCATAATGAGCTCCACCGAAGGCCCGAGTGGCAGAGTTGGCATGCCGCCCCTCGCCCATTTCGGCACACCCCTCACACGTTTCGTGGCCCCATAGGGAGCTCCACCGAAGGGGCCCCAGTGGTTGCGTTCGCATGCGTCCCCACCACCCATTTCGGCACACCCCTCATACGTTTCGTGGCCCCATAGGGAGCTCCACCGAAGGCCCCAGTGGCTCCCCACCACCCATTTCGGCACACCCCTCACACGTTTCGTGGCCCCATAGGGAGCTCCACCGAAGGCCCCAGTGGCTGCGTTCGCATGCCTCCCCACCACCCATTTTCGGCACACCCCTCACACGCTTCGTGGCCCCATAGGGAGCTCCACCGAAGACCCCAGTGGCAGGGTCCGCATGCCTCCCCACCACCCATTTCGGTACACCCTTCACACGTTTCGTGGCCCCATAGGGAGCTCCACCGAAGGCCCCAGTGGCGCGGTGCCTGTGAGAAGAGGGGCCTAGTTTGCGTGCCCCCTCCTTCGTCTCATATCCGTGCGGCACTCGCAGCTGCATATGGTTGGGTCCTTCGCCAGGCTAATTCTCACGGGGGTGGTAGACGGAGGACAGATAGGAGGCAATATGATGTAGGGCAAGGAGTGACCCAGCTCGGATCTCCAGATGCTCGATTTCACCTGGGGCCCGCAGTGGATCGACCGCTTCGCGGAGCAGACTGGCCCACAGATCTAGACCGCCTGGGAAATGATACTTGGAAAAACCTCCTGTCCTCGTCGCTGACCATGTCGAGCGAACCAAGCTTCTGATATCGTCTGAATGTTCCAGATATTTTCCACTCCTGAGCAGACTGCACAACTCGCGAGTCCTCTGAGACAGCCAATGCATCGCACGATAAGGGCTCCTGGTGGGGGACCTCTTGGTGCATAGCAGCTCGCCTAGAAGGAACCTCCTGAGTATTGCACGGGCTACCTCCGCGGGCTCCATGAGGGTAACATTGCAGAGACCCCTGAAGCTCCCCCCATGACCTTTCACACCAAGATTGGCAGTTATCATCTAGGCCTGCTTGGAGCCCTCCGACTTCGTCAGGTCGCGGAAGTCGATAACCTTCGGGAACCTGAAGAGGCTGCAGGAGACCTTCTAAGTTGTCCACCAGGTCCTGGTAGTCTGGGGGCTCTGGAGCGGGCCCAACGGGTAAGTCCACTGGGAGCTTGGCATACTTCTCCAAACGGTGCACCGCGAGCTTATCAAGATCCGGCTTAAGGGTCAGGAGCACCGGCCTGTGGGGGTACATCTCGGGGTTCAAATCTGTCTTTGCCGTGCTGATGCAACTCACCAAGGCCTTGGCCACTAAAAATAGTCGTAGCACCGACCTGGCGTGGCAGACATGCAGGTTGCAGCTGGCGAAGGGATCACCAGTTGTCCGTTCATCTCGTGGGGCGCGAACCCCTCCTGAAACACATTGGGCTCGAGGTTGCGATCTCCCCCCGCAATGAAGGGATCCGAGTGGTAGAGCACGCTGTCCCCCAGCTGCTTGGCGATCTGCAGGTTGGTCGGGCCCAAGCCTCTGCATCCTTCCAGTAGCCGCAGTGCACGGATACCACGCCCAAAACTTTAGTTCGGCCAAATGCCTGAATTAATCGATGTGGGACAAGCGGTTCCTCATGGCCTGGGGCTTGCCAGGCATCAAGATGTGCTCGAAACAAAATCGCAACGCCACTGCTGCGGCCTCCTTTAGCAGTTGCGGCACAAGGTGCCCAGAACGACTCCCAGCCCAACTTGCGAACATTTTCGCGCTCATCCCACATGACTTGACCTTCAATATTTGTTTCTTGTACGAGTACGATGTGAGCCTCACTCTCGAGAATATATGACTTTGCAGAGTACCAACTGTTGGCGTTGATCGTGAAGATCTGCAAGCCTCCGCGGGCGCACCGCGTCTGCTGAATGTTACCCGCCAGACGGGTCTCCTCCAGCCACTGCGGCCTCCTCCTCGTTCCTGCGCTTGGCGACGTTCTCAGCAGCCTCCTCGGCTGGGCGCCTGCCCGCCAAGGGTGCCTGGGGCATTGGCGTGTCCTCGGCCGCCGCAGCTGACCCCTCGCCGTGCCCCCTGGCTGCTGCCGCCGCCTCCTCTCGGCCTGCCGCCGCAGCTGCAGCCTCTTCTGCTGCAGCACGTTGTGGCGCCTGTCCAGCGCCTCTCGCGGCCGCCCCTCTGGACTCTATGCCGCGAAGGTGCTGTGCAAACTCTTCCATGGGCGCCTTCAGCTGCTGCGTCAGCTCGTCCGAGAGGGTACTGTGCAGGAAACTCATACTCTGTAGAAATGCTGATGCTGAGTCTATCGGCCCACTCTGTGCCATAGCCGCGATCGCTGCTCCTTTGCCAGCTGGTAGAGTCCGCCTAGGAGGAAGCTGCGACATGTAAGGGTCGTTGAAAGCAGAATGCTGGTCCCGCAAGAGATTGTAGACCTTCAACTCCATCTCCGCCTTTGTAATGTTCGCCGCCTCGATGTCGGCTGCCAGCAGCGCGCGTTTCACCTCTAAGTCGTCGAGGCTCTGCTGTTGCTTCTCGATGTAGGCAGCATGCTGCTCTAACTGCTGCTGGGCTTTGTATAACTTCGTGTAGATGGCCTGCGTCAGCTGGCTCTCGGTTCTGTCAGAACCACGATCAAAGCGAAGCTGTGCAAGAACTCCCTCGAGAGCCGTCATAGCTTGTTCAGTGCGGGCCTCGTCACGACCCTCGGCCTTCGACTCCATCCCCCGCAAGAGGTCCAGAGATTGCTGAAGTTTGAGGATCCTCGGGCCTGTCTTCTTCTCCTCGGTGCTCTTCTTAGGCCTCGGGCCTGAAGCCGCAGCTGTTGGACGTCCAGGATCCGCCGAATGTGAAACCTCCCAGTGCGTGCCGCACTGCCAGCACCACTGATGACGAAGGCTGACGCTGGACTCACGGTAGCCGCAAGTCCACGAACAACTCTGAGCTGCTTCCTGTGGCGGCGGTGGCGGCGTCTTGAACTTGGCATCGGTTTTGCCTTTGCCTTTGCCCAGCCCCCCTACCAGGGGCCTGGCCGCCCTTCCGCCCGCCTTTGCCACGGCCTCCCATCGTGTAGGCTAGAAAGGGGAGGTACGTGTGATCCCTCTGCGGCCCTGCTGTGGCCCAGGTCGGTGGTGCAGAGGGATGCAGGAAGGCGCTGTGCCGCCTCCCCCACCTTGAGCCAAAATG
>CAUYUJ010003466.1:0-35000 GCA_963575745.1 Prorocentrum cordatum | reverse complement strand
CTGGTTGCTCAAAGCCGACACCATCGCAACACGGATCGCTCACCTGAAGCAATGGCAAAGGACTTGAAGGCACAAGATGGTGGGCAGCAGGAGCGGGCCACGCCGGACAAGGCACCTCGTCGCTGGCTGGCTGGACCAGCGTGGCGCAACTGCGCTGGCTGAAGAACTTCAGCAAGCTCTGGCGCACCTCGCGACGACGACTGCTCCGGGCACATTCCAGTGCAGGACAGTGGCATGGTATCGGCCTCCAGTGTGGGAGAGGCAGGCTCGCAAGGTGCCGCCGTACCAAATGAGTATTCCCCCGCATACAAAGCGCTTCGTGCGCATCCGCAATCTACATCAGACGAAGACACTAGGACGACGCGCACGCGTCGCCTGCGCTTCAGTCATCGCCCCCGAAAGGCCGCCCACATGGACAACGACCATGAGGTGTTGGAGAAAGTGGCGATGATAATCTCATAAGTTTGATGGACGGTCGTGATGCGGCATACGACGCCCTGGAGGTATACCAATGACTGCCTGAAACATGTGGCGACGACAACACGCATAGTCCGCAAGGCACCATTCTGGTCAACTCCATCCTGGTGCTCCCCTTCATAATCCTTCCTTGATTCCACCTCACTCCCTCGTCGTCATCATCATCGTCGTCGTCCTCCCCCTCCCGCCGCCTCCTCCTCGGATTCGCTTGTCCCCCTGCTCCTTCTCATGGTCCTAGTCCTCTTTCCCCATGACTGTCATCTGTACTTCTCTTCCAACTACTCTTGCTCATTATCCTGTTTCTCGGGATCCTCGCCACCTGCCTCCCCTTCCTCACCCGCGCTCGCGTCCTCATCCTCCCATTCCTGCATTCTCCCACCCTCACTGTTCCGCTGCTCCTCCTCACCCTCCTCCTCCTCCTCCTCCTTCCTCTTTCTCCTCCTCCTCCTCCTCCTCCTCCTCCTCCTCCATCTCCGGTCGTAGTCGTCAGCCGGGGAAACCGTCGAACGATGCCGACGGGCCCGACACAACGCGACGGCTCGAGCTCAGCATGGGAGCCCTGCGCGTGCCGTCTCCCCCGAAATCCGACCCCGAGCCGCCGCCAGCCGCCTCGGCGCCAAGGAGAGGCGCGCCAGGCTCCTTGGGGCGCGCTGCACTGAAGGGGCCCTGGGACACACAAATAAATACACACTGACACAAGGATTCCCAATATTTTCCCATATTTTCTGGGCTTCTGTCTTCCCCCCCACTTCCCCCATTTTTCCAATATTTTCCGGGGGATCGACGATTAATTTTGTCTGTGTGTTTTTCCCCTCCTGCGAGACACACTCTCCGCGGGCGGCCCCGCGGGCCCAGCCCGGGGGAGCTCGTCGGCAACTTGGGCCTCCTCGGAGAGGAGGCTCGGCCCCCCCACGGGGCGCTCCTCCTCGTCGGCGCCTCCTCTTCGCCTCCTCTTCGCCTCCTCCTCATCCTCCTCCTATTCCTCCTCCTCCTCCTCCTCCTCCTCCTCCTCCTCCTCCTCCTCCTCCTCCTCCTCCCCCCCCCCTTCTCGTCCTCGCCGTGCTCCGTCTTCTTGTCCGGGTCAGCATCGCTGTGCTGCTCTTCCGGCTCATCCCACCCCTGCTGCACGGGTTGAGCCTGCCTCCCTCTACGGCGGCCTCAACCACCCGCTCTATTCATCATCCGCCTTCGACTCATCCTCCTTCCCCTCCCCCCCTACTCCTCGCTTTTCCTGATCCACCTTCGTCTCCTCATCGTCGTCCCTTTTCGTAACCTCAACATCGTATTTCCTGCTTCGTTCCTTCTCACTGCCGCACCTCACTCTCCACTCTCATTGGCCATTCTTGGGCCTCTCGAGGTGCCTGAGGGCACAATTCGGCATCACGATCAGCCGAATACGAGACCAGCTCCTGTGCCCAAACAAGATGCCGATCGGTTCATGAGTTCCTTCTCAGTGGCGGTGAAAGACAGGAGTGGTTTGCCACCTGCCCAGGAGCTTCGCGCAGGCCTTGAGCAGCCCGCGCTGCCGAACCCAATGGATCCCCAAATGAGGAGCGATAGCGGGAAACCAATGAACAACCGCCTGCAGAGCAGGCTCGCGAAAACCAAGGGCAACTTGTGCTGCCGAAGCTCTGCGGTCCCGACGGTCTCTGGCGGAATCTGGCGGTCCCCGGAGGATCAAACGGGGCCCAGAGGGCACAAAACCTTGACCGTTCATCCTCGAAGCTCTCCTCGACCCTCGATCCTCGAGATTCGATCCTCGAAATTCGATCCTCGACCGGAACCTACACATCCGGTGTCGCGTTCTTGTCACGACGTGGGCCCTTCCGGTGTCGCATTGGTGCTCGCATTGGTGCTCTTGGGCCCTTCCCAGGCGCTGGCGTCTCATCCTGACTACCTACCAGACCACCCCAACCCAACCCGAAGACCCCGATTTCGGGTTGGGGGGGGGTAAGGGTTCCACATGTGTTTTTTCAATGTTTCCCGAACCCCCCCCACTGGAAATCGAGTGTAAATCTGAGCCTTCGGGTTGGGTTGGGGTGATTTGGTGGGTGGTGAGCGCTGGCGTCTCATCCTTCGCCGTGTCTCGACAGCACGAGGCCGCGCTGCCTGCCTCCGAGAGAGCCGAGCACAATGGACAAACCTGCCGCCGCGAACCTCTCACACGGGGGTCCGGGGTTCAAGGGTCAAACCCCCCCCGGATGCTCGCCAGACTTCTGTGAAGGGGCCCCAGGACACACAAATAAATACACACAAATAAACAGATTCCCCATATTTTCCCATATTTTCTGGGTTTTTGTCTTCCCCCCCACTTCCCATGTTTTCCCATATTTTCCTGGGGCTCGACGATTAATTGTGTCTGTGTGTTTTTTCTCCTCCTGATTCTGAGGCAACTCCAGCCGTGGCGACGAGGACGCCTAGAAACAAAAAAACGCACAGACGAAAGCGCACCAATGTCTGATCGCGTGGGCCCGAAGCAGTGAGCTCCTGCACACCGTGGACGTGCAACCCACGTGATGGGATCCACAAGGGCTCCCAGCTTCGGGCTTCGCGCTGCGCGAAGCGCGGAGTGCGAATGACTTCGCGCTCTCGCGCCGCCTCCCAGGGGGAGAAGAGGAGGATGAGGAGGAATCGGAGCCGAACCGCGAAGCGCGAATCACTTCGCGCCCTCGAGGGCGCCCTTGCACACCGTGGACGTGTAACCCACGCGGTGCGATCCGCGATCCCCGAACCTCCACCCTCGAACCTCGAGCCTGGAGCTTCGACCCTCGAGCCTGGAGCCTCGCTCCTGGACCCTCGAACCTCGAGAGCCTCGACCTCTTCGAGGCCGGATCCCCGCGCCTCGAGCCCCGAAAACGCCCCTCCTCGAGCCTCCACCTCCTCGCACCTCGAGCCTCGACCTCCTCGGGCCTCGATCTCCCCCCCCCCCGATCAGGGGGACGTAAGACCCGGGTACAGGGGACTCGGAAATCCCCGACGAGGTCGTCAAAAAAATGACGAGGCCGAGCCTGCATTTTGACGAGGCCTCCCGCTGCAGACATCCCACGAAACTCCTCCTCGTCAAAATCCGAGGCGCGGTCGTCAAAAAACGATGGCGAACCCGAGTCCTGGCAAACCCGGGTCTTACGCTCCCCCGACCCGATCTCGGGCCTCCCTCTCCTCGAGCCCCGACCTCGTCGAGCCTCGACCTCGCCGCGCCTCGCTCTCCGTCGGACCTCCTCCTCGCCGCGCCCTCGGCGGGCCCGCGGCGGCGGCGGGCGCGGAGAAAGCCCGCGCGGGGGCCTCGCGGCCGGCCTGCCCGCGCTCCCGGTCCATGCCCACCGACGGGGCCGCGTGGAGCGCCTGCGGCGCCCGAGACGGAAAGTCGGCGGTGGACAGACCTCCCTTTATCAGGGGGGCGTAAGACCCGGGTACAGGGGACTCGGAAATCCCCGACGAGGTCGTCAAAAAAATGCCGAGGCCGAACCTGCATTTTGACGAGGCCTCCCGCTGCAGACATCCCACGAAACTCCTACTCGTCAAAATCCGAGTCGCGGTCGTCAAAAAACGATGTCGAACCCGAGTCCTGGCAAACCCAGGTCTTACGCTCCCCCGACTTTAGTAAGCCTCCCCTTAGTGAAAACGGCCTGGGAAGGCCCGCGCCTTCTCACTTCCCCCCCCCCCCTCGCTCGCCCCCCGCTGGAGGCTGCCGAGGGGTCCGAATCGGCAGGAGCTCCAGAAACGGTGGTCAGGCGCGGGGGACGAAGCTCGGCGGTGGACAAACCCCCCTTTAGTAAACCTCCCCTTAGTGAAAACGGCCTGGGACCGAAACCGACGGACCTGGGCCCGCAAAGACGACGGCCGCGACGCCCTCTCGCGAGCCGAGGACGGCCCATTCCTCGATCGGCGTGTCGGGGTAGGAGGTCCGTCCACCCCCGAGGAAGGGGGGGGGCGACCGCGCGCCGGGCGCCCGGGGGAGCCTGGACTGAAGTCGGGCGTGTCCCCCTACAGGGGGATTTGCAACGAAAAATAAAAGCTGCGCAGGAGTGGTCAAAAAGTTGCATTGAAATACAGGCTTGCCCAGAAAAGTGGGCAAAAGTGCTGCCCATACAAGAAACTGCGCAAAAAAGTGCTGCCCATACAAAAGAATACATTGCGAAACATAGAGACTGCGCAAAAGTGCTGCCCATACAGGGGGATTTGCATTGAAATAAAAGCTCCTAAGTGGTCAACAAATGCTCCAAACATAGTCCCCGGACTGTTTTCGTTTTATTTTTGAATTTTCCTCATGTAGAGGGACGGGCCCGACTTACGCCTTGTCCTGGGGCACCATCGACGACGCATCCATCGACAGCCAAAGGGGCCCAGGGACGCCCAAAGAAACGGGCACACGGATCCCAGGATTCCCCCCGATCCCTTCTCTTCTATCTCCTGGGTGTTCGTCCTCCTACGTTCCCATCTTCCCCTGGGAGCCGACGATTGCTCGTGCCCGTGTTTTTGTTCCCCTCCTGAATCGCGTGACCGGTGGTGCGCGACTCCCTACGGGACCCGCGGGGAGGCCGAGCCGGAGCGCGCAGGCCGCTGCTGCCGCCATCGCATGCTGCCTTCGGAGGGCCAACATCGAGAGCAAAATCAGGGGGGCGTAAGACCTGGGTACAGGGGACTCGGAAATCCCCGACGAGGTCGTCAAAAAAATGACGAGGCCGAACCTGCATTTTGACGAGGCCTCCCGCTGCAGACATCCCACGAAACTCCTACTCGTCAAAATCCGAGTCGCGGTCGTCAAAAAACGATGTCGAACCCGAGTCCTGGCAAACCCGGGTCTTACGCTCCCCCGACTTTAGTAAGCCTCCCCTTAGTGAAAACGGCCTGGGAAGGCCCGCGCCTTCTCACTTCCCCCCCCCCCCCTCGCTCGCCCCCCGCTGGAGGCTGCCGAGGGGTCCGAATCGGCAGGAGCTCCAGAAACGGTGGTCAGGCGCGGGGGACGAAGCTCGGAGGTGGACAAACCCCCCTTTAGTAAACCTCCCCTTAGTGAAAACGGCCTGGGACCGAAACCGACGGACCTGGGCCCGCAAAGACGACGGCCGCGACGCCCTCTCGCGAGCCGAGGACGGCCCATTCCTCGATCGGCGTGTCGGGGTAGGAGGTCCGTCCACCCCCGAGGAAGGGGGGGGGCGACCGCGCGCCGGGCGCCCGGGCGAGCCTGGACTGAAGTCGGGCGTGTCCCCCTACAGGGGGATTTGCAACGAAAAATAAAAGCTGCGCAGGAGTGGTCAAAAAGTTGCATTGAAATACAGGCTTGCCCAGAAAAGTGGGCAAAAGTGCTGCCCATACAAGAAACTGCGCAAAAAAGTGCTGCACATACAAAAGAATACATTGCGAAACATAGAGACTGCGCAAAAGTGCTGCCCATACAGGGGGATTTGCATTGAAATAAAAGCTCCTAAGTGGTCAACAAATGCTCCAAACATAGTCCCCGGACTGTTTTCGTTTTATTTTTGAATTTTCCTCATGTAGAGGGACGGGCCCGACTTACGCCTTGTCCTGGGGCACCATCGACGACGCATCCATCGACAGCCAAAGGGGCCCAGGGACGCCCAAAGAAACGGGCACACGGATCCCAGGATTCCCCCCGATCCCTGGGTGTTCGTCCTCCTACGTTCCCATCTTCCCCTGGGAGCCGACGATTGCTCGTGCCCGTGTTTTTGTTCCCCTCCTGAATCGCGTGACCGGTGGTGCGCGACTCCCTACGGGACCCGCGGGGAGGCCGAGCCGGAGCGCGCAGGCCGCTGCTGCCGCCAGCGCATGCTGCCTTCGGAGGGCCAACATCGAGAGCAAAATCAGGGGGGCGTAAGACCTGGGTACAGGGGACTCGGTAATCCCCGACGAGGTCGTCAAAAAAATGACGAGGCCGAACCTGCATTTTGACGAGGCCTCCCGCTGCAGACATCCCACGAAACTCCTACTCGTCAAAATCCGAGTCGCGGTCGTCAAAAAACGATGTCGAACCCGAGTCCTGGCAAACCCGGGTCTTACGCTCCCCCGACTTTAGTAAGCCTCCCCTTAGTGAAAACGGCCTGGGAAGGCCCGCGCCTTCTCACTTCCCCCCCCCCCCCTCGCTCGCCCCCCGCTGGAGGCTGCCGAGGGGTCCGAATCGGCAGGAGCTCCAGAAACGGTGGTCAGGCGCGGGGGACGAAGCTCGGAGGTGGACAAATCCCCCTTTAGTAAACCTCCCCTTAGTGAAAACGGCCTGGGACCGAAACCGACGGACCTGGGCCCGCAAAGACGACGGCCGCGACGCCCTCTCGCGAGCCGAGGACGGCCCATTCCTCGATCGGCGTGTCGGGGTAGGAGGTCCGTCCACCCCCGAGGAAGGGGGGGGCGACCGCGCGCCGGGCGCCCGGGCGAGCCTGGACTGAAGTCGGGCGTGTCCCCCTACAGGGGGATTTGCAACGAAAAATAAAAGCTGCGCAGGAGTGGTCAAAAAGTTGCATTGAAATACAGGCTTGCCCAGAAAAGTGGGCAAAAGTGCTGCCCATACAAGAAACTGCGCAAAAAAGTGCTGCACATGCAAAAGAATACATTGCGAAACATAGAGACTGCGCAAAAGTGCTGCCCATACAGGGGGATTTGCATTGAAATAAAAGCTCCTAAGTGGTCAACAAATGCTCCAAACATAGTCCCCGGACTGTTTTCATTTTATTTTTGAATTTTCCTCCTGTAGAGGGACGGGCCCGACTTACGCCTTGTCCTGGGGCACCATCGACGACGCATCCATCGACAGCCAAAGGGGCCCAGGGACGCCCAAAGATCCCAGGATTCCCCCCGATCCCTTCTCCTCCTATCTCCTGGGTGTTCGTCCTCCTACGTTCCCATCTTCCCCTGGGAGCCGACGATTGCTCGTGCCCGTGTTTTTGTTCCCCTCCTGAATCGCGTGACCGGTGGTGCGCGACTCCCTACGGGACCCGCGGGGAGGCCGAGCCGGAGCGCGCAGGCCGCTGCTGCCGCCATCGCATGCTGCCTTCGGAGGGCCAGCATCGAGAGCAAAATCAGGGGGGCGGAAGACCCGGGTACAGGGGACTCGGAAATCCCCGACGAGGTCGTCGAAAAAATGCCGAGGCCGAGCCTGCATTTTGACGAGGCCTCCCGCTGCAGACATCCCACGAAACTCCTACTCGTCAAAATCCGAGTCGCGGTCGTCAAAAAACGATGGCGAACCCGAGTCCTGGCAAACCCGGGTCTTACGCTCCCCCGACAGAACATCCACCCCCATAAGAAGCACCCCGGCAGGCGAAGCCGTGCAGGAAACGCCCCCCTGGAAGGAGCCGAGCAGGGCAAGGCTGTCTAGCAAGCGCCCAAGGCCGCTCAGTGCACGCCCAGGGCCGTTGTTCAGTACACACCAGTTGTCCATAGGTCGGGCTGGTTCTTCCTCCCTCGACTACAAGCGTGCCCGCACCGGAGAGGTCTCCCCCGCGGAAGGTCGCCCGGGGCCGTTCAGTAAACACCAGTTGTCCATAGGTCGAGCTGGTTCTTCCTCCCCTGACTACAGGCGTGCCCGCACCGGAAAGGTCACTCCCGCGACAGGCCGCCATGGCCGACGCCAGGGGGCGCTGGACGTGGCCACTCCGAGCTGCTCCGCGAGCGCGCGGGGGGGCGTGGCGGCTCGCGTGCCCACCGCCGGGGGCGCCCGCTGCGCCTGCGAGCGGCGCCCAGCGTCGGGGCGATCGCGGGACGAGCGCCCCGGTCGCCTAGGCGTAAGAGTGACCCTTCGCCGGAGTGACTTTTGGTGCGGGCCCAATGGGGTCCCCCGATCGCGGAACGCGATGCGATGCTAGCGGCTCCCGCGCTTGTGTTTGGCCCCCCCGCGGCGCCTCAACAGCCGCGCACCCAAGGCCACTCCTGCCCAGGGTCGCTCTTGTGTGTAGTCGACTGGGGAGCCCCTGTCCTGGGGATCTCGGGGGGCGCTGGACGTGGATTCGGGGCCCCCCAGATGGGGTCCGAGCAAATCGGGTCGGAGGATCGCGCCGCATATCGGCGACGCATCGCCGATGCACCGGCGCTGCGTCGGCGGGGAATTGGCGCCACCGGCGCGGAGAAAGTCGGGCCCCGCATCGAGCCGCATCGCCAATGCATCGGCTATGCGGCGGTATCCGGGGTAACTCGGGTCCGGGGTAACTCGGGGTCGGATTCCCGAAAAACGAACCCGAGTTAGCCCTGACCCGAGTTACCCCTGATGATTCGGGGCTCTGACCATCTGCGCCAGCCCCATCTAGGAGGCCTAGATGGATGCAGTCGGACCTAGAGAGCAGAAGCGCAGCCTCCCAGAACATGCCGGCCCCCCGCCGGCCGAGCGGCGGAACAGTCGAGGGCGCCCTCCCCCCCAGGATGCACAAGACCCTCCAACGAGCACGAAGAGCAGTAGGGAACCATCCCCGAGCCGACTTTTCGACCTTCTGCCTAGGCTCCGACTGTACTCCGGGTTCGTTCCACAGGCGTGGGGGCAAGGGGCCCCGTGCCCACCGGCGGGAACCCTGCCCGAACCGACTTTTCGACCTTCTGCCTCGCTCCGACGCTGTGGTACCCCGGGTGGGTGCGGATGCCATCAACCCGCATTTCAGAAAAAATAGGACCGAGTTTTGCAAGGTTGCCCTTACATTTGAGTCGGGCCTGTCCCCCTAGAGGCCGATTTTGGACGAGAGATAAAGCGTACCCAACAAATGTTCAGACATGCCCCCCAAAAGATAGTCCCCAGGCTGTGTTTTTACTACTTTTGAGCATTCCTTCTGTAGGGGGACAGGCCCGACTTGAGGTTGCCCTTGCATCCTTGCCCCTTAGGCCCATCCCTGGCACTTTTCGGTGGCCAGCCCCACCCGAAAAACGTCAACGTGACTCTGCAAGGCCCTTGCATCCTCACCGCGCATCCTTTCTATACGGGTTCACTGTAGGTCCTGGCCTCGGAGTCCCTCGAGGGTCGAGGCTCGGGGAGGCCGAAGTCGGGCGATCCAGAGCACACAGGGACGAAAGGAGACGAAAGCCGACAACAGTGCCTGCCGTCCCTGCCCATTGTAGGGCGACGAAATCTATACATATCCACTGCTCCCTGGCCAGGCCCATCCTCAACCCCGCAGCGGTGTATACGCCACGCCCTCCTGGCTTGGCCAGGAGGGCGCATACACAGCTCCTGGGTTCAAGATGGGCATGGTCAGGGAGCAGTGGATATGTATAGATTTCGTCGCCCGAATTGTTGAAGAAGAATCGCTGTGGGTGGCGCCGCTAAGGTAATTCATTTGAGGCAGATCGTCGCCTGCCCGGCAACGGCAGCTGGTTCCGGGTCATGCCCGCTGCTGGCCATCGCTTCATTCCGGGCGTGCGAAGACTGGGGGGCACGGGGACGTCCCTCGAGGATCGTGGGCAACTATCCGCCACCGTGCCTGCACGGAGTGGGCGTGTGAGAATGCTCGTCTGTTGTCTGAGAAGTGAATCTAGTCTTTCGCCGCCGCGCCCCGTACCCGCGAGCGTCGTCAAAACACAGTCTCCCCTGAAGTTGCTCTCCGGCGCTCTATATTCGGCCTCCAGATGGCCAAGAGGGCCTACAAGAAGGCCTCCAAGAGAGCCAAGCTGACACCAAGACGGCCTAAGACGGCTCAAGAGGCTCCCAAGACGGCTCAAGAGGCCCCCAAGACGGCCCAAGAGGGTTCGAAGAGGCCCTCCAGCCCGAAGAGTCAAACAACATTGATTACCCCAAAACTTTGGAAGGACTTGGAATTATCGCCTGTTTCCGTTCCCGACCGCCGCCCAATACGGCCCAAGAGGCCTAAAAGATGGCTCAAGGGCCGCACATGATTTCCCCAAAGATGGCCTCACATCGCTAAGATGGACCAAGTTGCCTCCGTGGTAACCACGAACCGCAAAAATCCACCGTCCGCCCCAAGAGCCCCCGAGGCGCCCAAGAGGCGCCCAGGAGGCCCCAAGAGCCCCAAAGGTCCCACGAGGCCCTCCAGAGTATCGGCAGGGTCAGGGTCAAAAAACATATGGGATTTGCCACATCTCTGAAATTCGGCAGCACCCCTCACGCAGATCGGCAGGGTCAGGGTCCAAAAACATAGGGGATTTGCCACATTTCTGAAATTCGGTGGCACCCGTGAAGCAGATCCGTAGGGTCAGGGTTCAAAAACACATGGGATTTGCCACATTTTTGAAATTCGGTGGCACCCGTGACGCAGATCCCTAGGTCAGGGTCCACAAACATGAAGAATTTGCCACATTTCTGAAATTCGGTGGCACCCGTGACGCAGATCCGTATGGTCAGGGTCCAAAAACAAACAGGTCCCGACACTGCTTCACGGCTGCGCCCAGACCTCATGATTTAGCTCTTGCTCTCCAATTATCCGAGACAGGGGGCCGGCGGCATGGGGCGAAGCCCTTACGGATATGTTTGAATACTATTGCTCGACTATTTTTGAACTTTCCTCCTATAGGTTAAAGGGGAATCGCCTCACGCGAGCCCTTGGGGAAGGACCTGTGAGCAACCATTTGGGCCCCTTCCCTGACCCAACCTCTGGGAGAACCCCCCCCTCTACGAACCCCCAATGCACACGCCCGAGTGATGGACCGGGCGGGTGCGCTGGTGAACGTGTTCTTACTCGGCGTTTCGACATTCGGCGGAAGGGGTGGGGGAGGTGGGAGGGTCTGGCTCCGGGCCTCTGTTTAGTGCGACTGCTTGCAGCAGTGCATCCTATGGCGGAGACTCCACCTGCTTGAAACAGGCGCCAACGACAGCCAAGATCTACTCGCCGAGCGCGTTCCACTACTCGCAAAGCGCCTACTCGCAAACGTCCGAAAAGCACCTGTCCGCTTTGACGTGATTTATCGTAGATCCCCGGCGGAGGATCTAGGCCATTTGCGAGTAGTGACTTTGCGAGTAGTGGAACGCGCTCGTCGATCTACTCCATGGAGGGGGGGGGCTGCGAGGGCCCGCGCCGATCGACAACACAATGAATAAGAACATGACCACCTGCCTCAAGCTCGGCCATGCTGCCTGAAGACGCTGACGCTTCTCTCCGCGGGCAGGCGCGCTCTTCGGCGAATGTAGACGAATGGCGCACGTGCACCAGCCGTGATACGTTTCACGGTCACATCGTTGCCGCGGGGGCCTGCTCCAGGTACTCGTCCGGCGAGATGTGGCTCCCGGACTCGTCTCGCAGCTCCAGCATGAAGTCACGCAGTACCTGGGATGCGCGAGTTGACCGCGGGCCGCTGGGAGATGGCGGGGCTGTGGGAGGAATGGAACCACATGCGCACCGTAGGCGATCTCATCAGTGGCACCATGAGCCTGGTCATGACTGAGGGAGGGCCTTCCCTCGTTGAATGTCTGCTTCGGGCCTGATACAGGGCCCACACGGACTCCCAAAGGAATCAAACCACATGATGCTGTCCTTTGATAGAGTGTGGCCTCGCTCCGCATTCGCCTCCAGCTCCCTTCCGCATGCTGCAGTGGATGCCAGTCTACAAAAATTCCTTCCACAGGAAACCCAACCCTGCGACCCCAGGACGCCCACTGCGTTCTGGTGTGGGAGCGTCACGCCTTCCATCGCAACACCATCGAAGCCCACGAGACCCAGGGCACCCTGGAGCCTGGAGGCGAGCAGGGCGTCTCTTGGCATGGGCCCCCACGGCACTCTCGGCCCCCACCGGTGCGGCCGCAGAGACTGCCAAGCGACCGGCTGGCCCCCAGACGGAGAGGCAGACCCTGGAAGGGATCGCCACACCACCACTGCGCAGCAGAACGGCACGACTTCACGTGCGAGAGGACGCAGCGGACGAGCCACTGCGAAAGTTGTGGACTTGCAGGCGACGACGAAGCCAACCTGCTGGCGCTGAGCTCGGTGACCCGAGCCCAACTAAAAATCAAACCATCTCTCTCTGTCTCTCTCTCTCTCTCTCTCTCTCTCTCACTCAAAAGATATAGAACAGCCTTCGGCCCATCACGCCACCGTCCCTGGGTTGTCGGTATGAAGCCGATTGGATGCTCGTTGGGATCTCGTGGGAGGCTTCTCGGGGGCCTCTTGGAGGCAGTTTGGACGCCACTTGGGGGCCGTTTGGGGGCCTCTTTTGGATCTCTTGGGGGCCTCTTGGGGCCTCTTGGGGGCCTCTGTCTGATTTCGAGGATGTTCATGTTGGATATATCGTGAGGGGTCTGCTCGAGTCTCCCGTCCCTGCAGCCTGTTTGGCTCGGCAGTGGGCGGGTGGGTTTTATATAGCAGGCGGAGTACCGCCCCAGGACGGCGCGGGTTGGCGCGCCGCCGCTTCACATAGCGAAAAGGGTTCGCATCGCATTCTTTATTCGATTCAGAGACTTACGTCACGAACGGCTGTGACGAGAAGGGCCCCAGGGTGCCCTGGTATTCAGACTCTGGGGGGCTCCTGGGCGCTTCCTGGGGCTTTCTGGGGGCCTCCTTGGGCGGGTTCCATTTCCACCGAAAACACTTGAGGAGGTCCGCGCGGAGTTCTTGGATCGGCGATGGACCCCCCTCCTCGGCGCGCGGATCGCGCCAGGCGCGGCGCCAGAGGCGGCGGCAAGGGTATTCCAGCGCCGGTCCAAGAAATCGGCGCGGACCTCCGAACATTTGTGCTTGTGCTGTTGTTAGTCCTTCCTCGGCACAGTCAGCCAACAAACCCGTGGCGATAGGGCGGCAGCGGCCCTGGTGGTGGACGCTGGTAGCTTGGCCGCCCAGACCAGCACCAGAGGCGCAGGATCAGTCACCATCGGATCGAGAAACCGGGTCGAGTCAAGGAAGCCAGGATCGGGTCGAAATCGGGTCGAAATCAAGTCGAAATCGGGTCGGATCGAGATCTCGGATCGAGAAATCGAGACCCAGGATGTGCTTCTCGTCGGCACGTAGCCCGAAATCGATGCGGAGCGACCGCGCCGGGGCGCAAACCACTGGAATCGCATCCGATCGGGCCGGCCAGAACTGGTATCGACTCGGACCGAGCGGATTCGAGCAGGGACGACCACGAAGTCTCACCAGCCATTGGGGCTGAGGTTGGAGGGATGAAAAAACGACCCTACCCTGGGTTACAAGTGCGTGGTCTGTAAACCTCCTGGGAGCCCCCAGAGCCTAGAGCCGCCAGGACGCGGCACATCACGCAGGGTTTACCCTGTCAGCCCACAGGAGTTTCAGCGCACAGCGCCTCGTAAACCAGGGTAGGGGCGTTTTTTATGCCCTTGAGAGGTGGTCTAGCGTGAGATCGGGCATGTACGCCTACAGGCGGAGCTTGTGCGACAAAATATGGAAGCATATCCCAAACACTTGTCAAACATTCTCAAAAATAGTGGGAGAATCGTCCCCAGGTATTTTCGTAGCACTTATTAATACTCCTCCTGTGGAGGGACACGCCCAACTGACGTCTAACGATGCTCTTTCTCCTCTTCCCACAGCCCTCTTCCCTTCGGGGAGGGGTGCCCTCTCCCCTCCCTGAGGCATTCCCCGGAGCCCCCGCAGGACCCCCCCAAGAGGCCCCAATCCTCCCCCCCCCCCCTGGGGAAAGCAATGCTTTGCGCCTTCTCGCCATGTCGCCCCCGATGCACTTGTGAGGCCTCAGGGTGGCTCCGGCGTGGCCCAGGAGAGGCCCCAGAGGGGCCCACGAGGCCTCCCAGACGGCCCCAAGAGCGCCTCACAGGAGCCCCAGAGGCGATCTTGATGCCCCTGGGGGGGGGGGGGGGGGCGGCAATCGAGGACCCCCCCCCCTCCTTTGATAGGCGCCCTAAGAGATGGCCCCAAGAGGCCCCGCAGGGCCCCCAAGATAGGGAGCCCACAGAGGACGTACGCGCCCAGCTATGTACATGAACACGGCTCCTCGATCCGCGAGACCCGCCGCGTGATACGAACATTTGTGCAATGCGCGCTCTCGAAACCAGCGTGGATTCATGTACATGTACGTCCTTGTTTCGCTCCTGAGAAGATGACTACCTACCAGACCACCCCAACCCAACCCGAAGACCCGAATTTCGGGTTGGGGGGGGTAAGGGTTCCACATGTGTTTTTTCCGATGTTTCCCGACCCCCCCCCACTGGAAATCGAGGGTAAATCTGAGCCTTCGGGTTGGGATGGGGTGGTTTGGTGGGTGGTGAGAAGAGGGCCCCCGGAGAGCCCCAACATGGCCCAAGAGGGCCCCGAGACAACCCCAAGGAGGCCCAAGGAGTGCCCCAAAAGGGCCCCACGAGAGCCCCACGAGGCGGCTCGCCTCCTCCTCCTCCTCTCCTCCTCCTCCCCTCCTCCTCCTCCTCCTCCTCCTCCTCCTCCTCCTCCTCCTCTTCCTCCTCCTCCTCCTCCTATCCTCCTCCTCCTCCTCCTCCTCCTCCTCCTCCTCCTCCTCCTCCTCCTATTCCTCCTCCTCCTCCTCCTCCTCGCCCCCACGCGGGCTCCCGGGATGGTCCGAAGAGGCCCTCCAAGGCCCCTTGCTCCCAAAGATCTCTTTGTCCATCCTGTTTGCCCGCTTTGCTTCATTGTACGCGTCTCTTCGTCCCTTCTCCTGTCAACGTTTCCGAACGGGCTGGTATGGATATTTTTAGTCAGCGGCCGCAGGCGATCGCGCCAGCGGCGAGTCCAGTCAGAGCGGGGCGCGCAGAGACGAATTAAACCTAAAGCGGTGGGGCGGAGAGAACGCTGGTCTGGATATGCGAAGCCGCACGAATATGCTCTAAACAGGACGGTGCTCAGATGAAGCATCTTCTTAGAACAGCAAGCCGACGCATCAACACAGGACGGCCTCAGCCAGACATGTTCTAAGAACACGTCGTGGACACCGCACAGAAAGCCACCAGGACATCCCTTGGTGGGCCTATCAGCAGGTCAAGAACGCTCTGGCACTGCTTGACGCTTCGCCACTACTGACGGATCGTTGAAATACCAGCAGTGCATCGGATCGGGACAGGCAACATTTGTCGGGGGCGGCGAAGAGGGGGGTGTCCAAGAGGGGGGGGGGGCGCAAATCATGGCCGGCGGCATGTGCGCGGCCCAGCGGGGGGGCCAGGGACGTAATGAAGCAAGAAGAGGCGCCGTGAAATCTGGGGGAATATCATGGCCCCCGCCATGATGTCCACCCCCCCCTAGTCACTACCCCCCTCTTTTCCGCCCCCGAATTTGGGGAAACCAAATGGTGCCCCAAACCTCCCCCGGGGCGGGTTCTGACCAGGATCTCGAGGCGAGTCCAGCGGTGACGACCAGGGCAGGGCCTCCCAGGAGGCCCGACCACGGGGGAGACGGGCGAAGGCTTGGGAGGTCTGCCCGGACCCCGGACGTCACGAGTTCTTCTTGGGGTCGACCCACAGAGGTCTCGAGCCGCCCCCGGGGACCGGCTTTTCATCCCCGGTCGTTTTTTGACGGCCCCGAGGCCCGGTGAGGGCCCCCAGAGGCCGAAAACTGCAAGGAACCTCCCGTCGTGGTGTGTTCGTGACTCGAGGGCGTTTTTGGTATGGGTGCCTTGTCCTCCTCTCCTCGGATCAGATCGACCGGATCGAACTGTACCCTGAGGCATGCCGCCTTTGAGCAGGGACCGACCGTCCCGGCATTCCTACAGGCCTACCACGACATGTTCTTAGAACCTCCAAATTTTCGAATAGCGAAACCAATGCTCTTAGAACAGAAGCCCCCCGTGTGAAAACAATACGGACTCAGCCAGACATGTTTTAATGGAAACAATGGGCACAATGCCCACCAGCAGATGTTGTCCCGAACCAACAGCGGCCGCTGTTTGGCAGGCGGCCTTCTGCTTCAAATGGACACCATCCGCGGCGACGCCGACAGCGAATCCGGTTCAATGTGAACAAGAACTGCTGCAGGTCTTTGTGCCCATTCTTTCCGTACCCCTGTCGGTCGCCCCGCGGCATGCAGCCGGGGCCGACGGCGTCGGGCGAGGTGCCCCTCCCCGTCCGGCCGGGCGAGGCGCGGGCACCCAGAGGAGCGCGGGCCTGCTGGTCTCGCTGCCACGCTCCTGGGAGAGGCGGGGCGCAGATGCCGCGGTCCGCAAGGGCAATGCTGCTCCTCCTCCATCATCATCCTCCCTCCTCCTCCTCCTCCTCCTCCTGCTCCTCCTCCTCCTCCTCCTCCTCCGTCTCCTACTCCTCCTCCTCCTCCTCCTCCGCCTCCTCCTCCTCCTCCTCCTCCTCCCATCGTACTTACGATCCACATCCCAGAGATGATTTCGAGCGAGAGGCGGGGCGCGGATGCCGCGGTCGGACACGGGCCAGGGCTGGGATCACGCCGTCCGAAGGCCTACAGCGGGCGGCGAGCGCGAGGGGGGGAAATGGGAAGGAGAAGGCCTTGTCAGAAGGCGGCGGGACTTCTGAGAAGCCCTCGCGCCTTCTGAGAAGTGTTCTGTCTTCGGGGAAGGCTCAGAACACTTGCCAGAAGGCCGAGGGCTGGTAATCACGCCGCCCGAAGGCCTACAGACATCGTGCTACCATCATAGAAGAAGAGGAATATTAATGATACTAGTAATAGTAACAATAATAATCATGATACTAATGCGAATACGAAGAAGAAGAGTAAGAGTAAGAATTATAACAATAATAAGAATAAGAAGAAGAAGAAGAAGGAGAGCACGCCATAAACATACAAACGTTTGGCGCTCCGCGCGGATATATCTTGGATCTGCGCCGGGCACCCCTCCATGGCGCGCGGAGCGCGCCAGGGGCGGCACCGGAGGCGCCGCAGAGGGGGGGGGCCAGCGCGGATCCAAGATATACCCGCGCGGAGCGCCAACAGTTTATGTTTATGACGTCTGTCTTCTCCGACATGAGGAGCGCTGCACCAGGCATCAACGTGGGAGGCGGCTGCGGCTTCTGAACTGCATGGACCTCGAGAGGGTCGGGCGCGCAGGGGGAACAACGGCCGATCCGCTCAACATCCGTCCCCCGACCCCTCCCAGGGTCCGTCCGGTGACTTTTTTCTCGGCGAGAACCATCGAAGAGCATTGTGGACCATCGCGCGAAAAAAGCACGCACGAAACCGACAAATGCACGGGAAAGGGACGTCCGAGCGACGGCAACGAGCTCCGCATTCGACGACGCGACGGGCTCGACGATCGGGTCGAACCTCGCGACGTCGTCGATCGGCGAGTCACTCTACCCGAGTAGGCAGTCGCGCGGTCGAGATTCAGCAGCTCGTCGAGATGGCCACCGCCCCCCGAGCCTACCAGCAGACTGCGCGGCAAGTAGTTCTTCACCGCGGATAAGTCTTCGACGGTCCCCGGGGCCCGAAAAAGCGGCCCGCCGGGACCCCGCCGGGAGCGAACAAAAAGGCGAACGACCTCCTCGAAGCCAGCAGCTCGGACCTTGCCCACCAATAGCCTGCTCGCTGGAGCCATGGCGGGGCCACCGCGGGCGTCCCTGCAAAACCAGCGAGCTCCTCGAGGCACGGCGAGGCTCGGCCACGAAGAGGCTCCTCGGACCCCCGAGGGCATGATTTCTCTCCGTGGCGTCGACCCCCAGAATGGTCTCGGCCCGTTCCCAGGGACCCGTTTGTTCACGGCCCCGAGGCCCGGCGAGGGCCCCCAGAGGCCGACCGTGGCAGAACAAATCCCGTCGTGATTTTTTCAGGACTCGAGGGGGTCTTGGTCCCAAGGCTGGTTTTTGAAGGGGCCCTGGGACACACACAAAGAAATACACACAAATAAAATGGTTCCCCGTATTTTCCCGTATTTTCTGGGTTTCTGTCTTCGCCCCCACTCCCCATATTTTCCCATATTTTCCTGGGAATCGACGGTTAATTGTGTCTGTGTGTTTTTTCCCCTTCCTGAGTTTTGGGGAGCGGCCCGGAGACCAGAGCCCCTCCTGATCCCAGCGTGGCCCCGAACCCCCAAAAAGAGTGGCTGCAGCCCAGGCGCCGCAGCGCCGAGGGGCCGCGGCGGGGGGGTCCGCGGGCGAAGCGGAGGCCCGGAGAGGGGGCGGGGCTGGGACCCCGCCCTGCGACAGCCCACGGCCCTCGACTCCAGGAGCCTCAAGTGCTGTTGGCCTCGATGTCGCCGAGGGACCGCGGCGGGGTCTGCGGGCGAAGCGGAGGCCGGAGAGGGGGCAGGGCTGGGATGCCGCCCTTCGACAGCCCACAGCCCTCGACTCCAGGAGCCTCAAATGCTGTTGGCCTCGATGTCGCTCGCTTTCGCCCCCTTCCGTGCCGCCCCCTTCCATGTCCCAACAGGCAGCAACGCGGCCTGGACCAGCGCGACTCGGAAGCCCCACGACGACCGTCACAGGCTTGGCGCCAACGAGTACTTCGCACGCAAGGATGCCAACCATACCGCCAAGAGCATCAAATATATGAGGTAAGTGCTTGACGCGCTTTGGGGGATGACTCTGCCGAGGGTCGCAGCTCGGGCCCGGCAGCGCCGCTGGGTCGATGCGGGGCCGCGGCCGGAGCCTGGAACCGAAAAAGGGGGGCAGGGCTGGCACCCCGCCCTCCGGAGACCCAGCCTCGGGCCCAGCAGCGCCGCGGGGTCGCGGCGGGGTGGCGGGAGGAACAGGGCGCGGAAAACGGGGCAGGGCCGAGGTCTCGCCCCGCGAGGGCCCAGCTCGGGCCCCGCAGCGCCGATGCCTCGCAGCGGGGCGGCGGGCGAAGCTGGGGTCTGAATGGGGGCGGGGGCAGCGCGGGGCCCACGGGTGCGCCAGGAACCCGACAGCCTGCGCGGGGCGACGTCCAAACTGGTTGCGCGTCTCGCGGAGCGGCAGGGTACGAAGGCTGGGGGGACCCCCCGCGCGAGACGGAACGCTTCCGACTTCACCGACGGATGCATACGCAGATGCCGAGGGAGGAAGGAGGAGGAGGAGGAGGAGGAGGACGAGGAGGAGGAGGAGGAGGAGGAGGAGGAGGAGGAGGAGGAGGAGAAGTGCACTGGCAGAGAAGAGGAAGGCGGGCGCTCAAGAGCACGAAACGCGAAGAGAAGAGACGAAGTGTCAGTGTCAACGACCGAGCTCGGCGAGCGGCGGCATCCTCCTCCAGACCTGGCAAAGGCGAGCCTTGAGCGCACGGCGAAGCCTGTCTACGCCTGTGACTATGGAGGAGCTCTTGAACGTATGATAGCTGACGCATGCAGCAACATTTTTTAAGAAAAAAAGAAACACGCTGTGCACATTGGAGAGGAAACGTTCGGGAAAACAGCAGCACAGGCAGGACCACCGAGGGAGACAGCAGGAAGGAAACGAGGGAGGAGAGGCGTGATGGCGGCAACTAAGACCTCACATTCCAGCATGTGAGCGAGCGAATCAGGGGCGTCTTTGCGCTGGCAGAAGCAACGCGCTTGGGGGGGGGGGGGGGGGGGGGGGCGAAACCTTTTGGTTATGGTCCGAGCATTACACATGGTGCGAAGGATAGGGGACATGACACACGGCGGGACTTTACCCGCGATCGACTGCAAAACGCGAAATAAAAGATCACGCTGGGGAGGAGGCATGGGAAGCCAGTGGCGGGCACGCGCCTGAACGGTGGGCCACTGGGAGGCACCAGCGCACTCGAGCAGCCTGTATTCAGTTGTGCTCTGGAATTGGATACGCCGAGTGCAGGCATTCGGGGAGTCTGGCTGAGAGCGGCATAGTTCTCCCAGAGCGACCTAAAACTAGAGTTACGATACAAGGGGCGGCTCTCCCAGGCAATAACACAATCGTCGGAAATACTATACTGACTAAAAAGGTCACACATGACATGGAACGCTTTGGAGTAAGTTGCGAGCCGAAGCGTGGAGGCACGAGCAACAGGGTATAAATTTCTGGCCTGGGAAGGGAAGCCGACAGATTTGAGACAACAGAGCAGGGGCTTACAGCAAGCATTGCGCGGGGCCTCAGAAAGCATTTGTAACGCTCTACTCTCGATCATCAGAGACTCGGAGTCGGGGAGGTGGAATTGCGCGACCTAGGCGAGGGTGCTGAAGTCTAACGCGTGATACCGTGCGATGCCCTTAGTGAGGCCTATGTGCAGGGATTTCGCGCGATCAACTCGATCCATACATTTACTGCGTGGGGCCTGCCACGACTTGCGCCAGCCGTTGAGACCTATCCAGAGGCCTAGGTATTTGCCGGTGTCGGTGAGGATGAACTTTTGGCCACGAATACTGAGTGCACGCAGACGAGCGAGGGGCGCGGCGCGGTCGGGCAACTTGGGCATGACAATTCGCACGCCTTCAATCTTGAGAACAAGGCTGGCAGCACTGGCGGCGATGCACCAGACAGGAAAGGTAATAGCAAGAGTACGAGTATATACAAACACCAGCAATACCCACATCATCAGCAAACGCCCCAAGGCGAGAGTGATCAGGAGGGAGACGATCGAGCATCATACTGAAGGAAGGGGCCCAGGCAGAGGGCGAAGAGGGAACCAGAGAGAGGGCAGCATTGCTTGATTCCTCGGGCGGCCCAGCACCCAAAGGACGTAAAGCCATTGCACGATACACCTATCCAGGTAGAGGAATACAACAACTTGCTGAGCGAAACCTTGGAGGGACACCCATAATATCTATATTCCACTGAATAAATTCGCGCAGGAGACTGGGGAAAGCAGCTTTCACGTCGTACAGGACGCAACTGCGATCGGCCAGGTGCTGCTGGCAGAGGTAGTGGCAGAGACTAGCTTCTAGGCCAATCGAGTTCTCGAACATTAAGCGACGGCGAAAGCACCCGGTCTGATTGTTGCAATAAACCACTTGACACACGTACCCCAAAAAAGGATTTAACGCAATACAGAGCAGTTTGTTGCAGGAGTCGGATCGAGTGAAAGGCCTAGTCTTGTCAACAGGGCGGTATGCCTCGAACGCGCCGGGCGGCACTTCGCCCTTGACCAGGAAGACCACATGCGCAAAGTTGAAACCGTCGCCGACGCAGAGGCTGGCGAACAGGGCAGAGTACACAAGGAAGAAGGAACACTGAGCAGCGTCGCCTGACCGCAACCATGGAGCGTATGCCGGCCCATCAAGGCCAGGAGAAGAATCTCTGACTTTCGCGAAGACGGTCTTGAATTCGTCGAGCCCGATTTCCCATTCGGGGACAGGCGGGGCTGGGTGCGCAAACGGCCGAATCTTGTCTAACTGGTCGGGCAGGCACCTGTGGCCGCGATGGGTCTGGCCCCAGAATTCAGCGAATCGCCCGGCAGTTTCTTCGGGGTCGGAGTGCTCAGAGCTCCGGGGGTCGGCGACGCCGGCAAGACGGATGGTCCTGCATCCAGACGCCCAAGCTGAACAATACTGATAACGCTGACGCTGTCGGCTGAGGCGTTTAGCTGTGGCGGGGGGGGGGGGGCCTGGTCTTGCTCTAGTTCACGAAGCTCGCGCTGAGGGTTGGGGGTCTGCAGGGGACCAGCGTGCCCATGGAAACCCACTCGGTCGATCTAGATCAAATTCGGGAGGTCCAGGAACTGCTTCAGGAAAGGACAAGGCCTTGTAGCCCTGGAAGCCGGAACGTGGTTGGAACGCCGCGCAGCGCGCATAATGGCAAGGCGCCAGGCGAACTTCTCGGAGACAGTGTGGGCACCTCTGGTTCCCAGCTTACCTAGGAGGGTCCTTGAGGCGCATCTCAGGACATCTTGGGTTTGGGAAAGTCGACCCAGGGAACGTCGATTAGCGGGCCAGCTTCCAGGGACGCTTGATCGTAAACTTCGAATTTCAAGATGTTTGGGGACCCATCTCGGAGGGCGGTAAACATAATCTGAGCAGACTACTCGGAATGTGGTCAGACATGTCCGCTCGGTCCACGACGCTGCCAATCGTCATGGTAGCGGGTTGCATGTCTAGCAGCTCCGCGGTGAACATGCTGCACGGGATGCGGTCCAGCCGCGGGACAGACCAACTCGCATCGTCGTAGGCAACGAGGTGCGAGGGCACATCTTGCATGAGCTCTGCGCGCGAGGAAAATCGCCTGGCAGCGCGTCTGGCAATGTCGGGCCTGGCAGGAACGAAGCGGCCAGAAGTGCGCTGGGGCCCCGCCCCTTTCACGGCAAAAAACTCAAATCACCCGCCACGAAACTGGCAACTTTAAAGCCTGGGAATGGAGCCGGGGCCACGGTGCCCAGGAATACTTCTGGGGCAGGAACAGGAATAGTAGGCTTGTTGTGAATGTTCGTGATCTGGAGGGTCCTGGAGGCATTCGGGGAGGGGGGGCCTGGGGGGCTTGTAATCCTGGCTCCTGACAGAAGAACATGATGGGCTCGCCCTCGGCGAACGACGCGATGTTGTGTGTATTGAAACTTCGAACAGACAGACTCGCTAATAAAGGCAATGCAACCGCCCGCATCGCGCTCTTGACAAAAAGTGCCGTAGCCGCGCACGCCGTGCACTTCGAGGAGGAGAAATTCGAGTTTCGTCTGGGACCCCCTGGTTTCTTGGAGGCAAATCACCTGATGCTGGGGAACGAGACGTCTCGCGAATTCGATTTTCTTCTTGCACAAGTCGTGCTTCGACCAAAGCGAGTTGAACATGCGGCGGACGCTCCAGGAAACAATGGGAAACTTATGAGGAAACTCGAAAGGAACGATATCATCGGGGTCGGGGAGGTCGTCGGGGACGGGGAAATCCTCCGGGCCCAGGTACGAAGTCGACGACAAACTAGAAGAGGAAGCAGAAGAGGTGGAGGAAGAGCGACAGCTGGAAGAAGAAGCAGGTGAGGGAGCATGCCCACATGCCTGCACATGCGAAACCTAGAAAAAGCTTTAGGGATATTAGAAACAACATTCGAGATATCCCTTCCCACTTGTGCCTGTTTGCACTTGGGTGTCTCCTATGGCAGGGAGCTGGCGACGATCTTGTCGGCGGCGGCGCGGTCGATCCCGAACTGGGCGAGGCTGTCGTACTTCAGCTCGACTGCGTAGGAGTCGTCGGCAACCTCGACGAGGGGCGCAAGGACCTCGACGTCGTCCGAGCCGCAGAGGAGAAACAAGAGACCGCGCGGGCCGTTGCCGCCGAGGCAGTAGTCCTGCTTCCATGTGCCGTTCTCTTTCATGTGCGTGACGAAAGCCTGCCACAGGCGACCGAGGACCTTGTGGCGATTGCGGATCTGCTGGCTGGCGTCGAGGCGGCAACGCAGGTTCATGGCCATGTTGGTGCGCGGGTCAGTCCACGAGATGCCGCCATTCTTGAAGGAGTCGAGTACCACACTGGCGATGTCGACTGGAGCGAAGTTGATGGTGTAGCTCATCTGCATGTTTTTGGCCGTGACGATCGCTTCTTGTTTTTGGTGGGCAGGAAGCGCTTAGAGTACACCGTCAGCGTGGGTTTGGAGCACACGAGCAAGAACACGACGAGGAAAACCACACATCCATATCTTGCACTGTCTGCGTCGCTATTGGGAGCCATCGGGCTCGGAAGGTCGCCCAACACGCGTCTCTTCTGGCTTCCACCTAAAGAACTAAAAATGCTCGGGCTGTATGTCGTACTGCGCGAGGAACGGATCGAGGCGGCGGCCGTTTCGCACGCGACGGGCCTGCTCTCGAGCTTGGTGAGGATGGATGCCTCGACGGCCGCGGCGATTCTCTCACATGTGCCATTCTGGCTGCTGGCGATCTGCGTCTCCATGGCCGAGAATTTGGCGTCGTGTGCGGCGACCTGGCCCCTTGAGGCTGGTGATGTCCGGCTTCGTGACGGCATTCGCAAGCGCGGTGTTCATGTTTTGCAGTACTGTCATGATGTCGCTGGGAAAGCTGCCAATCTGCGATGTGGCGGGGGTCGGTGGGACAGGCGAAGCTGGCGAGGAGTTGATGGTCGGCACAACCTTCACCTTGGCGTCGGCAGACTCGTCGTTGATGTCGGAGATCGCGTCGGAACCCTCGTCTGCCATGCCGCAAGGAATCTGGGGAGGGCTCGGAGTGGCCTAGGCCATAAGGGAGCTTGTGGATGGATGCCGAAACGATTGCCCCCCTGAGGGCCTGAGAACTCTTGAAAAAGGCCAGCGGAAGGGCCGAAAGCTAATCGCTGGTTCTCGGGCGTTATAGCCCTTCACAACGTTTAGCCTTGAGCAAAATGGCTATGGAAGGAGGAGGCGGAGGAGGAGGAGGAGGAGGAGGAGGAGGAAGAGGAGGAGGAGGAGGAGGAGGAGGAGGAGGAGGGGGAGGGCGAGGAGGAACGCACGGGCGAGGACGAGGCAAAGACGAGGGGGGGGCGAGGAGGAGGGCAAGGGCGAGGACGAGGCAAAAACGAAGGGGGGGGGGGGGGCAATCGACACATGGCCCGGAAGGCGGTGCGAGGCCCTCCAGGCCAACATGGCGAGTGAGCGGGCCCGTCTGCGCACCTGGGATCGTTCCTCTCGGCGCCATGCCTGGCGAGAAAGGAAGCCGAGCGAAAGGAGATCCCCCCCCGCCACGCGGCGTTCCTCGATGTGCTCGGCGAAGCGGCACACCAGAGCGAGCGCATTGAAGATGCCCTCATTGAGCGTGCCCTTGCAGAGCAGGCGACCCGTTCGTGAGAGGATAGGGGGAGTGCGTCGGAGAGATAAGGTTATGTTGCTCCCATCGCGCTTCAGGACCACATCCCAGACATAATTTCGAGCAACCGGAGAAGTGTCGACAGAGTGTCGAGAGAGTGTCGAAACAATGTCGGCCGAGTGCCTCCCAGTGCCCGACACGTGAAAACCCTCGAGTTCCGGTACTTTTTTGGTGCTCGAAATTCTGTATGGTGATCAAGGCGAATGTAGGTGGTTGGAACATCATAAAGGTATGAAGGGAGATAGATAAGGGGGGAGAGAGAGAGAGAGAGTGAGAGACGCATCAATATACGAATATACGCATGGGATGTGGGAAAACCATGGGTACACTTTTTGAGATCTATGCATCGGTGGATCCACGAACACTCAAGGCACAACTTACGTCGATACCAGTACTCGTGCGAGATCCGCCAGCTCATTTGGCTACGTGCGCAGAGCAGTAATCCAATATCAGATGAGATACGGTTTTGCTGCCCGTGCTGTCCCTCAGCTCGTCTTTCCTGTCTCACCAAGTATTGTTCACTTCTACTGCCTACACGGGGCGTCCGCGGCATCAACACGAACGTGGCGCTCTCACTCCAGAACACGCAGCATACACGTATAGCACAGCGCAAGAAACCACACAGTCAAGGGTTACGATGCAAGGCAACACGTAATGCATCTTTACATAGTGCAGCATAGCAGCGCGTATCAGATGACGGTATAGCAGCAGGGTGTATCACTGGTCGTCATGACTCGGGACAAAGTATCAGATCTTGCACTTTTGCTGTTGAAAGCCTCCGTCCAAAACAAGTGCGGCATTCGCACCTGTGCCACCTGTTGAGTCTCGCATGAATCCAAATGGCCAACTCCATACGTACATCCTGGATTCAAACATGTTGATGCATCACGCTTACTTGGTGAAACCAAAAGATACCGATACCGCTGACCCCCAGTCCTCTCCCAGGGTGCGTTTTGACCAGAATCGATGAGAATCGAACGGTGGCGACGAGGGCCTCTGAGGAGGCCCACTAAGAGGAAAACGGGCGGAGGGTAGCGATATGGGTGCCTCTTCCTTCTCTGATCCTGGATTCAAACATGTCGATGCCTCACGCGTACCTCCGCCGCCTTCGGCGGCCCTTCTGCCCGCGCAGCCGCCCCCGTCGTAAGCGAGGCGCAGCTGCTGGAAGACATCTCGAGGCCCGAGGACCAGCGAGAACGTACGAGAGCCGAGAACCTCGAGCCCGAGAAAGTAGCCCCCTAACATCTGCCTTAAATCCTTATCGGGGATGGACCGATTCCCCTTTTTTGAAACGTGAATCAGTGAGACCTCGGGCCAAAACTTGGCGGGCGCAAGCCTGGAAAATGAGTGGCCGCGGCGCCCTCTCGAGAACCGAAAACGGACAACTCCCTTATCGACGTGTCAGGGTGGGGCTTCTGTCCACCCCCGAGAAACGCCATAAACGCAAACTGTTGGCGTTCCGCGCGCATTCTCTTGGATTTGCGCTGGGCCTCCCTCCCTGGCGCGCGGAGCGCGCCAGGGGCGGCGCCAGAGGCGCCGCCAAGGGGGCCCAGCGCGGATCCAAGAAATCCGCGCGGAGCGCCCCTAACTCATGTTTATCCGAGGAGCGCCCAGCAGCCCAACATACGCCAGAGCCTTCACGCCCGCACCTGGCTCTATTGAGACAGGCTGCGGTCCTTGGTGTTCAGCACCATCACCGACGACATCAGCGCACACAGCGTCATCAGCTGTGCGTCGCGGGTGCGGTCGCTCTCGGTGCTGCCGAAGCCCTCGCAGTCCATGAAGACCAGCAGGGGGCTCTGGTCGTCCTCGCGGCTACCAGAAAGGGAGCTTCTCGCTCGAGCACACCGAGGGGTGGTGCGGATAAGATAGCTAACGTTTTCTGATCCGGCGTTTCGACATTGGGCGGAAGGGGGGGGAGGGGGGGGTCTGGCTCCGGACCTCTGCTTAGTACGACTGTTTGGAGCAGTGCGTACTGTCGGGGAGACTCCACCTGCCTGAAACAGGAAGCAAAAACAGCCAAGATCCACTCCATGGGGGGGGGAGGGGGGGTACGAGGGCCCACGCCGATCGGCAAAACAACGAATCAGAAAACGATCACATATGTTGTGTGTGTACTCCGAGCTTCTCCAAGAAGGGCCCCACCATCTCCTCGAACTCACAGGCAGTCCCCGAGCAATTTCAGACGGTCGAGAACGTGTTTCTTGGCTGCACACGCCTTTTCCAAATGACATGTGCGTGCGCGTGGCGTGTGTTTGTGAGTGAACGCCGAATGGGGAAGTGAACGAATGGGGAAGAGAACGGGTAAGACACGAAAGTAGGGAAAAGGGGATAGGATGGGAGGGGTAAGACAAGGGACATATTCTGGGAAGAAAATCGGGTGGGATGGAAACGACAACGACTGGATCGTAGAAGAACCATCCCCAAGTAACCCGACACCAACTTCAAATGCGATGTCGCCGAGTGGCTTGACACCACAACCAAATGACAAACTACTCGTTCATGGAATTGTAGGCCTCGAAAGGTCACGGGTGGGCAGCCCCGAACTAGCAACCTTCTTGTCACGGCATGGACACCCGAGATCTCGACCCCTTCTCTCGAACGTGTTCTTCATCCCGAACCGTTGTTTGACGACCCTGGGGCCTAGCAAGGGCCCTCGGGGACCGAAGTGGGCCCACAACCATCCGTCGCGATGTTTACCATGACGCGACGGGTCTGAAACTCAATGCCCCGTCCCTTCGGTGGCAACTCATGGGAGCCTCCCATACCATGGTGCTGGCTCTTGCGAATCGACGCTGGCCGACGCTAATCGACGCTACATTGACGCCAGTCGACGCCAACTCGGCGCTCTCTCATCGACTGCCGGACTCTAGCGCAAGCTGGCGAGCTCTAAACGTGGAAGTCCGAGGTCAGACAATCAGGCTGTTGGAATCAGAAACGCTAAATCTGCCGACCCTGCCGGCGTGACGCGAGACGCTGTTCCGTTTGACTCGTCGTCGTCGTCGTCGCCGCCGCCGCCGCCGCCGCCGCCGCTCCCCCTGTCCTTGGGCAGAGCGCCGCTCCCCCTGCCCTTCCCGTGGGCCCTCCTCCCCAAAGCGCGGCAAGCACAGCGAAATGCAACAGCGTCGCAGGCTGCCTCGAAGGAGACGCCCCTTCCTTTTGATCCCCTTCCCGCTGGAGGGGGGGGTCCCAGGGGGGAGGGTCCCCCCGAGAGGCCGAGAGTGAAGGGGCTCACAAGCACACAAATTACCCCAGTGCGACCCTACCTAGAAATTGGAGCCCCTAGGAAAGCAGCATTAGTTGCTATGCTATGCTATGCTATGCTATGCTATGCCATGCTATGCTGCGCTATGCCATGCTATGCTGTGCTATGCTATGCTGCGCTATGCTATGATATGAAATATAATGATGTTATGTGCTATGTTATGCTATGCTATGCTATGCTAAATTGCGCTATGCTATGATATGCTATGATATGATATGCTATGCTGCGCTATGCTATGATATGATGTGCCATGCTTGGCTATGCTATGCTATGCTATGCTGCGCTATGCTCATGCAGCGCTGCGCTATGCTCATGCTAAGCTAAGCTAAGGTAAGCTAAGCGAACCCTCTAGGCAAAGCCTAGGTAGGGAATTACACCCGTGCTAATGCTCTGGTTTGCTTTGCGTTGCTTGTGCTTTGCTTTGCTGTCGCTGCTGTTGCGTTGCCTTTGCTTTGTTGCTATGCTATGCGATGCTCTGCTATGATATGCTATGCTAGTATGCGCTGTGCTATGCTGTGCTGTGCTGCGCTATGCTATGCTATGCTATGCTGTGCTGCGCTATGCTATGCTATGCTGGGCTATGCTATGATATGCTGTGCTGCGCTATGCTATGTTATGCTGTGCTCTGCTATGCTAAAGCTCAGCGAAGCTAAGATGAAGGTACGCTGGGCTAAGATAAACCTTAGCTAAGATGAAGCTAAGATAAGCTGAGAAGAAATAAGCTAAGCTAAGATGAGACAAGCGACGCTAAGCTAAGGGGACGTAACTGGGGGAACCGCGGGGCGGATACTGGGGGAACCGCCCGGGGCGCTTTCCACTGCCCGGCCCCTTTCAGCCCAGAGAGTAACCACCCTTCTAGGCAGAGCCTAGGTAGGGAATAAATACACACAAATAAAAAGATCCCCAACATTTTCCATTATCTTCTGGGTTTCGTCTTCCCCACCACTTCCTATATTATCCCATATTTTCCTGGGAGTGGACGAATCATTGTGTCTGTGTGTGTGTTTCTCCTCCCGAGAAAGGTGTGGGGGAACACAAAGGTCCTGCGACGGCCCCAGAGTCCCCAAAGGGGCCCCCCGGACACTCCAAGAGAGCCCCGAAACGCCAAACGGCCGGTCCAAGACGCAAAAGGCGGCCTCCTGACGGCCCACGAGGCTTCCGAGACGCTCGAAGAGGCCTCCAAGAGCACTCAAAGGGGGCCCCAACAGGCACAATCTAATGATTCCCCGTATGGTCTTGAAAAAATGTTGGCCGCCTCCTCGCATTGTCGGCTTCCCGAGGCTCCAAGACAGCCCAAGATGCCGCCGAGAGCGTTCCAGGAGGCTCTCAGGCAGCCTCGAAGGCGGCCTCAAAACGACCCGAGGGGGCCAAGACGGCTCAAAGAGGACCCCAAGACGGCTCCAAGAGGGTGCCCAAACGGGGGTCCCGAACACACACTTCGAGCCCTCGGCCCCGCGAAACTCCCAGGAGGCCCCCAGGAGGCCCCCAGAGGGCCCCCGAGAGGCCAGCAGGCGGCCCCAAGAAACCCCCAAACCGCCCCCCAGACGTCTTCGAGAGCGCCTCGAAAAGGCCCCACGACGCACTCCCGAGGACCCCGACCCCCGTCAGTGTCTTCGCCGCTGCAGCCGCCGCCGCCGCAGCCGCCGCCGCCGCCGCCGACGCCGATGCCACCACCGCCGCCACCGCCGCCGCCGCCGCCGCCGCCGCCGCCGCCGCCGCCGTCGTCGTCGTCGTCGTCGTCGTCGTCGTCGTCGTCGTCGTCGTCGTCGTCGTCGTCGTCGTCGTCGTCGTCGTCCCCCTTCAGGGTCGGCGGCACCAGCAGTAAGGACTTCGCAATGAGGAACGAAGTCACGTTTTGGCCCCAGAAGCGCTCCCTCCCCTCCCTGCTTCTCCTTTCGATCCGTCCTGCTTCGTTTCGCCCTCTCTCATTCCGCCCTCTCGCAGCACCCGGCCGGATTGAGAGCGGACGAACCGACGCGGCCGCATCGAGAGCGGACGAGTCGAAGCGGACGACATGACATTCGGGCAGAATGGAGCGGAACGGGAGAGGACAAAACGGAAGACATTCAGCTCCTCTCCCGCGCGCGCGAGACGGGGGTCCAAGACTGGGGCGGGGAACCGCTTGGGAAGACAGTCGGCTCCCCCCCGCGCGCGCGAGGCAGCTCCTTATGGGGTCACGAGACGTATGAGGGATGCGCCGAAATTGGAAGTGGAACCGCATACGGGCGCTGCCCCTAGGACCTTATGTGGAGGTCCCAATGGGGCCATGAAACGTGTGAGGGTTGCACCGACATGACGGTGGAACTGCATGCGGGTGCTGCCACTGGGGCCACCGGTGGAGCACCAGATGGGACCACGAGACGTGTGAGGGGTGTGCCGAATAGGAGGGTGGAGCTGCATGCGGGCGCTGCCACTGGGGCCTCCGGTGGAACTCCCTATAGGGCCACGAACCGTTTGAGGGGTTCGCCGACATTGAAGGTGGAACCGCATGCGGGCGCTGCCACTGGGGCCTTCGGTGGAACAAACGTGTAAGGGGTGTGCCGAAACAGTGATACGCGGAGGGTAAAGGCAGGGGTAGGATCTTGGGGAGGGAGAGAGGAGGGGGCAGCGGGAGGATGAGAAGGAAGGCGAAGGCGTGGCGCTGTCTCTTCAAAGCGAGGACCCCACAACACAAGATGGTTAGGAAAAACAGGAATAGCGGCATCGGTACCTTTCCCTCCTCTGAGTCCTCCGCCCGCCCTGGTGATCAAACATCGATCACCAGGACTGCTCTGGGGTGCGTTGTGGCACGAATTTCAAGGCGAATCCAGCCGTGGCGACGAGGAGCCCGCTGGAGCCCCAAAAAGGTGGAATAGAGGAACAAACAATGACATAAACATGAACTTTCGGAGGTCCGCGCAGATTTCTAGGATCGGCGCTGGACCCGCCAACCCTGGCGCGCTCCGCGCGCCAAGGACCGCGCCGGAGGCGCAACCAGGGGGCTCCAGCGACGGTCCGAGAAACCCGCGCTCGGCCCCGAAAGCTCATGTTCATGGCACTGTTCGTTCCCCATTCGTGGGCCACCGCTCCAGCATCACTGCAATACCACAGGCAGGACGGGGGAGGCGGAAGGACGGGGAGGTCCTCCTCCTCCTCCTCCTCCTCCTCCTGCCTTTGGTGGTGGTGATGAAGAGTCGGCGCCCGCGGCGCGAACCTCCAGCTCCCCGCGACCTGAGGTGGGCGTCGGTGGAGGCCCCCCGACCCGCGCATCCTCGGAGTCGGCGCTGCCCCACAGCCAGAGCCCCTCCGTGCAGGCGCGGGTGGTGCTGCCCACCTCGGGGGCGCAGCGGGGGGGGGGGCCCGAGCCTCGCGCCTCCCGTCTTCGAGCCTCGCGCCTCGGTCCTCGAGGCCTCCCGTTCTCCAGCCTCGGGCCTCGAGCTTCCTGCCCTCGACCCCCGAGGTGGGGGCATGGCAGCTTCGCGTCCACTGCCACCTCTCGACTTCTCGAACGTGCCTGTCTGGGTAGTCGAAGCCAATCTGGCGCCAATCTGGCAGGCCCAATCTGGCAAACGGGGGCAATCTGGCGAGGGGGCCAACGCGAATCCAGTCTGGCGAATAACCCAGATCATCCAGTTTGGCCGGGCCAGATTGGCCCTTGGGGCCCAATCCAATCTGACAGTCTGGCCTTCGACTACCCAGACAGGGGGGACGAGCACCAGAGCAGGAGGGGGCGGGAGGTGGCCTAGTGAGAGGCCAGGATGCAGACTGCGGGCGGGCCAGGACACTGTGCCCACTCCCCAGCTCCTCCTCCTCCTCCTCCTCCTGCTTCTCCTCCTCCTCCTCCTCTTCTTGTTCCTCCTCTTCTTGCTCCTCCTCATCTTCTTGCTCCTCCTCCTCCTCCTCTTCCTCTTCCTCCTCCTCCTCCTCCTTCTCTTCCTCCTCCTCCTCATCCTCATCATCATCATCACCACCACCACCAGCAGCAGCAGCAGCATTATCATCACAATCATCATCATCACCACCACCACCACCACCAGCATCACCACCACCACCACCATCATCATCATCATCAGCAGCATCAGCATCAGCATTGGCATCATCATCATCATCACCATCATCACCATCATCAGCATCATTGCCATCATCATCATCATCATCAGCATCAGCATCATCATCATCATCATCATCATCATCATCATCATCATCGCAACCATCATCGCAATCATAACCATCATCATCACCAAGATTAGCAGCAGTATCAGCATCATCATGATCGTCATCATCACCATCACCATCATCAGCATCATCAAAATCACCATCATCAGCATCATCATCAACACGGCCGTAGCCATGATCATCATCATCAGCAACATCCGTCTCATCAGTTGCATCATCATCATCATCATCAACAGCAGTATCGTCATCATCATCATCATCATCATCATCATCATCATCATCATCATCACTATCATCGTCGACATCCACCTCTCCCTCCCCCTCCCCCTCCTCCTTTTCCTCCTCCTCCTCCTCCTCCTCCTCCTCCTCCTCTCTCCACCACCCGCCCAATGTCCCGAGCCTGTGGCAGGGTCATCAACTCGTCGTTGTCGTCGTGGCCGTGGTCGTCGTCGTGGCCGTGGTCGTCGTCGTCGTCCTTCTGGGTCAGCGGCACCGGCTCTAAGGCCGCCACAATGGTTTGGTGAGTGCTGCTTGGTAGCAACGAAAGAAAGTTCAAGATGCCGGGCTCACCAGCGGGGAGGAATGAGCAAGCCACACAGCGGGAGACTTGAGGATGGGGACCACCATGCGCAGAATTTGCCCCAAACAGTCAAGGGGCTCTTACTTTGATTCTGAGCGTGGGTGTGCCGAGGATTCGCCACACGTGCGCCCGTGCCCGCTGGTGGGCGCCCCTGGGTGCTGGGCGGGTGTCCCGAAGAGTTGCCACGTTTGCCGCCCCGCACGCTCGGTGTTCCGAGCATTCCCTGCGACGGCGCCCGTGCCCGCTCATCGGCGCTTCGTGGGCGCCCGCATAGCTCACACATCTCAGTTGCACTGCACCGCACAACTCACGCCACAAACCTCACACCACATAGCTCACACCGCAAAGCTCACACCACACTGCGTACACCGTGTAGCTCACCCAGCCTATCAGACACACCATCGCTAACGAACAACCCTTGTCAGATTGTCATACATAGCTCACACCGCGCAACTCACACCGCACGATTTTCGCCTGCACGGTGCAATAACGCACCGTTTAGGGTCCACTCTGGCTAGCATGCTCGAATGACCGACCGCATGCGGGGGACAACCGTGTGTGATGTTCGGGAGCGGCCAAGAGGGGGGTGTCCAAGAGGGGGGGGGGCAAATCATGACCGGCGGCATGTGCGCGGCCCAGCGGGGGGGCCAGGGACGCAATGAAACAAGAAGTGGCGCCATAGAATCTGGGGAAATATCCTGGCCCCCGCCATGAGATCCACCCCCCCCTAGTCCTCACCCCTCTCTTTTCCGCCCCCGAGGAGGAGGAGGAGGAGGAGGAGGAGGAGGAGGAGGAGGAGGAGGAGGAGGAGAGGAGGAGGAGGAGGAGGAGGAGGAGGAGGAGGAGGAGGAGGAGGAGGAGAAGGAGGAGGAGGAGGGTCCGAGCAGATCGCGGCCCTCCGGGAGCCCTGGCCGCGACCATGGCCACTGGCCGCAGGCACCTGCGCCGGGGCCTCGAGTCCTCGGCGTCACGTCGGCGCTGCTCGGCGGGGCGCGGGAAGGGACACACGAGGGCCCGGGGCCCCGCGGAGGGCCCCGGATCTGGCCAAAACAGGCACGCTCTCCCGACACGCCATCCACTGAAGGGGCCCTCGGACACACAAAGAAATACACACCAATGAACATGTTCACCTTATTTTCCCATCTGTTCTGGGCTTCTGTCTTCCCGCCCACTTCCCAGATTCTCCCATATTTTCTTGGAAATCGACGATTAATTGTCTCTGTGTGTTTTTTCCCCTCCTGATCCACGGCACCACCTGTTTGCTTCCAGATCGAAGTTCTGGCCAACGCCCACGCGGCCGCGCCTTTTGTGCCGTAGCGCTGCCACCTCGCGGCGGCCACACGCCCGTGTTGACGGGCATGTGTTGCGAGGCGGGGATCTATCCACATCCACCGCCTGTGAACCGACGTCCTGGTGGCCCAGGGGGCGGTGGATATGGGTATATTTGGGCCCCCGGGGGCCCGACTATGTCCACATCCACAGCCTGCCGGGGCCCCCGAAGCTTGATCCTCCAGGCGGTGGTCATGTCTAGACCCCCGCCTCGGAATGCTGTGCGACCCACCTCGGGAGCCCTCGGGGGGAGCCCCCGGGAGCCCCGCAGGGCAGGCGGGACCCGTGTTGGCCCCGGGCACCCGACGGGGCCGTGCGGCCCCGTGCTGGCCAGAGCCCCTGCGATGCGAGCAGCCACGGACGGCTCACGCGGCGGCGAGGCCCCCGCCGCAGGGCCGCGGTGCGCCGAGCCTCGCCGAGGAGGCCCCGCGGCAGGACGTGGGCCGCGGGCAGCGCGGCGCGGGGCCGCTCGCCGGGGCCGAGCCGCGGGCCCGGTCGGCGAAGGCCACGAGGGCGCAACCGAGGCGTGCAGTCGTCGTGCCAGCTGCCACACAGGGACCGCCGAGAGCAAGAAACAAGCGAAGACTGAGCATGTTCTGAGGGTGGAGGGCTCAGGGCGAGATCGATGTGGGCACGTGCACCTCGAAGATGAAGCCGTCTTGTGATTAACCTTTTGCAGATTCGAGCCTCGAGCATCCGTCGAAACGGTATTTCAGATTTCACCCAAAGAGGGGGAGGGGGAGGAGGAGGAGGAGGAGGA
>CAUYUJ010003465.1:65000-78762 GCA_963575745.1 Prorocentrum cordatum | reverse complement strand
CGGGGTACTGCCGACACGTCGGCGAAAAATATACCTTCCCCCGAATACTGCAAGAGTTGTGGTGCTGCGCACACCCCTAGCCGCAAAATCAGCCCTCGTGGCGAGTGTATTCAAAGTCACACACTACTGGGAGCAACAGTTAGAAACGTCCTTCCCTCTTAGGGTACTGCGAGAGTAGGTGCCGCGCACGCCACGCTTCTATTGAGTGGGGGGTCTGGTACCCTGATGAGCGTAGTCACGGCCCCTCTGGAACTCAAAGAAGGGGTCAAGAGGAACAAAGAAGGGGGCGATATCCTCATCAAGCACAAGAGGGGGGTCCCCCACATAATCAAATTGAAGCTGCATAGAAGCTAAAACAGACATGGCCAGGAAACGACAGAGGGGAGAGGGGTATGATTTGGCAGCAGCAGTATTGCAACCCCCACTGGCCTCTCTTCCCTCCAGGACCGTCTGGTGGGCACTATGCTGGCACCTCCCATGATGTGGTAACTCCCTAAGCAGCTGGTTCATCATGGGCACATTGATCCCCAACAAGGATGGCGGCTTTTTGGCCCTCAGTCCAAACATACATTGGTCAATGCGGTGTAATTGGACCCCAGGCATCCTAGCAAAACGAGCCAGGAATAGGAGGTGCCAGCTGCTGGGGACATTCGGGCGGTGGTCTGCGGGAGCAGGATGTTCCATCACGGCTGGTAGTCCCAGCTTCCAGGCCTCAACGAGGAACTCAATAGTGGTACGTAAGAGGGCGTTGCCCACGTCAACCTGCGTCTGTTCTCTGGGCCTTAGGCAGCGTAACCCCCAAAGCATGGAAGGTGACCTCAGAGGTCGGGGGTGGGGTCCAGGCGTGTTTTCAGGAATCTCGTTATGGCGAGCAGCACTCCACGTTTCGCAAGGTGGTCCCGCAACCACTCCCGCAATCCAGCCGTCACGCATCAAGGTCAACCAAAATCTAGCAATATCAGGTTTGGACAAGTCCCCATAGGTGGGACAGTGTGCAATGTCAAGGGACAGCACCACAATGGGCACTCGATACTGCAAAACCCATTTTTCTATCCACTCCTGAAGGTCCCCTCCGCGACGTTGGCCCGAGAAAAGGTGAAGAAGGTAGCGGTGGGACCGCACAGGAGGAGGGGAGGGGCATTTTCTCCTGCTCCTCCTGCTCCTGCTCCTGCTCCTCTTCCTCCTCCTCCTCCTCCTCCTCCTGTCCCTGCTCCTCCTCCTCCTCCTCCTCCTCCTCCTCCTCCTCCTCCACCTCCTCCTCCTCCTCCTCCTCCTCCTCCTCCTGCTCCTGTTCCTCCTCCTCCTCCTCCTCCTCCTCCTGCTCCTGCTCCTCCTCCTCCTCCTGCTCCTGCTCCTCTCCTCCTCCTTCTCCTCCTCCTCCTCCACCTCCTCCCCCTCCTTCTGAGACATCGTGCGTAACGGTGTGCCTTCTCCTCCTCCTTCTCCTCCTCCTCCACCTTCTCCTCCTCCTCCTCCTCAGACATCATGCGTAACGCTATGCCTTCTCCTCCTTCTCCTCCTTGTTCCTCCTCCTCCTCCTCCTCCTCCTCCTCCTCCTCCTCCTCCTGCTCCTCCTCAGGTCGACCAGACGGTTTGCCCCCCCCCCGTCCCGGGCACAGGCGTCGCAGGGCGAAGTCGCGGCGCCAGGTGTTTCGTCGTTCTCGGCCTCTGGAGGGCGGGAGTGTGAGAAGATCACTCGGGATGAGAAGCTTGGGGGAAGTGGTCGAGGTCCTCCGGGGCTGACGTCGCGAAGAGACTGCAACGTCAGAAGGGTGCAGCACCAAGACATCCGACGATCCGTTTTTCAGTCGCGGCGTCTTCCTGCATTTCTCACTTCTCAGGGGTTCTGGCCGGCGGCGTGCGAGGGGGGGCGTGAGAAGGAGAAGGCTTTCTCAGAAGGCGGCGAAACTTCTCAGAAGCCCTCGCGCAATCTGAGAGAAGTAAAACCGCGTCTTCGGGGAAGGCTCAGCAAACTTCTCAGAAGGCGGGGGGGACTCCCGAGCCTTCCGAGAAGGCCCGCCCCTTCTCAGTTCCTCCCCCCGCTCGCTGCCGAGTTTGGTTTATTCGGGTCTCCGTCGGGCTTTCGGGACGATCCGAGCACACGCCCGCGGCGAGGCGCAGCTGCTGGCAAGCATCCCGAGGCTGAAAAACCGCCGAGAACCGAGACAAGCGCCCGAAAACCTCGAATCTCGAACCCGACATTTCCCCCCTTGCTCGCCGCCGATCTGGGGCCACGAGAAATATGCCCTGGTCGGCAACCTGCCCCCAGGGGGCGGGGTCGGGACCTCCAGAGCCTCGGTCTGAGACAACATCTTTCGTCGGATGTCAGGGTCCCCGGGCCTAGATCTCCAATCCTCGAGGAGGAGGAGGAGGAGCAGGAGGAGGAGGAGGAGGAGGAGGAGGAGGCAACGACGCTGCGACACACCCTCCCAGAACCCTCTCCTCCGACGTTGCATTTGTTTCACGTCGTGGGCCCCTGGGTATCTCGACCACTTTCAGGGGTCCGGCTTTTCACCCTGAGTAGTGTTCTGACAGCCGCGGGGCCGGGAAACGGTCTCCAGAGGTTGAACAGCAACGAGAAACGCCAGACGCCACGATGTTTGTTGCAACGCCTGGATCTGAAGGGAGGAGGGAGGAGGAGGAGGAGGAGGAGGAGGAGAAGGAGGAGGAGGAGGAGGAGGAGGCACCAACAACGTTGCCACACCCTCCCGGGAGGTCGCGGGGCAGCTGTGTGTGTGTGTGTGCATCCCCGGTCGAGCCCCCCGGGCTGGGTTCTAGGGCCGGTGGATCGACGGCCTGGCCGACGCACTTGTCGGGGAGCCCTGCGGTTCTCCTTCTCCTGGCCTCATGTGGGAGAGCGGCAGAGGATCGTCGAAGCCCTTTTTCGTTATCTCTTGCTGTGTGTGTGTGCCTGCCTGCCCGCCCGCCTGCCTGCCTGCCCGCCCGCTTGCCTGCCTCTCTGCCTGCCTGTCGGTCTGTCTGTCTGTCTGCCTGTCTGTCTGTCTGTCTGTCTGTCGGTCTGTCTGTCTGTCTGTCTCTTTTTATTTTTGTCTCTCTCTCTCTCTCTCTCTAGTTCTCTCTCTCTCTCTCTCTGTTTCTCTTTCTCTTTCATGGCCTCCATATCCTAAGATCGGATTCTTGTTATTACTGTGACGACACTGCCTTCTCCTCCTCTCCTCCCCTCCTCTTTTCTCCGCTGCGAGACGCTTTGATCATACTCGGCTCATTCAGAATCAGACTCACTCACATTGAGACTCACTGATACTTATGCCTACTCATACTGAGGCTCACTGCCATTCAGATTCACTCACGCTCAGACTCACTCACACTCAGATCCACTCATACTCCGACTCACTCGTACTCGGACGCGCTCGCACTCAGATTCGCAGATCGTGAGGATGTCTCAGGCGAGGCGCTGGCTTCAGCATCCCAAGATGTGGCCGCCAGGGTTGTGACTGCACGGACCCTCCCGGGCCTGGATTGTGGGGATGTCTCAGCCCTTTCGCCTGTTTCGGCCCCCCAGACTCCTTTGCTTTCAGAGCAGATTGTGAGGACGTCTCAGGCGAGTTGCTGGTTTCAGCATGCCAAGGGGAAGCCGCCAGGGGTGCTTGCACGGAGGAGTGAGGAGGAAGAGGAGGAGGAGGAGGAGAAGGAGGAGGAGGAGGAGGAGGAGAAGGAGTAGGACGAGGAGGAGGAGGAAGGACGAGGGAGGAGGAGAAGGGAGAAAGAAGAGGCTTGGCAACGGGGGGCGCGTCCACCACTTCTGGCCTCAGAGCTAGCACTACGGGAGCTGGTCCGTGCCGATACAACCAGACACCAAGTCACAGTCAGAAACTAACCGAGATACATGCCATTGCAAGGATATGCACATATGATGATATCCGCGTCGAGTATTGTTATTATGGTGTTCTCTCTCTATCTCTCTCTTTCTCTCTCTCTCTCTCTCTTTCTCTCCCTCTCTCTCTCTCTATATATATATATATATTTATACGTGTGTATACATCAGAAGTCGAATCCGCATGCATTTCCGCTGTTTGGAAGCTCCCATACCTCCGATGTTTGGGCTTTTCGGCACGACCCCCCCAGACAAATCGAATATTTCCTGGCAACAGCTTTCCGCCCAAGACAGCTTCTCCACTGCAAGCGGCAGCCAGTCGCCAGAAACGACGAACCTCGTCCGTTTCGATGTGGCTCACCCGTCCTGTGGTGTCGGGTCCTCGTTTCGAATCAGCAACGCCCCACGTTCATTCTTTCCGTCATTCCTTCCGTCCTGCCTCCTCCCCTTCCTTCCCTTCCTCCTCCTCCTCCCCCCCTCCCTCCTCCCCTTCCTCCCCTTCCTCCCCTTCCTCCCCTTCCTTCCTTCCTGCCTCCTCCCCTGCCTCCCCGCTGCTCTCCTCGCGTCCTCGCCATGTCCGCAGACCTCCCTCTCTACGCTACGTGGCCTCTACTAGGGAGCTCCACCGAGGGCCCCAGTGGCAGAGCTCGCATGCAGCGCCCACATCCAGGGCTGGACCTAAACGGTGTTTGGGCGAGTTCGCGGGCCGTTGGCGTTTCGACTTCGTTTTGCGGTAAGGGCGGATTGAACACAAAACGATGGAAAACGAAAACGAAAAACGCCGTTTAGGTTCAGCCTTGCCCACATCTATTTCGGCGCACCGCTCACACGTTTTGTGGTCCCACTGGGAGCCCCACCGAAGGCCCCAGTGGCAGGGCCCGCATGCGGTACCCGCATCCCTTTCTGCGCACCCCTCGCTTCGTTTCGTGGCCCCAGAGGGAGCTCCAACTGAGGCCCCAGCGGCAGGGCTCGCATGCGGTACCCGCATCCACTTCGACATACTCGTCATTCGCTCCGTGGCCCAAGAGGGATCTCCACCGAAGCCCCGCAGTGGCAGAGCTCGCATGCGGTATCCGCATCCATGTCGACACTCTCCTCACTCGCTTCGTGGCCCCACAGGGACCTCCACTGAAGCCCCTAAGTTTCAGAGCTCGCATGCTGTACCCGCTTCAATTTCAGTTCTCTCTTCGCACGTTTCGTGGCCCCACTGGGAGCTCCACCAAAGGCCGCGGTGGCAGAGTTCGCATGCCACACTTCTGGCACCCCCCTCACATGTTTCGTGGCGGGATCCCCGTCCTTTGTCCCACCTGCCTTGCGGTACTCACGCTTGCATTTGGTTGGGCCTTCGCCAGGATCATTCTCAAGACGTTGGAGGTATGGGTCTCGGCGAGATCGAGCTGCAGGGGTGGACCCCTGCGGTGCGCAGATGTCTTCGCCCCCGCCCAGGGACGTGGTCACGTCGCGCGCGCGGGAGTTCCCGCTGGTTCCGTGGGCCCGGGCCCGTGAGCTGAGAAAGTTGCACCCGGCGGCAGCGTCGGGGGACGCCCGCCATGCACCAACCCTGGTCGGCGTACACGGCGTTCACCTCCGAGTGAGAGGTTCGAAGTTCCAGGTTCTCGGACGTCTTGTTCGGCTCTCCGAGGCGCTCCAGGCTCGAGATGCTTTTCAGCAGATGCGCCTCGCCGCGAGCGCTCTGGGGGTCCGGTTGTGCCAGGATCGAGTCGTCCCGAACGGTCGATAACCACCCAGACGGAACCCAGACCCGGACGTCGGACAAGATTGCGGCGTAGTCGGGGCGTTCAAGAGACGGGCGTCAATGCCAACGGGGGGCAGCCAGAGCGCCGGGCCTTGCAGGATCCTGCAGAGTCAGGGGTGCCTTGATCCGGGCTCAGCGTGCAGGATTTTGCAGGATCATGCTGGATCTTGCAAAGCCTGATTGGCCCGAGTTTGGCTTGACCCGGGTCAGTAGTAGATCTCCGACTAGTTGTCCTCCTCCATCCCGTAGGAATAGTTCCTTCCTGGCGCATCCCCAGGCGTGTCGGTTGGGCGGGCCAGGCATTTCGCCAGAGACGTCCTCCCCGTTTATGATCTCTGAAGCTTCAGAGGTGGAGGGCGTCCCGTTTGCAACATGTGGCTCTTCAGCGCCGCGCATATCCGTCTCACAGTTTGCAGCAACTTCGAGGATGGAGGGCTGGCCGTTTTCCAAATGTCGCTCTCGCTGTAGCGCCGCGCACATTCGCCTTCAACGTTTGCCGCAGCTTCGTCGAGGCTTCGTTTGGTTGAAGTCCTAGGAATGGTGTTCTAGCACGGTTCACAGTTGTCAGGACGCAACGGTCACGTTCATTCGCTGTGCTGAGGCAGGAATTTGGCGTTCTGGTGTCATTTAGAATTGTCAGGACACAACAGTCATGTTGATTCGCGGCGCTGAAGTCCCAGGCATTGTGTTTAGGCGTTTAGACACGCTTGAGGATTCTCAAACGCTTGTCTTCCGACGGGGGCACTTCCCCCAATGAGCTGAATTCTTGGAAGGGCCTATGTAGAGGGAGCTCGGAGGGAGAGTCTATTGCAGTACGGTTGATGCGTCTTGGGTTCACACAGTTCCTCCTCCTCCTCCTCCTCCTCCTCCTCCTCCCCCTCTCCTCCCCCTCCTCCTCCTCTCCTCCCCCTCCTCCTCCCCCCTCCTCCTCTCCCCTCCCCTCCTCCTCCTCCTCCCCCTCCTCCTCCTCCTCTTCCTCCTCCTCCTCCCTCCTCCTCCTCCTCCTCTCTCCTCCCCTCCTCTCTCTCCTTCCTTCTCCTCCTCCTCCTCGCTCCTCCTCCCCTCCTCCTTCTCCTCATCCCCTCTTCCTCCTCCTCTCCTCCCTCCCTCCCTCCCTCCCTCCCTCCCTCCCTCCTCCTCTCCCCCTCCTCCTCCTCTACTCGAGGATGGAAGCTCGAGCCTTAGGGATCCTCCCCCTCCGACGCTGCAGCTTTCTCCTGGCGTTGCCCCTCGCGGGGGATCTCGGTACCACGCCCCCCTGGGGCCAGCATCCCATCCCCGATGTGACGGTGCCGCTGGGGGCCAGGAAGCGGCCTCTGGAGGCCGAGAACGACGAAACGCTTGCCACCGCGATCTTCCCTGCGGCGACCGAATCTGAGGAGCGAGCAGGAGATGGAGGAGGAAGAGGATATGGAGATGGAGGAGGGAGAGGTAGGGAGGTGAAGGAGGATGACATGGAGGAGGAGGAGGAGGAGGAGGAGGAGGAGGAGGAGGAGGAGGAGGAGGAGGGAGGGAGGAGGGAGGGAGGACAAGGAGGAGGAATAGGAGGAGGAGGAGGAGGAGGAGGAGGAGGAGGAGGAGGAGGAGGAGGGAGGGACGGAGGGGAGGGAGGAGATGGAGGAAGAGGGAGAGGGTCGAAGGGACGGAGGGAGGAGATGGAGCAGGAGGAAGAGGGAGTAGGAAGAGGAAGAGGAAGAGGAGGAGGTGGAAGGGAGGGGGTGGGGAGGGAAGCTTTTTCATGCGAAGCCTGGATCGTAGGGTCGGTGCACGACTGGCGTCCTCCTGCCAGCGGCAGCGGCTGACGAGGCGCGCGCGACGGCGACGGCTCCGGCTCCCAACAGGAGGCCCGCTCCGGCGCCGCGCCGGAAGGCCTCGGAGGTCCCCCAAAACACGATGCGTTAACCACGCAGGGTGAGTCAGCAGTCGCTGTTGGGATCGGCTCGCACTTCAAGTTCGAGGTTCAAAGTTTAGGGTTTTCGGAAGTCTTCTTCGGTGTTCGAGACTCGGGATGTTTTTTTCCAGCTGGCTCTGTTCTTCTATTTCGGCATCAGGGGCCCATTGGTCAGAGCCCCGAATCATCAGGGGTAACTCGGGTCAGGGATAACTCGGGTTCGTTTTCCAGGAATCCGAACCCGAGTTACCCTGGACCCGAGTTACCCCGGATAACTCGGGCGTCCAGAGCCCCGAATCATCAGGGATAACTCGGGTCAGGGCTAAGTCGGGTTCCTTTTCTGGGAATCCAAACCCGAGTTACCCCGGACCCGAGTTACCCCGGATAATTCGGGCGCCCAAATTGGTGGCCCCAGAGCCATCAAGCATGGATCCTGGACGAAAGACCAAACCCAGAGGAAGGGTCGGGACCTTTGGGGCCGCGCATGGGGGAAAATCACATTCCGAACAAACACGCTACGCAACGTTGACAAACACAAACACATTGTGAAACAAGTGCAGGCCGTAACATCCTCGCGTTGGGACCATCACGAAATAAGGTTTTTGGCGAGTTTAGGCCCACGGTGGCCCAGACATATGGGGGAGCCGAATTGGGGAAAGCCAAACGGCGTCGGACGTCTGGGTTCGGGCTGAGAGCACGGTTTTGGGACTCGGGCCGCTCTCTGAGGCTGTCTCGGGCGACAGGGGCCTCCAAGGTCTCAGCTTCGCGCGCTGACGGACAGCGCGGTGAGGTCTCTTGCGGCCGGGAACTTTTGGTCAGCGTGTCGCTCCACAGGTGCTGGCCCACCACGCTTGGGCGCGGCACGCTGTCCACGTCCCTCTTCTTCGAGGCGTCCACGCCCCGAGCTCTTCCCAGGAGCGGAGCGACACGCTACCCGCTCGCAGGGCATAGCGTGTCGCCAGGGCCGCCGCCGCGACGCGCCAACGAAGACGTCCTGACCGTAGGGGTTGGGAGGAGGAGGAGGAGGAGGAGGAGGAGGAGGAGGAGGAGGAGAGGAGGAGGAGGAGGAGGAGAGGAGGAGGGAGGAGTCAGGATGAGGAGGGAGGGGAGGAGGAGAGGGAGGAGGGAGGAGGGAGGGAGGGGGGAGGGAGGAGGCAGGGGGAGGAGGAGGAGGAGGAGGAGGAGGAGGAGGAGGAGGAGGAGGAGGAGGAGGAGGAGGAGGAGGAGGAGGGCGGAGAGAGGAGGGAGGAGGGAGGCGGGAGGAAGGAGGAGGGAGGAGGGAGGAGGAGGAGGGAGGAGAGAGGAGGGCGGAGGGAGGAGGAGGAGGAAGAGGAGGAGGAGGGACCCCCAAGGGGGGCGTCGAGCTCTGCGCCGGGATCGAGGCGGCCCGCGACGGCGACCTGGAGAGGCTGCGGGAGCTGGTCGAGCGCGGGGGCTGGGACCCAGACGCGAGAGACAGCAGGTCGGAGGCTGCCAGAGATGGTCCCCGCGTGACCCAGACATCCCTAGACTTCTGGCGGACTGTTTCCGATCGGTCCGCATATTTTTCATTCGTTTCGGCCCCCCTGGGCCGCACATGGGCTCCAGGGCAATCAAAAAGGGATCCAGGACGAAAAGCTGCCCCTGAAGAAAGGGTCGGGCCAGGTTGAACAAGTCTCATCATCAGATGTCTGGGCCCGACGTCGCGAAAGAGACGCTGTGATATCACGACTGGGGCCCTCTAGACCCCGACCTTCTGCATAATGCATAATTGTTCCAGCCATATCGATCCACGAGGGGTAAGCAGCACCCGAACCTGGGCGGCAGCGCCTGGCGTGAAAAGACAGGCGGCGCTCAGCTCTCAGGGGGAGGAGGTGCTCCCCTCGGGGTCTCGTGCGCGGGGTGCTCCTCCAACCTCTTCCGACGCAGTCATCTTTTACGTAGCACCTTTGTTCGTCACGTCGGGCCCTGGGGATCTCGACCAGCTTCCCAGCGGTTGGCTTCTCATCCCAGGCATGACTGGGGCGACGAAACAGAAACCGCAGTCGCCTACGACCCCGGGACTGTCAACGAAACACACAACACACAACACACAACACACAACACACAACACAACACACACACACAACACACACAACACACACAACACACACACACAACACAACACACAACACACAACACACAACACACAACACACAACACACAACACACAACACACACAACACACAACACACACACACACTGTCTTTGACCATGCGCCTAGCGCGGGCCCCGCAGTGGCCAGAAACCTTCACAATCGTGGTTTCCGCCCCGGCGCGAGGTGTTCCCCCTGAGATCCGACGCTGCCAAAAAGTTGCAGCACCGCGAAAGATCACGACCAGAGCCCCGGACCCCATCTTTCTGCGTCATGGCTCAAGCCGGATCGATCTGTGAGGGCCCCCGGGCCCCGAACCGGGGCGAAAACGCCCGGCGTGGAAAAATTTACGGGGGAACGGGGCGGACACGCCCTGTGTGACAAGATTGCAGCGCCAGGATCTCATGGCTCACACTCGTGACTTCCGCCCCCGACGCGAGGTGTTTCCGCCCTGGCTCGAGGTGGTCGGGGCCCCGGCCACCCTCGGCCAGAGGGCCCGCCCATTCCCAGACCCCCTCGCGTTGCGAAAAATGCGCGACGGGATGTCTTTCGCTGTTTCCGGCCTCCAGGGGGCCCTTCCTGGGCCGCGGGGCCGTCAAAAAGCAAAAAGCGACTCAGGACGAAAAACCGCTCCCGGGGAGGGGGTCCAGACCTCTGGGGGTCGACGTTGCGGAAGAATCACGACGTCGGGGGGCTGGGCCCTTTGCAGCCCCCGGTCAGGGGCAGCCCCGCCTTGGCGTGGGCCGCGGGCCAGGGCCGCCTGCAGGTCTGCAAGTGCCTCGGCGCGCACCGAGGGAGGGTCCCTGAGATCCTGCAATTTTTTTCACGGGGCGTGTTCGCCCTGCTTCGGGGCCCGGGACCCTCACACATCGATCCGGCTTGAAAAATGACGCAGGAAGATGGGGTCCGGGGCTGCGGTCGCGATTTTCTGCGATGTTGCAGATTGTTTGTAGCGTCGGATCTCAGGGGAGGGAGTGCAGGAGGGGGCGGCCGCAAGTTGTCAGCGGCTTCCGAGGCTCGAGGTGGGTTGCATCATCTGCGCCTCGTCGAGGGCGTTCTGGGGTTACCAGAATCTTCCCGAACGGGCGCCCCCCAGGCCCAAGTTATGGCCTGGACGCCGACAGGGGGTGAGGCGGGTGGGGGGCTCTTAGAAGGCAGGGGCCTTCTTCATAGCCCCCGAGGCTTCTGAGGAGGTTTCTCGGAAGCCAGGCGGGCTTCAAGAGGCCCCCCGCCTTCTTCGAGTCTCCCCGCCTTCCTAGACCTCCAGAGGATGATTTACCCTCTAAACAGCTTGTCTGTAAGGGCTCTGAATATTCCTCCTCCTGCTCCTCCTCCTCCTCCTCCTCCTCCTCCTCCTCCTCCTCCTACCCCTCCTTGTCCTCCACTTCCTCCTCCTCTTCCTCCTCCTCCTCCTCCTCCTCCTCTTCCTCCTCCTCCTCCTCCTCCTCCGCCTCCACCTCCTACACTCGAAGAAACCAGCAGGTGCGCTGTCGGATCCGGAATCGGTCGGAGGACGTAGTCTCCCGTTGTCCCCCATCGTCTCCCGCATAATTATCGCTACCCCTATGCCGATCCCCCCTTGGCGGCCCCCCTATCGTTCGGAGGTTGAAAGACCTCCTACCCTGACACGTCGATCAGCGAATTGGCCGTTTTCGGTTTGCGAGAGGGCGTCGCGGCCGTCATTTTTGCGGGTCCAGGTCCGTTGGTTTCGGTCCCAGGCCATTTTCACTAGAGGGTGGTTTACGAAAGGGAGGCTTGTCCACCGCCGAATCGTGACCACCCGCGGTTCCGCGGGCCCGAGAGGTCCTGACACCTTCCTTGGGGCAAATTTTCGTCCCCGGGCAACCTGTGATCATCGCGGGCCCCGACAGCAGGCTTCGGAGGCCGAGCTTCTGGAACAGCGGCTGTATGGAAACGAAGGCATCGATCCGCCAGGAGAGCCTGGACAGAGATGCCGCCCTCCGGGCGCCTCGGGCAGCCGCGCGGGAAGAAGATTCTGGCGTCTCTGGAATTTCGCCCTCGACGAGGCGCAGCTGATGCAACCCGCCCTCGGTGCCCGAAGGCCGCTGACAGATTCTGGCCGCCCCTCCTGTCCCCTCGCCTTGTGAGGAAGGCCGGCCCCCCCTCCTTCGCGCGCGCCGCCTTACAGGGGGAGGAGGGGGAGGAGGAGGAGGAGGAGGAGGAGGAGGAGGAGGAGGAGGAGGAGGAGGAGGAAGAAGAAGAAGAAGAAGAAAACGAGAAGGAGGAGGAGGAGGAGGAGGAGGAGGAGGAGGAGGAGGAGGAGGAGGAGCGAGGAGGTAGGATGGAGGAGGGAGGACGGAGGAGGGAGGAGGGAGGGAGGCGGGAGGAGGGAGCAGGGAGGAGAGATTAGCTCCAGGTCGGGGAATCTGTTCACGGCCGAGGCCCGCCGTGGCCTGAATAGGCCCCTCTATCGTAGCTTGCGGCCACAGCGTGAGGCGGAGCGACTCTCCAAGCTTACCCTTGCATCCTTCCCCTTCGGCCCCTCCCTGGCCAATTTCGCCGGCCAGCCCCACTCGAAGAACGTCAACATGGCTTTCCAGGGCCCTTGCATCCTTACCGCGCATCCTTACCATGTGGTGGGGGCGTTGATTGAGGAATGTGCCCAGGAGGCTGCAGACCCTGGAGGATTCCTGATCTGATAAGGGCGGCGGTGATATCCATGGCCCATGGCCGATCCACGATTGGAGTTCCACTGGACTCCAGACCCTGGATTCCTTATCTAAGGGTTCCTTATCCGATGCCCCCACCGTGTGGTTGGTCTGGCTGTATTTACCGTCCCTTCTGGCAGTGCCGCGACCGCAAGGTACCTCGTCGACTCCTGCGGCGTCGACCCGGGCTCGGCCTGCAGCTCCCCCATTGGGGGCTTCCGCGGGCGCACGGCGCTCCACTGGGCCGCGCGTGGCGGCCACGGCGAGGTCGTGGAGTGGCTCGTGAACGCGCAGCGCGTCGACGTGGACGCCGCCACGGGGGACGGCACCGTCCCGTTCCACTTCTCGATGGGGCAGACGTCGGCACGCAGCGCCAAGTGCCCGCGGAGGTCCGCGCTCGGATCTCTCGGAGCGGCGCCGGACCCCCCCCCCCCCGAGGAGGAGGAGGAAGAGGCGGAGGAGGGGGGGGGAGGAGGAGGAGAAGGAGGATTCCAGAGTGTGAGCGCAGTGCGGCAGGACGCTCAGGTGGCCTCATGGGCACTCTGCGAGAAGCCAGTTTTCCAACGATTGGGCCTCCGCGACAAAGATGACCTTCTCCAATATTGCCCGGGCTTGAGACCAGCGCTCCACCACCTCCAGAGCGCTGTCAATGCGCTGACGCAGGAAGAGGCAGCGCAGCAGGCGCCCGACACGGAGCCACCCGACACCACCCAACGGCGTTTTAGCAGGCACAGGCGGCACGCAGAGTGGACGCAGTGGCTGCGACGCGGCTATTAGCACGAGAGGCAAGAGAGCAGGCGCGTGGCTCGGGCCGCCCACGCGGCCCGACCACCACCTCGCTGACGCCCACTTCAGCATGGCCGTGAGACACAGACTCGGAGGTCTTGTACGCGCAGCTGACGGCCCCTGTCCCTTCAAAAAGAAGGACGGAACCCTCTGCACCGGCACCGTCGACAGTTACGGACGCCACGCGCTCTGCTGCTCCTATGGCGGCTTCATGGTTAAGAGGCACAACAACCTGCGCGACACCATCGCGCGAGCCCTACGTGAAGCCGGCATTTGCGACATCGCAGTCGAACCTTGGATTCGCCCACCCACCAGGCCGGGCAATCCGGGTCTTTGCGCGGACCTTAGGTGCACCGACAGTGACGGCCAGCGGGCTTATCTTGACCTAGCGATCGTGCGTCCCGCCTCGCAGCAGAGCCTGCAGGCCGGAAGGGCCCACGCCCAAGGCACCGCTGCCAGACTGGCCGAGCAGGCCAAGCGCCGCAAATACAACGGAGTCGCTGGTTTCCAGCTCCTCGGCGTTGAAGTCTCGGGAGGCATGGGCGAGTCCACCCGTAAGTGGCTCGCGCAGCAAGTGCCGGAGGGCCTTGGGCGTCAGGAGACAGGAGACCCTCAGCACTCTCCACCGGTCCATCGCCACCTGCGTGGTCCGGGAGGTGGCGCGCACGCTCATCAGCGCTGCCTGAGGTGGTCGCCGGGCCAGCCTGCGCGC
>CAUYUJ010003465.1:42500-57500 GCA_963575745.1 Prorocentrum cordatum | reverse complement strand
TCCTTGCTCTATCCCTGTCCACTGCAAGCGGCTCAGCTTTCATATCTGCGGAGGGCTTAACGGCAGCAGTGCCGCTGTGCCCAGATGACAAAAGAGCGCGCAATCTCGGCGGCGTGGCCAACGCGGGGTCACCACTCTCAGCGACGGTCGGTTCCTAGCCCAGGCTCACCGTCAGAGGCTGGAGTCGGAGGTTGGGGAGTGAGGTCGAAGTGGAACGGAGAGCCCCCCACCGGGAAATCGGTTTCGATTTCGTGTTCGTGCGTGCCGTGCGTGCGGGCGAGGCGAAGCTGCGTGGGCGGGCGAGAGGAAAGTCTCCTGTGGCTGAGGCGCGCCTGGACCAATGATTCCCCCCCCGGCAAACGGGGCCGCGCGGTGTCCCGCCGGTGTCCCGCTGGTGTCCCGCTGGTGTCCCGCTGGTGTCCTGGTAAGTCTCCTGTGGCTGAGGCGCGGCCGGACCAAATGTTTCCCGGCAAACGGGGCCGCGCGGTGTCCCGCCGGTGTCCCGCCAGTGTCCCGCTGGTGTCCCGGTGTCCCGCTGGTGCCAAAACGATAGTGAGACCGATAGTGAGATCGATTGTGAGGTCGATTGTGAAATCGATAGTGAGATCAATAGTGAGATCGATCGAGTGAGATCGATGGTGAGATCGATTGTGGGATCGATAGTGAGAGCGATAGTGGGATCGATGGTGAGATTGATTGAGTAAGATCGATAGTGAGATCGATCGAGTGAGATCGATAGAGAGATCGTTAGTGAGATCGATAGTGAGATCGATGGAGTGAGATCGATAGTGAGATCGACGGAGTGAGATCGATAGTGAGATCGATAGTGGGATCGAAAACGAGATCGAGAGTGAGATCGACAGTGAAATCGATCGAGTGAGACCTATAGTGAGATCAATCGAGTAAGATCGATAGTAAGGTCGATAGTGAGATCAATGGTGAGACCGATCGTGGGATTGATAGTAAGGCCCCCAAGAGCCCCCCAAGAGGCCCCCAAGAGCCCCCCAAGAGGTCCAAAAGACGCGCCCAAACGGCCCCCCAAGCCTTTGCAAAATGAAAGAAATAATTTCATTAGTTCCGGGGGGGGGACTGGTACCAAGGCGCCCAAGAGCGAAGGGTGACGTAAACACCTCGACACCAAGGCTCCCAAGAGCGAGCGGCAACGCAACAATCTCCACTGGCATCGTCAGAACAACAATCACCACTGTTGCCCATTGCTGGCCCCCTCCCCCCAAAAAACCTTCTTATCACCCGCAGGGTGGTCGTATAGGTATCTGGTGTTATGTCGGTCGCGGTGTCTGGCGTCTTGCTCAACGTTTTCCACAGACGGACAGGTTTGCCTACTTGGTTAAAGTCGGGGGGCGGGGGGCGCTGCGTGTCCATTCTGAATCAGGCGCAGATGTATGTTCCGACGCCTCCCTTCCAATGGGCCATTCTTTCGCCCTTGGCTACTATATACAGTCTGCGGTTCACCACGTTGTCGAAAATGGCAGGGCACACGCGCTGTTTTGGGAACATTCAGCTGTCCATTCCAATGATGCCAAAGCCCAGCTCCCGCAGCCATGACTCCAGCCAGTCGAAGCAACCCTCCTGAAGCGAATTTTTCTTGTCTCTCTCTCTCTCTCTTCTTCTGCGCGGTCGGCTTTTTCTGCTTCGGGCTCCAGCTCGTGACCAACACCCCGCGGGGGGCTCTCCCTGGGTTGAACTGAAACACCATCGCTCGCAGGATGGACAGCAACATTGCGGCGTGGATCTCCATCTGCTTGCCGATCTGGTGCTAGATTTCGGGCAGCTCCACGGAGTCCTGGAGCCCTGCCAGCGCCTCTGCCATCTTTTCATCCGACTCCTTCTTGGCGATCACGTCCCACAGCTCGCTCTGTTTGCGAACCAACTCCATAGCCTTCTCGAGAGTTTTGGGCACCAGCACGAGCCTTTTCACTTCGAAAGGCACGCGATGCAACTCGTTGCCGTGCGCCCGGGAGGCCGCACAATCTTTCGTCATGCTTCTTATCTCCATGCCGCTGTTGCGAAGCATCATGAGTAACGGTGTTGGAATGTTGCACACTTGTGCACCGACTTCCACTGAGATGATTCCTCGCCGCACCGGCTCTGTAAAGCGTTTGGAGCTTCTCGCGTTAGCACACTGACCCCAGACATCCAACGACGTGTTCTTGCGCGGTCCCGGATGCTGCTTCTGTTCCCGATCCATGCTTGATTGCCCTGGGTGGACCCCAGAGGCAGAAATCCGGGGGAAACGCTCCAGCGGAAAAAGTAGCACCGCCGGGTTTGTGGGACTGTGCTCGTTTGCCCCCCTGGCCGCTCCTCCACTCCGCGGCCGCCCTGCCCTCTTCTTCCGCCTCTTGCCAGGCGCAGTTCGCCGCTCAGCGACCCCGAGCCGCTCGACCCACCCACGCGCTCTCCAGGCCTGCGACCGACAAGACATGCTGGGAGCTGGTCTTTGCCTCCCCAGTGGGGTCCGAGTAGATGGGGTCGAAGGGTCGCTCCGCATCGCCGGTGCAGCGGCGACGCGGCTCGGTGTGGAGCCCGATGTTCTCCACGTCGGCGTCGCTGATGCATCGCCGACGCGTCGCCGATGCATCGGCGATGCGGCGGGATCCTCCGACCCCGTCTGCTCGGACCCCGTCTGGGAGGCCTCTTGACTGTGCTCGCGTGCCGCGCGCGCGCACCTCGCAGCCGCTTCTTGGCCGAGGCGTGCTGCCAACGGCTCGCGGCGTGCGCGAGGCCTCGGGCGCCGCGCACCGATGGCTGGCCGCCGCGGCGCGCCGGTGCAGCGCCGTGGCCGCTGCTGCCGCAGGTGATGCCCGGCGGGCTGCCGCGCGGAGGCCGTCGGAGGAGGGCCCCACAAGCAGGCGAGGTGAGCGGCGCAGAGAAGATGGGCTCGAGGCCGCGCCGACGTCGCGCGGCGGCCTCCCGCGCAGCGTCGCGCGTCGGCGACCTCCTCTCCGCGCGGTGTGCCAAGCTGCCCGTGGAAGCTACCGCGGAACGTCGCTATGGCATCTTGCGGCAGACCCATAGATGTAAGATATATCAGGAGGGAAAAAACACACAGACACAATTAATCGTCGATTCCCCAGAAAATATGCGAAAATATGGGAAGTGGGGGGAAGACAAAAAACAAGAAAATATGGGGAAATATGGGGAAACTTTTTATTTGTGTGTACTTATTTGTGTGTCCTGGGGCCCCTTTAATATACATGTTATATATAAAAATATATTTTCATGCGTCGCTCAAGTGGTGGTTGGTCGGAGGAGGGCCTGTCGAGACAGCAGCGTCCCCTGGCCGTTTTTCCTTTTTTGGAGAGGGGGGGCTCCTGGAGACTCCTCGTCGCCACGGACGGCTGGGTTTCTCTTGCGAAAACGTGTCGGGATGGACCCAGAAGGGGTTCAGGAACCGATCTTGAGCGTTTGGCTGGGCGGGAGGCCCGCCATTGTCTCGACTGGCCCTCCTCCTCCTCCTCTTCCTCCTCCTCCACCTCCTCCTCCGCTTCCTCTTCTCCTCCGCCTCCCCCTCGGCCGTTCGAGGCTGAACGGTCCACGCGGTGTTGGCAATCAGTCGGCGGCGAGTGAGGGGGGAAGTAAGAAGGAGAAGGCCTTCTCAGAAGGCGGCGGGGCTTCTCAGAAGCCCTCGCGCCTTTGGGAGGTTGTCTGTGTCTTTGGGGAAGGCCCAGAAAACTTCTCAGAAGGCCGGGGGACTTCCGATCATTCTGAGAAGGCCCGCCACTTCTCACTTTCCCCTGGGCTCGCTGCCGAGAGACGTCAACATTTTTTGATTCAGAATTTCTTGGATCGGCCAAGTATCGCTGGGGGCCACCGACAGCCAGAAGCTCGTCGGCGGTGCTGCTTGACGGACCCAGGGCACCCCAGCTATTGCCGGTTGCCCCCTTCCCTCTCCCCTTCCTCCTTCCTCGTCCTCCCCCCTCCGTCGTCCATCTCATCGGCCACCGCGCTGCTTGGTGGAGTCCACTCCCCCTCAGTGGGGAGGGCTGGGAGCCCAGCGGAGTGCCGCGCAGACAAGAACCCCCCCCGAAAACAAGCCGCACATGCGCGCGATCATAGTTTACACGTTCAGTGCTAGCGGCTTTCGGGTTGGCGACGGCGTGGGGCACGAGGGTTTAGGCTCCCCCATGGGGCCACAGGTCCGGCCGAGATCCGTGCGCCCACCCCCAAAAAAAGTTGGCAGCAACATCCCCAGCATAATGGAGACCAGCCGAGATCTCGGCAAGCACCCCCACGCGTGTTGTGCGGCTGCTCTGCGGCTGCAAGCCTTCTGGCTGTTGGGCCCCCTCTCCGCTGGGCGGAGAGCGTGCAGCCGATGGTGCTGGCCGGCAAGACCGGGTGGTCCCTGCCTGAGCTGACCGCGGCCCTTGTCGCGATACTGTTTCTGGCCGTGCTGTGGCTGCTCTGCTACAGAAGGTTCGCGCCCACGTCATCGTCGTCGTCGCCGTCGCCGTCGTCGCCGTCGCCGTCGCCGTCGCCGTCGCTGTCGCCGTCGCCGTCGTTGTCGTCGTCGTCGTCGTCGTCGTCGTCGTCGTCGTCGTTATTGTCCGTCGCCGTCGTTGTCGTCGTCGTCGTCCTACCTCTGGCCGTGCCGTGGCTGCTCTGCTGCGGCCGCCCGATCCAAAGCTGCACAAGAGCACGGACTTCTGGAGAGCCGCGCGAGCTTCTCTCGGCGGAGGGCTGGTCGAGACAGCGGCTTGCCTGTGTCGTCCTTGTTAGAGGCCCCCTGGCGAGCCGAAGAAAGAAAACGGCCTAAACATAAACTTTCGGCGCTCCGCGCGGATTTCTTGGATCCGCGCTGAGCCAGCCCCCCCCGGCGGCGCCTCCGGCGCCGCCCCAGGGGTGCCCAGCGCTGATGCAAGAAAGCCGCGCGGAGCGCCAAAAGTTTTGTTAATGGCGTTTAGCCGTTTTTTCTCATCAGTAGTATTGTTCTTACTTTTATTAATATTATTCGTATTGTTATGGGTACTATTATTATTCGTAGTGTTAGTATTCTTGCTGTTGTTATTAATAGTTGTGTTGCTACCATTATTCTTCTGATTGTTAACATTCGTCTTATTATTAGTAGTATTAGTATTAGTATTAGTATTAGTAGTATTAGTACTCGTATTATTACTACTATTTGTAATACGATTGTTATTATTACCATTCGTCTTATTCGTATTCGTACGGTTATTGTCATTGTCATGATAATGTTTTTTCTTATTCTTCTTATTCTTCTTCTTCTTCTTCTTCTAGGAGAGGGTTCTCCTCGGCACGGGCGGACCCGCGTCGTAGGGCGTACCAGGGTGGACCCCAGGAGGGGGTGTGGGGACCGCTGCTGGAGCGCAGCCATGGCGGGCGGGAGACCCGCCGCTGTCTCAGCTGGCCCTCCTCCGATTCCTTGAGTCGGCGCTGGACCGCCCCCCCTCCCCACACCAGTTCCCTCCCTCCCTCTCTCCCTCCCTCCTCCCTCCCTGCCTCCCTCCCTCCCAGCGCCTCTTGTGCTGTCCCCTGGGTCGGCGCTGGACCGCCCCCTTGTGGCGCGGACTTGTCGGGTCGGCCCTGGACTCCCCCTTCCTTGGCGCGCAAAGCTCCAGCGGTGGCGCGGCGGCGCCAGAGGCGCCGCTGAGGGGTGCAGTGCCGACCCAGCAATGTGTGCGGAACTCCGAAATGTTGTTATCGTACAGTTGTCTGTTCTCCTAGAGGAGGTCGTCGAGGTCGACGTCTTCCCTCCCCACACCGGTGGCGCCTCTCGTGCTGCCCCCTGCGCGCTCCCTGGGAAAGGGGGGGCTTCAGCGCCGAGCCAGGACCTCCGCGCGGACCTTCGGAGGCTCGCCCCTGTCGCTTCTGGCACGAGGGAAGCTGGTCCTGGTCGAAGCGGTCCCAGTCCCCAGGGCTCCCCCCAGGACAGATCATTCACCTCGAGCCGTTTCTGACGGTCCTGGGGCCCAGGGAGCGCCCCCAGGCGCCCGAGAACATCAGACATCTCCCAGGACCCCCATACGTTTCGTTGATGTTGTTGTCTCTCTTCCGACTGTGCAGTTTCTTCGCGACGTCGGCTCCCAGGCATTTCGACCTCTCGACCACTTCCAAGGGGCGGGCTTTTCAGCCCGAGTCGTTGTTTGTCCGTCCCGAGGACGAGATGCGGCCTCCAGAGGCCGAAACGTCGGAAAACTGGGCCGTCGCGATGTGTTGCAGCGCCTGGACCTCCAGAGTTTGGTCCCTCTGCGCAGAAGGTTCGCGCTCACCTTCGAGCTGTGGCAAAACCAGCACAGGTACTCTACGATCGAGAGCATGCAGGGCGTGGACACCATGAGCGACCAGGATTAAGTCGGGCGTGTCCCTCCACACGAGGAGTATTCAAAAATAGATAAAAATAGTCAGGGGACGATGCTTTGACTATTTCGGAGCATTTGGGAGGGCATTTTCTGCCTATTTTTAATTTTTCGTCCAAGCCCCGCCTGTAGGGGGACACGCCCGACTCAAGACCAGGACGACCGCGCGCCGGAGTCCGACGACGACCTCTTCCTCTCTCGCGCGGGTCCGGCCACGTCGGCCAGGTCGCACCCGCAGGCGGTCACTGTCGTCAAGTCACGACGGACGGCTTTTGGCAGCGTTCGGCCTCCCGGGGCCCTTCCCGGCCTTGGGGCCGTCAACAGAGGAGGCGGGGTGAAAGCAGGTGTTCGGGAAGAGGTGCGATAAGAGTTGCGTCGCCAGGGGAGGTGGATTTCTCCCGTCGTCCTCGTCGCCGCCGTCGGCGAGGGCGGCGATGCAGCTGCTCCTTCCTTTTTTCTGCACGAGGCTGCGAGCCCCTCCCAGAAGCTCCTTGCCTTCAGCCCCCTCCCCCCTCCACCCCACGCCACGCCACGGCGGCGCCACCCCCGTCCCCGCCGTCGCTGTCTCCGTCCTCGCCGTGCTCCTCGCCGTCGTCGACGGCGACGAGGCGAAGAGCTTTTCTCGGATCTCAGAAGCTCGCTGCCTTTCGGGAGGCCGCCCCCGCGCGAATCAGCCCCCCTTCCCACCGCTGCCCCCCTTCGGAAAAATGCGGCGCATCACAGCGTATGTGTAGCTTTGCTTACTTCCTCCCCGTCCCGTTCCCTGTGTGTCGCAGCCACCTGGAGATCATGCCACGGGCGAGTGCTGACACAAATAAATTGCCTCGTCGAAGCATGATGAGTTGGACTGGCGAACGAGCGTCGGTGCCGTTCCCATGCTCCCAGACCTCCGCAGATCATGGATAAGGGGCGATGATTCCGTCCCTGTATGTGATGGTCGTGCGGAGTGGAAACTCTAGAGACATCCTCGCAGGATGTGGAGTTGCTTGTTTCAGGGGCCGGAGGGGGAGCAGAGGCATCTCATCGGTCTCCGGCTGTTCCGACCTCTGCCACCAGCTCGCTCGGAGAGAGGTGGCCATGATATTGAATCGGCATGGCGCAAAACTACCATTCCTCAGCGAGCCGTAACAATGAGCTCTCTGGCAACACCAACGAGCTGCCCCGTGCGAAGCCCGAGGCCGCTAACGGGGACGCCCCCCCCCCCCAAAGGGGGCCACAAGCCCAAGGCAGGCAGGGGGACCGCACCCCGACCCCGACGACGACGGCGGCGACGACGACGACGACGACGACGACGACGACGACGACGACGACGGCGACGACGACGACGACGAGCCACGCGACGAGCCAGGCGACGACGACGAAGGGAGAGGGGAACGAAGGAGGAGGGGGGGGAGGGCAACGGAAAGGGGGGAGAGAAGCGGTCCCCCGCCCCCGCGGGTGTGGGGCCCCCAGGGGGAGGCGGTGGACGGGCAAGTCCTGCCCCCTCCGCCGGACAATCCTGCCTGCCTGTGAGCGGCCTCAGGTTTCGCACAGGGCAGCTTGTTGGTGTTGCCAGGGAGTTCAGTGTTACGGCTCGCTGAAGAATGGTAGTTCTGCAGTGTTCTGTTCCCCGCCCCTCGCCTTCCGCGTCCCTCCCGTTTCGATCACAGCGTTGCGTTGCATGCACTTGCTAGTTTTTTATATATGCGCGCGCTGCCCCCCGATCTCGGGGGCGGCGTCCACCGCCCTGGGGGCGTCAGGGACGGTTCGCTTTCGGAACCTCCCGTGCCCTGCACCCCCCTCGCGCGGCCTCAGCCACTTCTATGTTCTTGCCGTTCGCTCTTGTCCTCCTGCTTCCCTCTCTGCTGGGCTCTTTCCCCCTCCTGCGCCCTTGCGTCGCATCGGCAACCGTGGCACTAGGTGCCCACTCTTTTTGCGAAACGGCTTGGCCTTGCCAGCCAGGCTACTGCGGGGCCTTTCTCAGCTTGCGGCCCCAATTCGCTGCCTCTTCTGCCTCCTAGCTGCGGCCCGATGTTGGCCCTTTCGTCATCTGAGTTTCGGGTTGACCCTGTAGGGTAGTCCACAGGTGTCGCCGCAGCACTTCTTTAATATGATCGCCGCCGCCTCGCGCCTTCTCGTGGCCTCCTCCGCCGCTCGGCTTCTGGCATGGGCCAGCTGCCGCGGGAAGCGTGTAGATCGCTCACTGTCCGTGGCCCAGGGAACCCGCGAGCCACCAGAGAACTCTTTGGGGGGAAATTGAATCGATATGATGCCCATGGCGAAGATGGCCATGGTGGCCAGCCAGTCCACACATATTCGATATCCTGTTGCAAAGCAGCAGAGAATCTGATACAGGCATTCCGGCATTCCTTGGTACTTAGGTCATCACCGACGCCGGCAACCGCATGGATAAGTATTTCTACGGAGGACCCGGTCGCACCGCCCTGACGCAGACGAATGGCCAGACCATGTCTCAGTAGATCGGGACCGACGAGGACCTCGACCATGAGTCCATGATCACTGGCGCGTTCCCCGACCAAGTGAGAGGCGTCATGCTGTGGCGGGGCGCGGGGCTCTCGGCTACGTAGAGGGCATCCCTCAGTTCCGTTCTGGACGGCAACTGGTCGGGGGAAAAAGGGCACCAGACGGATCAGGACTCACTCGCCCGTAATCCGTCTCGTCAGCGTCCGACGTACAACACTGGGGCACCGTCGACTTTCGGGAGGAGTGGACTCCCAGGAAGAAGATGACGACCAGGAGACGACGTTTGCCCTCGAGGACATCCCACGACGTCGAAGCCCTGGAGGAGTACGTCGCCACGTCCCAGAGCTAGACCACCGCAACGAACAGGACGAGGGTCCAGGCCAGCACGATTTTCAGTGGAGCGCAGAAGGCCCGCGGACTCGGCCCCGTCGTGGGCACAGCATCCAGTCGAGCAGACCCACCGCCCCCAGAGGCCCCCCGAGGCCGCCGAGGGACAGCGGCCAGCACGGAGGCCAGGGGCCACCGCCCACCAGGGGATCGAGACCGACGCCGCCATCAGACAGACACCCAGAGCGCCGAGACAGCTGAACTGTTTGATGCGCGGAGGGCCCCGCAAGGCGGCGGAGTGCCTTCACAAGAGCGAGAATGACTAGCAGGTGTGGGCTTGGCTGGTGTCGTATCCGGTGGGCTGGACGGGGAGCAGTCCCCAGCAGCTCTCGGCTCCCGCTGGGACGGCCCAGGCGGTCGAGTCAAGTGGAACCTGTCCGATCAGCGCCCGTCGCGTACGCTGCTTTCCACGTCCAGCTTCGTGGGCAATGTGATCGTGGGCCTGAATGCGACAAGATCGATGGGCGGCACCCGCTTGATCGGCTACCTCCATTCAGGAGATCTACAGCGCCGCGCGGTCTGACGTGTCCGAGCTGGCTGGAAACATCAAGATTGCGCTCACCGACGCCAGCGGGGCGAAGCGACAGAGCAAGGGAGCGGCTGGAGTGCCCCACCGTCTGGCCTAAAATGCACAGCGCGGTTGCGCGCGGTGCGCTCTCGGGCCGCCCATGCGCCCGACGCTGCTTGACTTCCATTATTTAGAAGGCCGCTGAGGCGAACTTCATTCACGACTGCCACCCGGTATATAGCGCCGGCCACCGCGAGGCCCCCACGGCGGGCCTGCCGTTGATTTAGGGGCAGCGGCAGCAACCTTTTACAGGGGCACGCAGGCACTGGGCCGAAGTGAGGACTCCCTCGAGAGACCGAAGGTCACGAAGGGCTTCTGCGGGAATTCTGTTCTTGTGATTATCCCAGCGCCGCCTCGGTCCAAGCAGACCCACCAGCCCCCGCCGACGGCGGACCTCTCATCAGCGGCTCCATATCCTACATCGTTCCATTCGGCAGCCGGCGATACGCATGCCTGCGTCATTGGTCGATTCTGGGGGCCCTCGTCGAATCGGGCGACGAGGAGACGGGCTGCTCCTCATCGCGACCGCCGTCTGCGGCTACCTCGGCAACGCCTGCAGCTGCGGCTTCGCCGCCGCCCGCAGTGGACCTTTCCGGGCCCCCCCCAGACGCGGCCCAGGAATTCGACCAGGGCGCGCACGAGCAGAGCAGCGCAGAGCATGGAGCTGCCCCTGGGCCGACGTCCGAGGAGAGGCGCCAAGCCGCTGCGCGGGGGGCAGCTCGCGAAGCCGCGATGGCCCAGGCGGGGCGCTTGCGAGACGAGTCGGCTTCTCGCTGCCCAGTCCAGACCCGTCGATCACAGCCCGGGCGGCGGCCGAGATCTACCACTGACGGGCGGCCCAGCGACGCGAGGGCACTCTGCGTTTGCGGGCCGAGACTTGCGAGCCCCCGACGGTGTCCAACTAGCGGGTTGCGCGAGGGCAGCGGGCCGCCGAGTGGCGAGGGTCGAGGCCGAGGCCGGGGTCGCTCCGGCGGCAGCTATGCCGACCATGGCCCTCCCACCGACGCGATCAGGTGGAAGATTGAGACGCATGTCCCCGCGGAGAGCGCGCGCCGCGGCCGACCCGCATTGCCCCGCGGGCAGGCGGCAGCTGCTGGCCAAAAAGACTCGGGGCCGGCGGGCGCGGAGCGTCGCGGCCACGGCCCACAGAGCACGCCGAGAACATGCCGAATGACCTGGATGGCCGTGCCGCGGGCTTCCAGTGGAACTTGGGACGCTGGGGCTGCCCCAAAATCGGATGCAGTTGGCGCGCCGGGAGGTCGAGGGTCTTGGCTGCCAGCTCCAGGCCAGCCTCCTTGCCCCGCGCAAGCTGGCGATCGTGGGCGCGCCCCCCGTGGGCGCGCAGGACATCTGCGGTGTTTTGGAGAAGCCGACTGGCTGCGGGCGGCTCGCCTGCGCGGGCGACGCGACGACGGGCGTTGACCTTGCGGCTGAAACGAGGGTCACAGGGGCGCTCAATTTCCCGGCGGAGCTCAACCCGTGGCGCGCGTTTCCGGCCATGCCATCGCCCATTCCTTCGACGCCCGCATTGCGGCGCGCAGCGAGCTGGTTGCCGCTGTCTGCGTCGTCTCGGGGCAGGGGCCGCGGCCGATCACTCCGAGGCGTCGGCCGCGTCTCCTGGGGGGTCGCCGGGAAGAGCCCGCGCGACGCCCGCGCGACCAACGGCGCGCGCAGAATTTGGCCGAGCGCATGCCGACAACCGCCGCCGACGTCGCGGGATGAGACGGCCCGCTCGAGTCTCGGGAGGTTCTCGGGGAACTCGTGGCCAGGAAGCCCGCGAACGACCGGCTGGCCGCGGGCAGCGGTCCCCGCAACGCCGCGCGCCCGAGGGGCGGCCGTCTTCTCGGGGCGGCGAAGGGGGCGGGGGGGGGGCGCCCAAGGTTGGCGCGCAGCGGATCTGAGGACGCACTGCGAGCTCGCCACCGCAAACTTCAAACTCAGCCTGGGCGCCCCGCGCCTGGGGTCTCCAGGCATTGCGTCGACAGCGCGTCGCACCGCGGCGGGCGCTGCGGTTGGCGAGGGCCACGAAGTGCAGCGCGCGCGACGGCGGCGGCGAGACCTTGGGCGGGGCCCGTCGAGTCGCGCCTTCTGGCGGGAACGCGGGGAACGCCACCGCCGACGAGGTTTGGGACTTCACTGCGAGGGGCTGATGCCGTCACTTCGGTCGACGCCATGCGACTCCCCTTCGATCCCGAAGGCAACTGCCGCTCGCGCGGCCTGCAGGGCCGCGCCGCCTCCCAGAGCCGCGCCCAGGGCCCCGGGCCTGCCGAGGCCCACGGGGGGACATGGCGAGTAGAGGCGGCCATCGGCATTTTAATTGGGGCCGCGACCCGCGCGGTCCACTAGGGCTCGGTTTGCCCAGTGGAATGGCCTTTCCATGGGGCCGCCACCGCCCGATGCGAGATGTTCAATCATGCAGCCCCGAGATGATCTCCCGAGCCGGGCCATCGCGCACCTGCGCGGCGCCCTGCAGGAGGCGGCGCGACTGGCGGAGGTGGAAACCCGCGGCGGCACTCCCGCCGAGGCACGCGCGCTTCCGACGGCGCAAGCTGGCCGGGCTGTCCCCTGTAAGATCTCATGCCGACCACAGAAAGGAAGTTTGCGCGACTCGCCCGGGGCCGCTTTCACCAAGTGGGCCGACGCGGGCAGCTGGTCGACTCGCGGCGGGGGCCCAGCACCATGGTCGAGGCAAAGTCCACCACTACTACGACAGGTGGGAGCTTGCACATCTGCGCGTCCCTGAGGGCGGTCAATGTAATATCGAAGCGCGGTGATTCTGGTCTACCGTGGCCACGTGCTCAAGGGCGCCCCTCGGCAGCTGAAAATGGCCTCCGAGGTGGAGGCGACGTTGTGCGATATGGGCGCAGAGACGGTTCGCTTCCTCTCCAGCATGACGGAGGAGTCTACGATCGACAAGGCGCACTCCGCACTGGACCTACGAGGCGACGCAGCAGGTAGCGGTATTCGGCCCGACGATCCAGCATCTCCAGGACCGTCTACAGTAGATTGCGTGGAGCTGGTGGGCCGAGAGCTACAGCTGAAGGACCGGGCCATGACCCTCCTCCTGTCCAGGAGATGCCTCGACAGCCACGTGAAGCTCAACGAAAGCTTCGCGATCTGCTGAAAGATGCGCCTATGCGCGTCCGCCAGCAGCGCCAGGGGCAAAGTACATTGGGGGGCCAGGAAGGGGGCGACGTCGAGCAGCCGAAGGAGGCATGCCAATTGAGGCGCGAGCGCACGTCCTGGGGCAGCGCGCTGGCCAACGTGAGCGACCAGGAGCACGTCTTCTCTGTGCCCCGTCGACCTCCCCGTCGGCCTCCGATTCATGAGCGGACATCGCTCCGCGAGGGGCCCAGCCGCGTGGGCTGCAGCTGCTGCGCGAAAGAATCCGGAGATCAAACTGAGGAGCATAGATTCTGGCATTCGAGAATGTTCCAGAGACGCCAAGAAGAGCGAGGTGATAAACTGGCCGACCAACAAAGGGACCGACCGAGCCCTACGAGAAACGGGACTGAAGCCCATGTGGACGCACTGGCGCTTCGCTGTCTAGAGTGATGGGACGTGCTGCTAAGCTTCCAGGATCACCGCCTCGGGGCCGTCGACGCCGCCGGCCCGCCTATCTCGGGAAGGGGTCGGGACTTGGCGCTGCAGGTCTGCGCCAATCGATAGCTGATGATCTACATGGGCGACGCAAGGGCAGCATTTCTACGGCCGCGAGCGTCCCCTGCAGGGATTCTGGTCGAGCCCGCGAAGGAGTTCCACGATGCCCTAAGCCTGAAGAAGACTGGCACGCTCCTCAAGAAGACCCGCGGTCACCTTGGCGCTCGCAAGGGGTGGTTCTGCGAGATCCCCAACTAGATGATATCCGCGTGCAGGGGGCCGACGGAGCTCGAGCCCCGCCTGCGGGCGCTGTGCCAAGGCAACCCGAATGCGGCAATTTCGATTGCTCACGTTGACGACGCGGCCATCGGCGTGGACGCTCAGAGCCCACTCGACTCTCGTAAACTGCAGGTGCTCAGGGCTACTGAAATTCTTGACGCTTCGGGTATCCCCACCAGCCCATCTAGAAACGATCAGCAGGGGAGTCGGTGAATCAGGGGCGGCAGGACGCATGCAGTTGCGCAGCCGTCTTCTTGACAACAAGGATCACAAAGAGCTTCCCGCATTGAAATTTTAGGTGGAAGCCAGTGCAAGCTACGATGGTGCTTCGATGAGGGGTGATGGGGGGGCTCGGTGACTCGTTACGGCTGTTGCACCGATTCGACTCTTAAGTTCGGAGCCATCTTGGGGCTCTCTTGGGGTTCTCTCGGGGCCCTCTTGGGGCCCTTCTGGAGCTTTTTCTTGGGACTCTCTTGAGGTCCTCTTAGGGCCTTCTTGGAGCCCTCTTGGGGCTCTTTTGGGGCGTCTTGGGACACTGTTGGGGCTCTTTCGGGGGGTCTGAGATCTCGCAGCTCGCCAGCGGGACCATCCAGCAGCCCATCCGGAAGGCCGACAAGGAAGTGACGATGATCGGGTGCTGGCAGAAACTGCCACATGGCAGGGCGGGGGACGAACTACCACTTGCTGGAAAGACTGCCCGTCGCGCTGCCATAGGTTGGCTCCAGCACCTCGCCATCCAGGGCATGGGATTCATCGCCGCGGACACCTGGCTCACTGCCGGCTCGCGATGTGGTCGTTTATATACCGCCCGCTCTTCGACCCCGTCATCGTGGCCTTCCGCGACGTAGCCTCGACAGTGCGACGGGCTGGGTGGTCTCAGGGAGGGCTCGTCTTTGCCGTGGGGGAGATGCGCAATCTGGACGGTCCGAGGTCCCGCACTTCCCCCGTGCTGATGGCGTCCACGAAGCGTTCGCGGACGGCGGGATCCCGCCGGGGCTGTCTTTTGCAGGCCGGCAGCGTTGCCGACGAAGAAGCCGCATTTTTGCGCCTGGCCGACCTCGAGGTTTTGCCAGGATCGGTCAGCCCACAAGCCGTGCCCGACGGCCCACAGGAAACGAATGTCACCGCTTAGACAGGCATCAAGGGCCTCCATGATGCACTCACTGGTGACGAACGTGAGCGCTAGTTTGGGAGCGGACGGCAGCATGAGTGGAATCGAGGCCTTCGTTGTCACGTCGAAGTATGGCCTCGAGCAAGACCGCCGCGGGATGGATGTCAGCCGCCATGCCAGCCGACGGCTTGAACAAATGAAGCGCAGAGACTCGGGAAGCACCGATCGACGATTTATTCCGTGGCTACTGGCGGTTC
>CAUYUJ010003465.1:0-32500 GCA_963575745.1 Prorocentrum cordatum | reverse complement strand
TCGGCCGCCTCGGCCTCCTCGCTCCCGCGGAGAGGCGGGGGGGAGGAAGAGGAGGAGTCTTCGGGAGCCTGCTCTCGGCACACGTCGCCTCGATCCTTCTCGGCCTCTTCGTCGCCGTCCTCCTCCTCCTTCTCGGCCTCCTCTTCTTTCCCTCCTCCCTCCCTCCTCTTGGCCTTCCTTGTTCTCCCAGATGCCCTCGGGGCTTCTTTTTCCCCAACATCCTGTTGTATTGGGTCTTCGTTTTGAAGAGAGCGCCCCGCATGTCACTCTTTCTTTCCTTCCCCTCCCTCCTCCCATCCCTGCCTCTGCCCTCCGCATGTTCAGTTCGGCATACTCATCACACGTTTCGTGGGCCCACGGGCCGACGGGTAGCTCCGCCGAAGGCCCCCGTGGCTGCGTCCGCATGGCGGCACCGCACCCGTTTCGGCACCCCCCTCATACGTTTCGTGGGCCCATTGGGTAGCTGCGCCGAAGGTCCTCGATGCAGCGTCCGCATGGCGGCACCGCACCCATTTTGGCACACCTCTAACACGCTTCGTGGCCCCATAGGGAGTTTCGCCGAAGGTCACATTGGCAGCATTCGCATGGCAGCACCGAGCATACTTCTGCTCACCCCTCACACGTTTCGTAGCCCCATAGGGAGCTCCACCGAAGGCCCTAGTGGCAGCGTCCGCATGGCGGCACCGCGCCCATGTCGGCACACCTCTCACACGCTTCGCGGCCCCATAGGCAACTTCGCCGAAGGTTCCAGAGGCAGCGTCCACATGGCGGCACCGCACATAGTGACTCGTAGAGTTTCTCCGAAAGCGTAGCTGCAGATGATAGAGCATTTTTTACACACTGGCAGGCTAGTTGGCCAAGCAAATCTCGACTGACCTTTTGATGTGCAGAGAGGGTAATTGAACATCGATATCTCGTGACTTGACAGTTCGTTTGTGGTTGGACACTTGTTTCAGGACAGCTAGTTTTTAATTCCGATCCACCGTCTTAATCTCAGCTCAATATTATTGTTTCGAAGGGGGAAAGTATGAAGGCGGCAATTGGTGCTGGAACAATATATTCTGCACTCGTGCAGTGGTTCGACTTGATCTCGATATTTGCAACAGTTACAGAGCTCTCCGGTATACGAGCCCATCGGGCATAATCGATCGTTTTGAAATGCAGCCTCCAGAGACCTAAATTCGGCCATCTGCTCGAGCAATCTCTGGAACAAAAAATAATACCACTCTTCAGCTGCTCTGCTGCTGCGTCGAACCGTTTTGTAATACATGAATCTCGCGATTCAGACAATCCTCAGGGCTAGGCCCTCTAGGGATCGCTGGCGTGATCAATAGCTTGTATTTCGCCGTGCCGAGAGATTGGAGCGTGAGGTATGTTCGAAACATTTGTATCACTCTGGAACTGTTCTGCTGCTTCGAGCGGTGTGTTCCCTACACTGTCGGGGTCCACGGGGGGCTGCAGGGCTCTCTTTCGTGGGGAATGCGGGCGTGCTCACGCGCCTCGCTCTGCAGTCTGGAGGGGCCTGGGCTCGGTCTGCTCTTCGAGCTGAACCCAAACTAGTGTTAAGTCGGGCATGTCCCTCCACAGGAGGAGTATTCAAAAATGGTAAGGGAAATCATGTGGGGACGCTTTTTGAGCATATGTTGGCTATGTTTGGATATGTTTGAGTATGTTTTAATTTTTCCGCCCAAAATCCGCCTGTAGGGGGACATGCCCGACCTAAAACTAGTGTGACCTTGCAACTGTTCTGCCGCTTCGAACTGCATGTTTTCCTGAATCTCGCGAGGTAGGGCAGATTCGCAGCGTTCCCGCCGAGGAGACGCGGGCAGGATTACCATCTTTGCTTTGTAGTTTCGAGGACACTGAGTTCGGTCTGCTACTCGAGCTAGAATCCAAAAACTACGATCACTCTGCAATTATTCCGCTGCTTTGAGCGGCATTTGCACTACACTCCGGAATCTCGATCAGCTACGGAACTCTCCCGCAGAGAGAACGCGCACGTGAATAAGAGCGTCTCTCTGCAATTCTGAGATATTTGCGCTCGATCTGCGATTCGCCATACCCCCGAAATCACTCGTATTAGTTTGCATTTGGGGTGTTGCTTCGAACGGTGTTTGTAGTAAGCCTAGCGCTATTATTGGGCAGTTAGGAAGGCCTCCCGCAGAGGGAACGTGGGGATGATCAATAGTTTTGCTTTGCAGTGTCGGGGGACCTTACTTCGGTCTGCTATTGGGGTTAGATGCGAAAAAGTTGTATGACTGTGCGAGTGTTCTGGTGTTTCGAGCGGTGCTTCTTCTTATCGCGGGATATGGGGCAACTTTATTTCACGTCGTGGGAAAGATATTGTTTTGCTTTTCACCAGTTCGCGAGGCGAAGCTCGGAGAGTTTCCCTGCGGTAGCCAAGGTTGACGCCTTACCGCCGGCGCCCAATTCGGCTCACCCATCACACGTTCCGTGGCCCTGTTAGCTAGGTAGCTCCGCCGAAGGCTCTTTGTGACAGCGTCCTTTGCGGCACCACGCCCATTTCGCCACACCTCTCACACAGTCCGTGGCTTTATAGGGAGTTCCGCCGAGGGCTCCAGTGCCAACTTCAGCATGGCGGCTCCGCACCCAATTCGGCTCGCCCCTCACACGTTTCGTGGCCCCGAAGGGAATTTCGCCGAAGGCCCCGTTGGCAGCGTCCGCATCGTGGCACCGCGCCCATGTCGGCGCACCTCTCACACCATTCGTGGCCTCGAAGGGAGTTCCGCCAGAGGTCCCAGTGGCAGCGTCCGCATGGCGGCACCGCACCCATTTCGGCCCTCCTTCGTCTCACCTGCCTCGCGACACTCCTAGCTGCATATTGTTGTGTTCTTCGCCAGGGTAATGCACAAGAGGCCTACGCCATCTCGCCGACCCTCAGACGAAGTGAGGCCTCGTGGGCGTCTTGGCGGGCGCCTTGAAGCCTCGTCACAGTTCCCTGGGCGCTTGCTGGCTGTTTCTTGGACGCCGTCGCGCGCATGGGATGCCTTCAAGTATCCAGGTGCGTGGGAGGAGTGGCCGCCGCGGAGTCGCTACTGCGCGCATGGGGCTCACTTGTCCTGCGCTTCTCGGGGGGAGCACTGAAATATGTTGCGGGTCGCGCGTGAAGCGATATGCTCCCGGAGTGACGTCGCGGATGGTCGATATAACCTTTTCCATTTTAGGATTCGGAGAATGAGGGAGAAGGATGACAAGGATGAAATAGGTAACGACGACTGCGAGAGGAAGGAGAAACAGGACGAGGATATCGAGGACAACGGCACGATGTGTAATGTTGTCCGTGTTCTGTTTGAGCTCCCCCTCGTGCAGCTTGGGCGTTTTGGGGGGAATTCTCGGGTGCCTTGGGGGGGTCTCGTTTGAGTTTTTTTAGCGCTTCCTGGCCTCATGGCGGCATCTTCGGGGCCTGCTGGCGGCCCAGGTGGCGGCCTCTTGGAGCTTTGTCGAGGCTCCCCGGTGGTTTGGGGGGCCCTTTGGGGGCCTCTTGGAGCCAGTTGGAGGTCTTGGGGGGCCATCTTCTGGGGGAGGGCTCCCAGGGCCGCTGCGGGTTCCCCTCTTGGGCCTCTCTTGGGCTTTTCTTGGGGCCACATTCCGGTGTTTTTGTTGCCGTCTTGGGGGCCTCTTGGGCCGTCTTGGGGCCCTCCCTGGCCGTCCCCGGGCCGTTTTGAAGGTCCTTCGGGCTGGCTTGAGCCAGTCTGGGAGCACTCTTGGGCCGACGTGGGCAGGTAGACGCCAGAGAGCCGAGAACGCGACAATCATGCATGCAACAGCTCACGGGAAATCAAAGTTTTGCCCCTTGAGGCACTCTGGTGGGGGGGGTCCTCTTGGGGTTTTCTTTCGGCGTCTTCGGCCGTCGTGAGACTACATTGGGTGTTCTGGAGACCTCTCCGGCGTATTGGAGCTTTTCTGGAGCCATCTTTGAAAGCATCTTGAAATCTTGGCGGCCACGGAATGTAGATTTGCAGGTTTTGGAGGCCTCAGGGGTGCGTTCATGAAGGACCCCCGCTCCCCCCTTCAAGCGCGATTTTGGACCCTGGGGGAGGGGGAGAGGGGGAGGGGGACAGCCAACTGTTTTACACGCATTTTCACCGCGGGTAAGCGGGGGTCGGCGAACTCGTTTCGCGGACGGTCAGAGCTCAGGATATACGCTTGCAGTGACAAGGAGGAGGAGGAGGAGGAGGAGGAGGAGGAGGAGGAAGAGGAGAAGGAGGAGCAGGACCAGTGTAACTCCAAGGTGCATCAACAATGTTTCAATAATTCCTCCCTCCAAGCTCCCTCTTCATAGGTCCCTACAAGAAGTCATTATCATTGCGGGAAGTGGCCCATTAGAACACAATCGTGTGAGACTCCTCCATCAGCCAAAACATCTTTCTTGCGACTTCAACTCCGCGGAACAACGTGAGTGCTACGTGCTGGCAGTTTTCGATCGTGCCAGAACACCATTATTGGGTCTCCAACACAGTCAATCCGAGTAACTGTTGTGCCCTGACAGGCCTAAATCGTGCCATAATGCCATTCCTGGGACTTCGACCATACGGATCCTTGAAACTGCTGTAAGCCTTTATGACGAATGTCTGCGGCGCTCAGGCGAGAACCGCGTTTTGAAAAGTAGCCCCACTCGATCCGTGAAGCTGTAGCAGTCTTGAGACCAACGCTCGATGCGCTAAAGCGTGAGGCACATTTTGAATACGGCCCGCCCTCCATTTTGAGATTTCGCGTCAAAATTTTAAGACGAATGTGCGTGTCGCTAAAGCGACAGCCACACTTTGGATGATCATACATGGCGAGGAAGTCTCGTGCGAAATGCCCAGCCCACCCTAATTACCGACACGCCTGGGGGTGCGACAGCAGGAGCTGTTCATATGGAGAAGGATGGAGGAGGAGGCGGAGGATGAGGAGGAAGACAAGGAAGAGGAGGAGGAGGAGGAGGAGGAGGAATGGGAGGGGGAGGAGGAGGAGGAGGAGGAGGAGGAGGAGGAGGGGAAGGAGGAGGAGGAGGAGAAGGATGAGCAGGAAGAGGAGGACCAGTGTAAACCCAAGAGCTATCAACGATGTTGGAATACACCCTCCCTCGAAGCTCCCTCTTCATACGCCTCTTCAACGGTTCATTTCCATTGATGGATCTGCCTCGTTGGAAGACAACCGTTTGAAGACCCGGAAGCATGCCAAAACATTGTTCTCGGGATTCCAACGTCACGGATCAACTTGACTGTTGCGTCTTGATGATCTTGTATCGTGCCAGAAATCCGTTCTTGGGACTTCATCACCGTCAATCAACGTAACTGTTGCACCCGCAAAATTCGGAATCCTTCCTAAACAGTTTCTTTTTTACGTTGATCGTGGGAATCCGTGAAACTCTGGTAAATGTGGTGAACGAATGTGCGCGGTGCTAAGGCCTCTTGTAAATGTTTAGAACGAATGTGCGCGGCGCTAAGGCGAGAGCCACATTCTGAAAACGGGTTATCCTCAGTCCATGAAGCTCTTGCACATGTTTAAAACGAATGCGCGTGGCGCTAAGGCGAGAGCCACATTCTGAAATCGGGTTACCCTCAATCCGTGACGCTCTTGCAACTTGTTAGAACGAATGTGCGCGGCGCTTCTGCGAGAGCCAAATTTGAAAACGACCCGCCCTCCATCTGTGAAGCTGTTGCCAATGTTTAAGTTTCAGGGTCATAAGTGGTGAGGAAGTCCCAGGCGAAACGCCTGGCACGCCCTAAAAGCCGGCCTCGGGGTGCGACAGGGAAAATTTGTTTATATAAGGAGAAGGAATGGAGGATGATGATGATGATGATGAGGAGGAGGAGGAGGAGGAGGAGGAGAAAGGGGAGGAGGAGGAGGAGAGGAGGAGAGGAGGAGGAGGAGGAGGAGGAGGAGGAGAGGAGAGGGAGGAGGAGGAGAGGAGGAGGAGGAGGAGAGGAGAGAGGAGGAGGAGGAGGAAGAGGAAGAGGAGGCGAGAAGGGGCAGGAGGAGGAGGGGGGGGAGGAGGAGGAGCAGGAGCAGGAGGAGGAGGAGGAGGAGGAGCAGGATGAGCAGGAGGGAGGAGGGCCTTGGGAGGACCAAGGCGCACGGAAGCGGAGGAGGGGGAGGAGGAGGAGGGGGAGGGTGGGGGAGGAAGGCGCGCGCCTCGTCGGGTCGTGCGCGCGCTCTGCCGGAGATCGTCGCCACCTCGGGTGTCTCTCTGGGCGTTTCTGGGGGGCTTTCGTCGCCCCGACGGCTCAAGATGTTCGTTGCGTCGACCCCCCAGGGATCTCGACCACTTCCCAGGGGACGGCTTCTCATCCTCTGCCGCTTTTCCCTGCCATCCTGTGGTGTCGGGTCCTCGCTCTGAACTCGCAGAACCTCCGGTTCCAGCTTCGCAGAAACAAGCCGTGGATGCTCTCGTCGTTACGGCCAGGCGCAGCTCAGAAAACGGACCAGGATGACCCCAGGCCCCAGGAGGGGTCTGTGGGCCAGGACACGTTCGAGAGTCTCCATGGGGAGAGCGGGTCCTGCAGTGGTGTTCCCCTCCTCACTTTGCTCCTCGAGCGTAACACCGCCTCTTTCATATGATTAGCTCCTCGTCGTCGCACCCCCAGACGTGTCGGTAGGGCGGGCCAGGCGTTTCGCCTGAGGTTTCCCTGCCGCTCATGATCCTGAATCCTGGAATTCGCAACAGGTTCTAAGATGGAGGGCAGGTCGGTTTCTAACTGCCGTTTTTGCTTTAGCGCCGTGCCACACTCGTGTGAAAGTTTGGCGCCAGCTTCGCGGATGGAAGGCGGGCCGTTTTCAGAATGCGGTTGTCGCATTCGCGCCACGTGTATTCGTTGTGAGAAGGTGCAACCGTTGGGCGGACCAACAACAGAGCCGGAAGTTGGCACTAAAAGAGAAGACGCTTAATCGCACATATGGACGTTGGTCGACAACATTTCTGTGTTGGACTCCAGCGGTCGTGCGATTGCCCGGCCGCCCTTGCAAGCGCTACACGGACTGATGGCCTTGCTTTTCCCCTCTCCTCTGCCGTGCAAGCCAGCCAGGATTTCACGGCGAAGCTGCCGCCGAGGTGGTTGCATAGCTTCCCCTTTTTTCCCTCCCTCCTTCCTCCCTCCTCCCCCTCGTCGTTCCGTTTTTCCTGCTCCGCCTCGCTCCGCCCGCTTTGTCGTCGTCGCTGTCGCGGTCGTGGTCTTTGTCGTTTTGCACAGTATTGCAGTCGACACCTGATTTGTCTCTCGATGCACGGGCCACATGGGGTGTACAAGCGCCCACGTTCGTTCTATCTGACGTCAGGGGCCCAGCCCGGAGAGGTCGGCCCGCATGATGTGCTGTCTCGCTCCCGCTCTCGCATGTTCCACACGAGCTTTTCAGCGAGCCCGACCGCCCTCCAGGGGCCCGGGCGCGGGTGACCCCCGCAGCGCTGTGTCCGCAAATCCAATTACGCTACCGAGGAACCCCACATACTTAATTCAAATATTATGTCAACGCCTGCTACGCTGTCACGCTCTCCGACCCTGGCACGCATAGACGCCGCGGTGGGAGACCACCCCCTGCACCCCCCCCCTGGTGTCGAGAAAGTGCCACGCCTGCCACGCTCTCTGGCACGCATAAGGGTCGCGGTGAGAAACCACCCCCGTGCGCACCCCCTCTGGTGTCGAGAAAGTGCCACGCCTGTCACGCTCTCCGACCCTGGCACGCATGGGGGCCGCGGTGAGAGACCACCCCCGTGCGCACCCCCCTCTGGTGTCGAGAAAGTGCCACGCCTGCCACGCTCTCCGACCCTGGCACGCATAGACGCCGCGGTGAGAGACCACCCCTGCGCACCCCTCTGGTGTCGAGAAAGTGCCACGCCTGCCACGCTCTCCGACCCTGGCACGCATAGACGCCGCGGTGAGAGACCACCCCCTGCGCACCCCCCCTGGTGTCGAGAAAGTGCCACGCCTGCCACGCTCTCCGACCCTGGCACGCATAGACGCCGCGGTGAGAGACCACCCCTGCGCACCCCTCTCTGGTGTCGAGAAAGTGCCACGCCTGCCACGCTCTCCGACCCTGGCACGCATAAGGGCCGCGGTGAGAGACCACCCCCTGCGCACCCCCTCTGGTGTCGAGCCAGTCACGCCTCCGACCCTGGCACGCATAGACGCCGCGGTGAGAGACCACCCCCTGCGCACCCCCCCCTGGTGTCGAGGACGTGCCACGCCTGCCACGCTCTCCGACCCTGGCACGCATAGACGCTGCGGTGAGAGACCACCCCCTGCGCACCCTCTCTGGTGTCGAGAAAGTGCCACGCCTGCCACGCTCTCCGACCCTGGCACGCATAGGGGCCGCGGTGAGAGACCACCCCCTGCGCACCCCCCTCTGGTGTCGAGAAAGTGCCACGCCTGCCACGCTCTCCGACCCTGGCACGCATAGACGCCGCGGTGAGAGACCACCCCTGCGCACCCTCTCTGGTGTCGAGAAAGTGCCACGCCCGCCACGCTCTCCGACCCTGGCACGCATAGACGCCGCGGTGAGAGACCACCCCCTGCGCACCCTCTCTGGTGTCGAGAAAGTGCCACGCCTGCCACGCTCTCCGACCCTGGCACGCATAGACGCCGCGGTGAGAGACCACCCCTTGCGCACCCCTCTGGTGTCGAGAAAATGCCACGCCTGCCACGCTCTCCGACCCTGGCACGCATAAGGGCCGCGGTGAGACACCACCCCCGTGCGCACCCCCTCTGGTGTCGAGAAAGTGCCACGCCTGTCACGCTCTCCGACCCTGGCACGCATAGACGCCGCGGTGAGAGACCCCCCCTGCGCACCCCCCCTGGTGTCGAGAACGTGCCACGCCTGCCACGCTCTCCGACCCTGGCACGCATAGGGGCCGCGATGAGAGTCCACCCCCTGCGCACCCCCCCTGGTGTCGAGAAAGTGCCACGCCTGCCACGCTCTCCGACCCTGGCACGCATAGGGGCCGCGGTGAGAAACCACCCCCTACGCACCCCCTCTGGTGTCGAGAAAGTGCCACGCCTGCCACGCTCTCCGACCCTGGCACGCATAGACGCCGCGGTGAGAGACCACCCCTGCGCACCCCCTCTGGTGTCGAGAAAGTGCCACGCCTGCCACGCTCTCCGACCCTGGCACGCATAGACGCCGCGGTGAGAGACCACCCCTGCGCACCCTCTCTGGTGTCGAGAATATGCCGCGCCCGCCACGCTCCCCGACCCTGCTGTGAGGAGGAGGGGAGGTGTGCGGTGAGACGCGGGTGCGACGCGGCAGGGAAGAAAACCAGAACCCCACGAAACATGTGGGGAAAAACCCGAGAAGGTGCAACCGTTTCACGTATTGAAGGCGGGATTTTTTGAAATGTGGGACTCGCGCTGGCACCGAGCACATTCGTTTCAAAAGATGGCAGCAGCTTCGAGGATGGAGGGCGGTTCTTTTACATGATTTTGCTCTCGCCTCAGCGGCGCAGCGCCGCGCACGTTCGTGTGAAGAGCTTGTAACACTTCCAATGATTCGCACGGTTGAAGTCCCAGGAGCGGTGCTGTGGCACGATTTAGGGTTGTCAGGTCTCAACAATCACGTTGATTCGCGACGCTGAAGCTCCAGGAATGGTGTTCCCAGACGGTTTAGGATTGTCTGGACGCAACAGTCATTTTGATTCGCGGCGTTGGAGTCCCAGAAGTGTCTTCGTGGCACGATAGAGGATTCTCAGGCGGTTGTCTTCCCATTGAGGGGGCACTTCCCGCATTTCGCAGAAATCATCCAGTTGATCTGCCGCGCGACTCCGCCACTGCGCTCGGGCGGGGGGCGGGGGGGCGGAGACGGGGGCCAGGGGCCGCGAGTGGGCGGCGCCGGGGGAAAAGAGCAGCAGACCCACGAACTCCAGATCAAACGTCCGGACTTCTACCGAACAAGCCTCCGGATTTTACGGAGCAGACCTTCGGACTTCTACCGAACACACCTCTGGACTTCTACCGAAGAGGTTCCCGCCGATCCTCCCAGGGCCGCCTGGGGAGGCCTACTGGGGCCGCCTGGGCTTGTTCTTTCAGTTTGCTCGGAAAGTTGTTCGGCACGACGCCGGGTGTGGGAGGGGGGGGGCGGGGGGGGGGCAGGTGTAATGGGCACCGGGTGCCACACATTGCGTATTCGAGTACACATGGTTCATGTCTAATTCTTCGAAAAGTCTTTGGTCTTTTGGTAGGCCAAGATCCTTTCATTTCTAGTTGTTCTGTCCTGGGCCTTTTCCTGGCCACTAGGGTACCAGGAACAATGAGAAGTGAACGCAATTAGAAATGAGCAAGATCAGAAATTAACGACGTGTACATGTTCTGTTTGGAAAGCCCAAAACGCAGGGACTTGGTCACAAAAGTGATCGCGCTTGGGGCTCGACGCGTCGGGGGGCCCTTAAAATTATTGCTTCGCAGGGAGCGGAAGAGCCCGACGCGCACCTACCGCTGCAAGCGCGGTGGCGCAGATTGCAGGGACCTGTGAATGGGGGAATTTGGAGGGACCTTCTCTGCCCTTTTCTCTCCTCCTCATATTCTTTCTTGTCATTGTTTGGTCACCTGCGTTTTCAGATTTATGATTTGCACCGGCCAGATCCTGATCCTGATCATGATCCGTATAATTTCGCTCCTCCTTCTCCTTGCTCCCCCCCCATGTCTCCTCTATCCTACTGCTGTTTCGGTCCGCTCTGCGTCCTGATCCATCCATTTATCCTTCGCGCCCGAACCTTGAGAATCTACGGCCTTCGGGTGATTGAAGCGGGAGCCGTCCGTCCCAGTCAGGCCGTCATAAATCATAACTTGAATCGCACGCAGTGTCTCAGGTATTAGTGGAGTTTCTGGATTCTCTGGTGGACCAGAAGGGATGGAAGCAGGAGGAGGAGGAGGAAGAGGAGGGAACGAAGCAGGACAATGACGATATTGTTGGCTGGTCCTTTGAGGTAGTGCCGTGCTACCTGCTGAGGAAGCCTGGCAAGGATCTTCGCAGGCTGTCGCCAGCAGCCTTAACTTGCGACCTCGCTTGGGGGAGACTTCTGGTCCATGGGCAGGACCATCCTGCTGGGACAAGACCGCGGAGGCCTGCCCAGGCACCATCTTCCCAGCAACAGATGCGCTTGGGAGAGAATTGTGAGACGAAAAGTCCACCCCAATGTCACCCCAGCCGCAGCCCAGCAACGACACGAGGATGGAGCGAGGAGGAGAGAACGACGGGCGAGAGGAGAGGGACACGCCCACGCCACACACAGCCACATGAGGACAGGAATAATGAAGAGAGCAGCAGCAGCACCAGCCGCGGAAGAGGTGCGAGAAGGGGAGAAGCGGCAGCAGGCAGCTGAGGAGACCGCGGCTTCTGCGTTAGACGCTGCCCTGCAGAGCCGACCAGGGCCATACCATAGTAACAGGCTTTGGAAGGGGGGGGGGGCAGCAGCGCACTGTGAAGCACGCGCAGCAGCAACGAAGGAGGTGGCGGCGAGGTCAGAAGCCGTGCCCCTGCCTTCCTGCAGCCCTCCGCAGGGCCTGCACGCCTCTGAACTGGGTCTAACCGCAACTCGAGAGGCTCACGGCGTTACGCTTCACACGACATCGGACCCGACCGGTACTGCACGATGGGGCCTTGGGAGCTAATCTGGAGGAGGGTTAGTTTCTATGGCATCTTCTCGGGTCGCATGACGATTTGCGAAGCCCTGTCGATGGAATTGCACCGCGGCGGCATGCGGACCACCTGGAGCGCCCGCGTCGGCTTCATGTCGCATGCGCCGACGGCAGGTCGGCCCAGCACCTCGGGATGTTTCCTTGGGTCAACTCCAGATTCCTGATCGAATCGGGCATGACGGTTATCCTAGCTGGACGCCTCGATCCTGAACGAGATCGAGCGCCATCCCGAACTTCCTGAAGGAGCCTCTCCCCGTCTCCCTCCAACGCTCGCATGGGAGCCACCCCCTTCTGGATGCCTCCCTGCGACTTGAGCATGCAGCTGAGGAAGCTGAGGACCGCGTGAACTGTCATTATCTCTGCTCCGCTGGTCTTGACAGGAAGGAAACGGATAGGATGATGAGGAGGAGGAGGAGGAAGAGGAGGAGGAGGAGAAGGAAGCGAAGGAGGAGGAGGAGGGGGAGAAGGACGAAAGGGATCCCCCTGGACCCCGAGAAACTCCCAGAACCTCATAGAACCTTGAAGAAGTTTCGATGAGCTCCTTGTCCTCCTCGTCGTCCTCCCTTTTCCTCTTTCCTCTTGCTGCAGCGCACCACAGGTCCTGTGGCGATTTGGGCTCAGGCTGACCCGTTCCCAGTAGGTTGCGCCGTTGGTGCACTTGGGACTTCTCCCCTCCCCTCTCCTCTCCTCGCCTCTCCTCCCCTCGCCTCTCCTCTCTGTTTCTCTCCTATCCTATCCTATCCTATCCTCTCCTCTCCCCCCCTCTACGGCTACCCATCGAGAATTGTTCGCTCTCTCTCCTGGATATGTGCACATGCCTGCACCCGCCCCCCCCCGGGCAGCGGCACTGGCACCCCACACTCCGATCCGATCTCAGAAGGGCGCTCTTCCGTGTGCCCGCCAGCCGAAGGAGGAGGAGGAGGAGGAGGAGGAGGAGGAGGAGGACCAGGAGGAGGAGGAGGAGGAGGAGGAGGAGGAGGAGGAGGACCCAGGAGGAGGAGGGAGGGAGGGAGGAGGAGGAGGAGGAGGAGGACCAGGAGGAGGAGGCCCAGGAGGAAGAGGGCGAGGAGGAGGAGGAAGAGGAGGAGGAGGAGGAGGAGGAGGAGGAGGAGGAGGAGAAGGACCAGGAGGAGGAGGAGGAGGACCAGGAGGACAAGGAGGAGGAGGAGGAGGAGGAGGAGGAAAAAGAAAATGAGGAGGCGGAGGAGGAGGAGGAGGAGGAGGAGGAGGAGGAGGAGGAGGAGGGGTCGCCTGAGCCCTTCGGAGAAACCCTCCAGACTTCGCTCCATTCGATCAAGCTCGAGACGGTTTTCGAGCCCTCCGTCGGCTCTCCCGGCGGTCGGACGGGACGATCAGTGCACCCCTGGAACGCCAGCGGCGAGGCGCAGGTGCTGGAAGGCACCCCGATCGGATGCTGCCAGAAGGGTTCGTTGGACAAGGTTGGTTTCGCTGGACTCGAGGTCCCTCAAGCCCGACCTTAGGCACTTCAGCACGACCTGAGGCGCCCCAGCAGCCGTCGAAACCACCCTTCTTGAACCAGACCTTCTCGCCGTCATCGACCCGAGGCAGGACAACCGCCGAGGACCAACGAACACGTAAAACAAACAGCGTTTTCGAACCACTCGAAAAGCGCAACACGAAACCTTAAAACAAAAAACGCAACGAAACGAACACGTAAACGTAAAAACGGCCGGAAAACCGCCGAGGATCAACGACAACGTAAAAACAAGCACGCAAAGCGAAAACGTAAAAACGTAAAAAAACGAAAACGTAAAACAAACACGTAAAAAAGCGTTAAAACGAAAACGTGCAACGCTGCCCCTGGGCCGATCCGCCCCCCCGAGAGATGCGGCGGTCGGCGCGCGGGGGAAGGCGCGGGGCCCCCGGAGGCCCCGGAGGACCCTCGCGCTCCCCGCCGTCGCCCCTCCGAGCGTCGTCCCCCCCCCCTCCCCCCTTGATCCTCTACCTCCCCCCTCCCCATTGATCCTCGCCCCCCCCCTCCACCTCCCCCTCGATCCTCGAGTCCCCTCCCCCCTCCCTCCACCTCCCCCTCCCCCTCTCGGCCCGCCTCTCCCCCCACCAACTCGCATCACCAGCGCACTTTCAGAGTACAGGCCAGCTGCTTTTGACTCGGCTGAGCCTGAAGCACGTCCAGCCTTGCCGCCGCTGGCCCTGGTTGCTGGAGCCGTCCGTCCCGCCCCTCCCCTCCTCTCCCCTCTCCTCCGGCGGGGCCACCGCCGATGGCCCCGCCCAAGCGGCCGCGGCTGGCCGCCCCCCCCAGCGACCCCGACGAGCTCGACGATTCCTGGGCCGCCGGCCCGTCGGCGCCGGCGCCGGCGGCCGACACTGGCGGCCTCGGCGACGTCTGTCATCGCCGTCGTCGTCGTCGTCGTCGTCGTCGTCGTCGTCGTCGTCGTCGTCGTCGTCCTCCTCCTCCTCCTCTCTCCCTCCTCCTCTCTCCTCCTCCCTCCTCTCTCCCTCCTCTCCTCTCTCTCACCTCCTCCTCCTCCTCCTCCCTCCCTCCTCCCCTCCTCCTCCTCCTCCTCCTCCTCCTCCTCCTCCTCCTCCTCCTCCTCCTCCTCCTCCCGGAGCACGGGCGCCAAAGAGGCGCCGCGGGCCGCGGCGAGGGTTGTCCAAACGAGTGAACGGCATCCCCATGCCACCCAGGGACCCCCCCCAGCATCCACGTCGCTTCGCGGGGCGCTTCCTCGCCGAGAGCCGAGGCCTGACGGCGGGCACGCCACCGAGGCCGCGCCCCGGGTTCCCCCGCGGCCTGCCTGCTGAGGGCGATTACGTACAGCCCCGTGGTTGCGTCCCTCGCGACGCGGTTGGGAGACATCATCCACGAGCTCGGGGTCAAGTGTCAAGGGCGCAGCGGGAGGGGAATGGAGAGCAGTGGGAAGAGAAGAGAGTGATAGACGTGTGCACATGCTACGAGGGTGGATACCTGGCAGGCGAGATGGCAAATTCAACTTGGGGTGTTGGCAGTCTGCTTCGGCGAGATCGGCCCCCGCCGTCGTGCATGAAGCGCATACACCCAATGCCCAAACAACTCTGGGGGCGAGCCACGAGTATGCTGTGCGATCGAGGTGGCGTCAGATACGGGGTCATCGTTGTCTGTTACCCTCCTCGCCAGACTGGCACTGGTGAGCGCCGTTCATACCACAGAACGATCGGTACGATACACGCTGACTGTCCGAGACCGCAAACCACCTCTTGCAGCGACGGGCCGTCCCAATCACACTGACGGACTCGAACGGCGGCGTCCCCCACAGTCATCAGGATCGAGTACTGGGCAGGCACGGCTAAGGTTCGCAGTCACTCAGCTCCTGCGCTCTACGTCCGCCATCAGCTCGGTGGAGGCGCACCAGCACAGGCAAATATTGGCGATTACCTAGCACATAACTTGCCTTGACCCCCATAGTGAGACCTACATCGACCACATCATCATCCCAGAGCATATAGTTCGATGCACAGAGCGGGCCAAGGTACTTGTGCACACGGCCGGGCGACTTCAGTTCCACAGAGGCCACGAAGATCATGATCATCGGCCCGTTTGCGCGTCCATCTTGTTCAACCAAGAGGAGGTCCTTCAGGTAGACCGAGCACCCAGGGCCAATTGGGGGTGGTACCAATGCATACAAGCAGGGTACAAGCTCAAGGAGGCGATCGACTGCATGGAGGAAGAGGAGGAGGCGGAGGACAGAAGCGAGGAGTTCGAACGTGCACGAGTATAGGGGACGTCGACACCGTGAACAGCTTCAACACCGCCATAGTTCACACGCTCGAGCACAGCCTCGCAGGCCTAGAGGTTGACACCAACACCAACATCGGCGGCGTGCCTCTACCGAGGGAAGGAGATCCCGACCTCGGCGATGGTGGTAATATTCTGGCTTCCAAGGCGCCCGAAATATTTCCACCAGCACCAGAATCTAGGATCGTCTTCCACCTGTGGAGGCAATCCCCTGTGTTGGTGTTGGTGCCCATTTCCAGGCCTCCAACAGCCCGCTGTACGCGGAGGACAGGAGGGAGGCCGCAGAGGGAGCTGCGCACTTTACTCGCAGAACGGCGCGCGAACCACGGGCACAGCACACGGAACACAACGCAGAGCACGTCGCGGAGCGGACCAAGACGATCGGCACGACCTTGCGCCGCACTGCGCGCACATACCAGCACGATTTCGGGGCGGAGGAGGAGGAGGAGGAGGAGGAGGAGGAGGAGGAGGAGGAGGAGGAGGAGAGGGAGGGAGGCGGAGGAGGCGGAGGAGGAGGAGGAGGGAGGAGGAGGAGGAGGAGGAGGAGGAGGAGGAGGAGGAGGAGGAGGAGGAGGGGGGCTGAATTCACGTGGGCGTCGTGGGGGCGCGCCGTGGTGAGGCCGAAGATGACGGCCGAAACGGGGGGCTCCAGCGCGGCTCGGGTGCAGACCGGGGAGACGGTCACCATCCCCGCGCTCGACAGACCAGGGCGGGCTCGGAGGCCACGCCTGCGCTCGCATATTGCGTCGCGCTGCGCTTCCAACCAGAGAGTTCCAGCGAGGTAGTTTGCAACTCAAGCGATTCGACACTAGCATCGTCCAGCCGATCTCTTTTCGCAGCAGCCCGCGGGCCCAGCTCCAGCACTCCCAACGGTTGGTCAAGCAGTTTGGCCATGTCGGAAAGGTCCTCGTCGCAGCGAACGAGGCAGGTCGCGTAGACGGAGGCCCCGCCCGACTCGCTGAAGCAGGTCGGCCCGTGTGAGGCGCCCGCGACGACCTTCGGCACGAAGGGTTACATGATCGACGTTGGCCAACTCGTCGTCTAGCAGCTCAGGGCCGCGGGCGCGCAGGTCCTTGCCGACAAGGCTCCGCGCGGGAACCTGGCCGCGAAGATGGGCAGCAGCAGGGGCATGGGCAAATGGGCATGAGATGGCCCTCCTTCCATCGGGTGCCCCCCCACCCTGGCCTCGAAGGCCCCCATGATAGCTGGCCGCTCGTCTGAGCCTTGGCCTTGACCATTGCAGATCCTCGCAGGGCTGGGCCGAAGATCAGAGAGGGTCGAAGCGCAACAGCGCTCCCCCCCCAGTGCAGAGCGGCATGGCAGCCGAGGCCAGGGAGGGAAACGCCTCTCTGCAGCAGGACTTTGAAGTTGATGAGGAGGCTGCCAGGGATGTGTTTGAACTTGAACAGTGATATCGTGGCTGCGATGGGGTGTGCTGATAACCGCGCTTGGTTCCTCTGGGCTCTTGGTGCGGCATGTTTCGGGTCTCGCTCGAGCTTCAGCCTCCAGCATGCGTAGTTTTCAGCGGGGCGACGGCAACTGTCGACGCCCTACAACCCGTCTTCTCACGCGCTCACGGCCAGGGCGCCTCCCTGCCCCCCCGCGCGGGCCCTCGACATGGAGGACATTCCGCCATCGTTCATTATTTCAGAGCGTTGTAGGCCTCAGTCGCACGCGTATTCGAGAGCGGGAAGCTGCTAAGCAGCCCCCAAGCCAAGTGCCAAATCTTATGCCGTCGCAGCTGAAACTTTTGGCATGAGCCAGAGTGGAACTCTCTCCTGCATCGTCGGTATTTATCCTTCTCCTTCGCCCTGAAAGGGAATTAATTGCCTTGCATCCTTCTGTCGCGTGGTCAAGAACGCGACAAACCATGATCATACAGTTCAGCGAGGTGTCCAGCGGTATCATCCGTTCGAAGAGGGACCGCACCCATCCGCGCAAACGTTGCACAATGTTGATTACCCTTGTGGTCATGAGCTTCGAGGAGTTTCGAAGCGACAATCCCGTTTTGAAAGAGAGCCGCCTTGGGCCTTGGGCCCGTTCAGCGCCACGTGGGTTTGAAGTTCTTTGCCCTTGCAGTTGACGAATTCCCAGGCGAGAGTTCCGTTGCGAAAAAGGGCAGTCCTCAATCCTGCGAGTCGTCGCCTTGACAAACGCAGGCCCGTGGCGCTGAAGCGAGGGCCCCGTTTCGAAAAAGAGTCCCCCTCCGTCCGTGAAGCTGGCGCAAGCTGTCAAGGTGAGTGCGCGCAGCGCTGCGGCGAGAGCACCATTTTGCAAACGATCCCCCTTCCCTTCCAATCCGTGGAAGTGTCGTGCCAACGTGTACAACGAATCTGCGCGGCGCGAAGGCGAGAGCACCACGAAAATTATCCCCCCCTCCATCCGTGAAACTGTTGCAAGCTTTGAAGGCGAATGTGCGCGGCGCTGAAGCGAGAGCCACATTTTCAAAACCGCCCGCCCTCCATTTGTGACGCTGTTGCACATCGCACGCTTCAGGATCATAGATGGTGAGGACGTCTCAGGCGAAACTCCCGCTCGACCGACACAGCCGGGAGTGCGACAGGGAAGGGTTATTGGTGGAGGGGCAGGGGGAGGGCGAGGGGAGGAGGACGACGATCCGACGACCACGACGACATCGACCGCAACGACGACGACGACGTCGTCTGCCGCAACGATTTCGCCGCCGTCGCCGACGACGACGGCGACGACGTCCTCGAGGCGACGACTCGTGGGCGGACCGGCTGCCCCCGCGGCCCGCCCGCGGCTGCGCCGTCCCGGCGAGCTGGGCGGACCCGCTGGGCCTCCGCGGCGGCGCCGCGGCGCCGCGGGGCGCCGGAGCCGCCCTGCCGAAGGCCTCGGGGAGGAGGAAGAAGGGGAGGAGGAGGGGGAGGAGGGGGAGGGGAGGGGGAGGAGGAGAGAGGAGGAGGAGGAGGAGGAGGGAGGAGGGGACGAGGAGGGGGGGAGGGGAGGGGGAAGGGGAGGAGGAGGAGGGAGAAGGAGAAGGAGAAGGAGGAGGAGGAGGAGGAGGAGGAGGAGGATGAGGAAGGAGGTGTAAGGAGGAAGGAGGAAGGAGGTGTAAGGAGGAAGGAGGTGGAAGGAGGGAAAAGGAAGGAGGAGGAGGAGGAGGAGGTGCGTTCGTATGCTCTTGAGGAGGCGGAGGAGGGGGAGGAGGAGAAAAAGGAGGACCCTCGAGTTTCGACGCGTCGAGGTTCGAGGCTTCGAGATTCGAAGTTTTGGTCCGCCCTCGTGCTTCTCCTCTTCGTGCTTGTCCTCCTCGTCATCCTCCTTCTCGTCGTCGTCGTCGTCCTCCTCCTCCTCCTCCTCCTCCACTCAGACCCTCCTCTTGGGGCCGCGGGGCGCCGCGGCCCCGCCGAGGAGGAACTTCGAGGTTCGAAGGGTCGAGGTTCGAAGTTCCCAGGGTCCCGACGAGGCAATCGCGGAGTTTGCTCCTCGTTCTCGGCCTCCGGGAACCGGCTCTCCTGGGCCATCGAACATTGATCCGGGGCAGAAAGCTGTCCTCGGGGAAGGGTCGGACGTCTGGGGCCCGCCAGCTGAACACTTACACCGTCAGGTGTCTGGGCCCGAGCGGCCGAGGTTCGAGGTCTTAGGAATTCGGGCATTGTTTTCCTCTCCTCGTCCGCCCCCCCCCCATCCCTCCTCCTTCTCCTCCTTCGCCTCCTTTTCCTCCTCCTCCTCCTCCACCACCACTTCCGTGACAGGACGACAGGCTGAGCGCGGATGACGAGTGGAAGAGGGCAGGTCTCACGTCAAGTCAATGAGCTGCCCGTTTTGCAGACGTTTTCGTGGGTTCCTGGCGGTGCTCTTGATGTCGGGATGCGTTCCAGCAGCCGCGTTTCGCCTCGCCGAATGACGTTCCACGGGCATGGATCGTCCCGCCGAAGGCCCGAGCTATGGCCCGATCACCACTTGGAACCCAGACCTGCGCGCTGCAAGACAATCGCGGCGGCTTTTTTGTAGTACTCGGCCTCTCGAGGCCAGCGCCCGAAGGTACATCAGCAGTCAGCTCGTCGTCCAGCGCTGGGGCTCAGACTGGCGGTTCCGGCAACTGTATTGCTGGACCGCAGAGGTTTTGCTTTGCTGACTCTTTACCAGACCGGGACTACGAGCCAGCCCAGTGACAGGGACAGTGCCGACACGAACGGCACCACAAGCCACCGACGCATGCGAGATGACACGAGCACTACACGCAGCCAACATTCCCCAAGACATCCTCGACCTCATCCCCACAGACAGTGGTCAACAGCTGTAGGGAATTTCGAAAGTGGCAAACAACCAGCAGACCAAGCAATCCCTACACTCCGCCTTTCGACACGATTCAACCAGCACGTCGAGCGCGACATCCTTTATTACCAGGATCGCATGATCATTCACTGGGTCTGCTGCGCCTCACGGTGGCATAACGGCCAGACTAACGACTCAAGGCATGACTCGACGCTGGTTACTGCCATCGGCCGATCGTGGATCGAACTGTTCGGCGCGATGGAAGCGTTCATCGTGGATGGCGAGGGCGGCGCGACCTCGACGTATTTCGTGGAAGAACTGAAGAGGTGACGGGTCCATGTGGACATCAGAGCTCCGCGACAGCACGCCCGTTTTATCGCACGACGTGGGGCTATCCTACCACGCGCACTTCGCACCACAGAGGAGCAGCTAGAGCGCGAAGGTGTCACCGCCAGCTTTGACTCTATGCTTGCCCACGCGATACTCGCATGCAACAGCCTCACCCCACGTTGGCGGCGTTACACCGTGCAACGTCGTGTTCGGAAGGCAGCCATCTATGCTGCCAACATGAAGCAGACGAAGCGGGTGAGGCATCCGGCGACTCCGTTGCTTGTGCCAGCCCTTCTGCTGGGGGGAAGGTGCAGCCCAGCCGACTGGGGCGGCGAATCCGTGAGATCGCACTGCAACGCATGATCGAGGTTACGCCCATCTCCTGCGTCAGCCGCGCCTTCCGGACACGCGCCACGGAATCCAGAGAGGGTCGCTCCAACGTTGTCGAGCAGGTGGAGATGCACACGCCTCCGAGCTCGAAGTACGTGACAGGCTGGGCGGGCCCTGGGATTGTCACGTCTGTCGACCCGGCTCGAGGAAAGGTGGCGGCCAAGTACCGCCGAGCCGACGTGATTGATCTGCAGACTGCAGGACGTCTGGCCCTTCATCGGTGTTGTCTTCGACGACATGGGCACCGGCTTGGCGCGAGCCGGCCTGGCCCGGGCCCGAGTGGAGGACTTCTGGGGCACCTCGTGCCCTGGTCCGGCGCCAAGACTTTCGGCCACTGGGAGGACGCGAGGGGGTGCAGATCACCGTGCAGACGCGGCAACGCCCACACATCCTCGAAACTCTGCGCCACTTATCCCGCATACGCTTTCAGTTGCCAGGCGTTCGTGCCATGCGTCTGCTACGCGGCCAGAAATCCGTGAGTGACTGAATGGGCTGCGCCCGCAGCCTGGTCATCTGGTGGCCCCCTCATACTCCAGGCGATGTTCAACATGTTCACTTCGACGGCGTCAGGTTCGACGCCCATGCACTCACTGGCGAGCAGTGAAAGGAAGCTCGCGTTGTCCAGTTCACGCTGGATGACGAGACGTCTGCGGCAGCAGGCGCAGGACAAGATCCCGATGGAGCGCTCGATGATTATGTTGTCGACGTTCCAGAAGACGCTGCCAGCACCGCTGATGGAGTATCCCCAACAGCACTGACGGCTGTACCAGAGGAGACCGGCAGCGACATCTCCAGCCACACCCAGCAGGTGACGTCGGCAGCTTGGCGCGAAGTTCAAGGGGCAGAATGTCTGACCCAAGAGCTGGAGGAGCTGGAGAACGACGGCAGCCGGCAGATGATTTACGCCGCTGTCGAGCACGCCGCGCCCAGATTTGGCCGCCAGCCACGCGGGCGGCCCCCGCGCTTCGAGACGCAGCGCCAGCGCCAGGACATCTACGCGCAGCGCCACCACTACCTGCCCGTGCTCGCCACGCGCGACTACGCCACGGTAGCCGCTAGACGAGGGGGACAGGAGGACGACGCGCGAAGTTGCACCTCGACCCAGGAGTGCGCAAAACTTTCCTCAGCTTCAACGATCAAGCGTCCGATAACGACGTTGCTGGCGATTCCCGGACATCCGCGCTCAACGCGCGCGGCGCCGTCAGGACCGCGGCCGTCAAACTCGACGCCGGTCTCCTGATCGCGGAGGATGTGCCCAGGCTGTCGAAGGAGGTGTCAGCAGCCATCCTCGCGGAGCTCACCATCTGGGTCACGCACAAGCGCTTCGAGAGGCGACCGCCCCAGGGCGACCGAAACGTCGCGGGCTCCAGGCGCGTCTTCAAGCGGCGGCGCCGGAAGGGGCCCGGCGGCAAGACCGCGAGGATCATCCGGTGCCGATTGCGCCCCAAGGTCTCCTTGACACGGGCGCTGGCGCCCTGGAGACGTTCGCGGGAACAGCGGAGCGCGCTTTGCAGCGCATGCTGTCCTCGGAGGCGGCGCGTCGCCCAGACTGGGCCTACGTCGCCGTGGTGGACGTCGAGAAGGTCTTGCTGCAGGGCGTGAGCTATGCCGAAATGCAGGAGCAAGGTGAAGCACCGCGCGAGGTGAACTCCACCCTGCCGCCTGGCAGTGTAGCCGGCCTCACGCAGGCGCCAAGCTACAAGTTTCCCGACGAGCGGACCGAATGCTTGTGCTGCATCAGGCCGGGAGCCTTCTGAAGCTCGCCCGGGCAACGCGCTCGCCAGAGCGCTGCTGGGTGGGGCCCCGAGTTGAGGTCCAGCGCGAGGTGCCCGGTGCCTCTGGCGCCGGCTACTCGAGGCTAGTGCCCATGCTGTCCAGGCGCGTTGACGGTCTGAAGATCGCTGGACGCAGAGAGCACCTTGACCGACTTAGTGGCCATATCGAGAGTGTCTTCGGCAAGATGAACGGCGATTGCGACGATTCCACCAACTGCGGCGTTCGCCGAGACCGCGGCGCCGACGACGCAGCGGCGCTCGACCATGACGGGCACGTCGACGCCATGGCACCGACCAGGCGCGTCGGCCTGGCCATGGCGAAGGCCAACAAGCCGGCCGGAGGTCAACTTCCAGACCTCTCCGTCTCCCTGCCGGGAGCGGCAGCGTGCGCCCCGCTCGCCCGGCGCCGCGTCGCGACGTGCATCGGGGACTGCAGAGAGCCAAGAGCACGCCGCGCATGCGCCGCGTGGCGCAGCTCAATGCAGTTTGGCCACGCAGAAGACCGAGGCACGTATCGCATTTTCCGCCATGGAATGCGCTGGCCAGCTCTGCACACGCAGCGACGGCCCCTTCATGAGGGAGGAGGAGACCGGGCACGGCATGCGAGGCGCCGTCTACATGCGCTGGGGCAAGGAGGCGCGCCGCTTGCTCGACGAAGTGAGCCGATCGCACAAGCTCGCGTGCAGATCAGCATTTGACTCCGAGCTGCTCGCGGCCTGCGGCGCAGCCGATGGGTTGCAAGCCCGCCGCCCGAGTCTCCGCGATATGGTCCTTGGGCCAGCCTCAGCCGACGAGGTCAGGAAGCTGTGAGAGAATGGAGTCTACGCTGTACCATCTGTCTTCGCGGCAAAGGCCATGGATCCTGTGCGGCCTCCGTCTGAGAACAGCATGGCAGGCCATCTATGGTGGTCACCAGATCATCTCTTCACCGATCAGGTTGAAGACGTGCTCTGGTGCGACGTTCGCGACATGCGAGCAGACCGCGTGACCGAGGGGGTGTCGGTCGAGAGCGGGCCCTGGACATCATGAACCGCCAGCCCAGCTACGACGACAACATCGCCGAGCTGAGCAAGGAACGGCACGGGACGTTCGTGCCCAGCTCCCAACCAGCATCCTCACAAAGGACGTGGATGACCCAGGTTCGTCGCCCGACCTCCATCGAGCCCATGTGGGCTATAGGCGACGAGAGGCGGGCAGGTGAGAGGGCTGCTTCCGGGAAGTTCATCCCTGGAGCAATGGGCGAGTGAAAAGTCGAGCACGCACGTGGATGAAGGGTGCTCTATTCAATCGTCTACTGTTGCCGCCCATAGCGCAGCCAGTTTGTCGTGTTTCGGCGGTGGCTTGGGTGGTTCGTACACAGATTGCCGACGAGGCACAATAGACTCGGTTGAGCAACAGACTCGAACGGCACATCTTCACTAGTTGCCCTGCCTCTGTCCAATCGTCCCCCCTTGCCTGTCCAGCCTTGTCTCTTGTTGGGTAAGGGGGGTGGGGGGCTACTGCTTTTCCGCCGCCGCTTGGCGTGAGCAGGAACCCCTCCGCGCCCGCCTTATTCTCGGTTTAATGCACGCTATAATTGATCCGTCCTCGGAAGAACATCCGCCTTTATCGTACATCTCATTTGTTGGTCCTTCTTTTTCTCCTCTGCCTCCTCATCCCTCCTCATGTGCGAAGCCTGCAGCAAGCTGGTGCGACCACAGCTCGATGGTTTTTCCCGCACGGTTCATTCGCAGTGTGCGGTCATCTGCGCACGCCACGCCCGAGTACCCAAAGCGGGCTCGAAGGCGACTGGTGGTGGGCTCGCAGGTCGGCAAAGCACCAATCGATGATGACCTTTGGTGTAGGCTTGAATTCGCCGACCCCCTCTCGAGTTTGTTTCCTCCACCTTCCGTCCACGGGCACAGGTGCGTGACAACCGCGCCGCTTGGAGCAAAGGTCGCTTCACCTCATGTGGGTTTTGCAGATGTTGGGTGCAATCGGAGCCTCGCGATTTGAGCATGGAATGCCAGGTCGCTCTGTTCGGCCCGGCGGCCCTCATGGCATATAACCGCGAGGCACTGGGATGGTTGAGACAAGGCAAGCCCCCCCAAGAAGAAGTGCTTGGACTGGGGAAGCACAGTCGGCACCTGCCTCGTCTCACAATAAATACTTGCTCACCTGCTCGGCAATCTGTTCGGAAGCTTGAGCGGCAGTGGTCCACAACCAACGAACGAGGCAATCCATTCTATTGCAATGCAAACGCTTCCAATCCTATCAAATGCAATACATTGCAATGCAATCCCCCTCCCGGCCTCTCCCCTCCTCCCCTCCATCCCCTCCCTCCCCTGACTCTCCTCCGTCCCTCCCCTCCCTCCCCTCCATCCCTCCCCTCCCTCCTGTCCTTCCCTTGCATTCACATCGATTTCAATCCAATCGATTGCACTTCAACCGATTGCAATCGCAAGTCCAATCCATTGCCATACAATCCTCCTCCCTCCCTCCTCTCACGTCCCCCACACGAGCCAAAGAGGAGAGGGGGGGGGCTTCAAGCCCGGGGGGGGGACTTCCAAAGCCTCCCCCCCTTTCCAAGGGGGGGGGGGGGCTCACCCCAGCTCCATTAAAAGGAGGGAGGGAGGGGATAGCTTGGAAGCCACCCCCCCCTCCGTTTCCGGCATGAAAAAGAGGGAGGGGGGGGGGGTAGCTTCCGAAGCCCCCCCCCCCCCTTTCAAAGGGGGGGGTGGCTCACCCCGGCTCAATTAAAGTGAGGGAGGGGGGGGGTAGCTTGGAACCCCCCCACCTTTTCCGGCCACGAAAAGGGGGGGGGGAGGGGGGGGGAGCTTCCGAAGCCGCCCCCCCCTTTAGCAAGGAAGGGGGGAGGGGGGTAGCTTCAAGCTGGGGCCCCCCTTCTAGTCTGTCGGGCCCCACGAGCGCGGTCTATCCAAAGAACTCCTTCCTCCTCTCTCCCCCTCCCTCCTCCTACCCCCCCCTCCCGCACGAGTGCCCGAGGCCGAGACCGCTCGCGAGCCGCTGGGGCGCTTGGAGGGCGCGCAGCGCGACGGCAGGCCGGGGGGGATGACGAGTGAAGGGAGGCAGGCCAAGCCACGTCAATCGTCCCTCCTCCTCCCTCCTTCCTCCTCCCTCCTCCTCCTCCTCCTCCTCCTCCTCCTCCTCCTCCCTCCTCCCCTCCTCTCACCTTCCTGCTCCTCCCTCCTCCTCCACCTCCTCCTCCTCCTCCTCCTCCTCCTCCTCCTCCTCCTCCTCCTCCTCCTCCTCCTCCTAGCCATTTTGGCTCAAGTTCCACGGCGCAGGACGCCCGGGAGGCACCTCAAGCCACCTCGCTCGCACCAGGGGGCGGGCCCATATGCGCGGGGCGGTCCACGAGTCGTCGCCTCGCGCTCGGGAGATCCAGAAGTTGACATCTCTTCCTCGGCGGAGGCCAGCTGAAGTGTCATCGGCCCTGCGGAGTGGCTTCGCCGGCGGAGTGCCGGCGGCGTGCCCAGATTCAGGGCTTCTGGAGCAGGCCAGTTCGTGCGCGAGGGTCTTTAGCATCCTCTTGGCGTCTGACGCTTTGGGCGCTTCGTGGATACGCCTGCGCAGCGCGAGCGAGGTGTCATGGGATGGGTGCGTGGAGCGGGATGCGCCGAGGCGCCCCAGCGATCTGGGAGGTGCCCTCGGGGAGCCCGCGGCGAGCCTCCCCGTGGACAAAAACAAGCACCAGGGCACCGCTTCAACTGGTGACAAACCTGGAACACTCGCAGGAGTCAAGGGCAGGCCCAAAGGCGAGCAAAATTTCAGGGCCGGCGAAGGTCAAGCCAAGTCACGTGCAGGAGATGTGTCAGAACGAAGGGTCGTGTCTGTCTTCTCTCGCTCGGCATGGGTGCCAAGATCCTGGGAGGATCGAAGTGGCACTAAGTTTCTTGGCTTGGGTGGGCTTCTGGGGCCATCGCTGGCCCTTGAACACCTGGGGGAGTCCACGGGGGAGCTACGAGGGCGGAGGCGGCCGCGGCGGCGGCGGCGACGACGACGACAAAGACGACGAAGACGACGACGAAGACGGCGGCCGCCGCGGCAGGCCGGCGTGGATGACGAAGGGCGTCGGCATCGGCACCAAGATCCTGGGGGAGCCCACGGGAGAGCTGATCAAGCCGGGGCTCACGCGCGCAGACCTCGAGCGCGCGCAGGCTCGGGGCCCTGCGCCAGGCCTGGACGTCCTCGGAGAGGTCGACAGCGCAGTGCGGGCGTGCCACCACCAAGGGGGGGAGGAGGAGGAGGAGGAGGACGAGGAGGAGGACGAGGAGGAGGAGGAGGAGGAGAGGAGGAGGCGGAGCCGGAGATGGGGCTGGAGCTGGAGCTGGAGCTGGAGCTGGAGCTGGAGCTGGAGCTGGAGCTGGAGCTGGAGCTGGAGCTGGAGCTGGAGCTGGAGCTGGAGCTGCAGCTGCAGCTGCAGCTGCAGCTGGAGGAGGAGGAGGAGGAGGAGGAGGAGGAGGAGGAATAATAATAATAATACTAATAATGGTACTAATACTAATAATAATAATAATACTAATAATACTAATAATACTAATAATACTAATAATAATAATACTAATAATAATAACAATAATAATAATAATAATAATAATAATAATAATAATAATAATAATAATGATAATAATAATGATGATAATGATAATTTGAGGGAGTTTCTGTGGAACTCACGTCATCCTCACCCCCCGGCGCGAAGAGCACGAGTCCAGAGCGGCCTCCGGCACCGTTTCCGGACAGATCCGGTGGATCCGCTGGATCCGCTGGATCCGGTGACGAATCCCAAACCGGCGCCCTCGCTTGAGACATCCACACAAAACCGGCCCCGGGGGAGGTGCCCAGAGGAGCCCAGAGCGGCCTCCGGCACCGTTTCCGGACAGATCCGGTGGATCCGCTGGATCCGCTGGATCCAGTGACGAATCCCAAACCGGCGCCCTCGCTTGAGACATCCTCACAAAACCGGCCCCGGGGGAGGTGCCCAGAGGAGCCCAGAGCGGCCTCAGGCACCGTTTCCGGACAGATCCGGTGGATCCGCTGGATCCGCTGGATCCGGTGACGAATCCCAAACCGGCGCCCTCGCTTGAGACATCCTCACACAACCGGCCCCGGGGGAGGTGCCCAGAGGAGCCCAGAGCGGCCTCCGGCACCGTTTCCGGACAGATCCGCTGGATCCGCTGGATCCGCTGGATCCGGTGACGAATCCCAAACCGGCGCCCTCGCTTGAGACATCCTCACAAAACCGGCCCCGGGGGAGGTGCCCAGAGGAGCCCAGAGCGGCCTCCGGCACCGTTTCCGGACAGATCCGGTGGATCCGCTGGATCCGCTGGATCCAGTGACGAATCCCAAACCGGCGCCCTCGCTTGAGACATCCTCACAAAACCGGCCCCGGGGGAGGTGCCCAGAGGAGCCCACCTGAAGGCCCTCGGCCTTACTAATTGTTAGCAGCACATGTAAGTAGGTTATAAGTAAGTTGCAACTAGGTTGCAAGTAAGTTATAACCATTAGTAATGTTACTAAGTCGGCTAACTCGGGCGGTGCATTTGGAGGTAGATAGCTTGAGTTTGCGAAGTTGCTAACTTCGCTAACTTTTACATGCTTACGTGAAAACAGAGCTGCTGCATCGGGTTTTCCTTGGATGTTGCCTCCAGAAACGCATGCATGTGTTTGGATTTTCGGGATCACGCAAATCGGAAATCATGATCCAGACTTGCGTGCGAACGCATTCAGAATATTGTATCGAGCGTTACAAGAATGTTGTGCATTGCAAATGCAACATATCTTTTCGAATTCGCAACCCTCTGTTGCACATGTTTTTGAATGTCACTAGAGTTTGGGCTCCAGCCGTTTGGGCGAGGATTGCTGCTGGCGCTTGTGGCGTCCTCCTGCACGCGTCGTGATGAACGCCTCCCGTGAACAGCAGATCGCGGAGGTCCGCCCCAAGATGATGGCCATCAAGGACATGTACTTGCATCCTGATGCAGCGGTGGTCTCATTACTTGAAGACGTACGCAGCATTGCAAGAGGCATAGACTGCCTGAGGGTAGAAAACATACACTCGAAGTATATGATGGTGTGCACAGAGAATCGTTACGGAGATGGAATCATTCCGAGCGAGGTTATGGATTTGATTTCCAAGATCTTCAAAAATGGATTCAAGAACTCAGCCCTCCAGAATCCAGCTTGCATGGAACTTCCACCAGTGGGCACGCCTGAGCACAATGCAATCAAGAACTTCAATTTCAAAATAATGGAGGACTCAGCGGGCCAGCTGCCGCAGTATGATTGCGATGCAAAGTTCGCATCCTATACGTGCGGCCACACATCCATGGGTTTGCGTTGCATCAACGCAGGGGTCCCAGCACCCACGGTCATGCCAGAGCGTTTCGACAGAATCTCGCACCAAGGGAAATTGTCACTGACGAGGTTACGGGAGGTTCAACCAGACTACGCTAAGGCGCGTGACGAAGGAATTGAGTGGAAGGTCTTTCGGTACGAGTTCGTGAAGGAGTTCCCGTGGATTAGTAATCTTGCTCAGGAGGCTGGCAATGCAGGCCAACAAATTGCCAGATGCGAGTCTCGCATGAGTCTCATGTACAAGATCGCAGCAATTGCCAACCGACACCACACGGGTGGCACCATGATCGATTGGGATAGTGTGATCCGCGAGGCGACTCGCGCAGGCTCTCTCTTTCCTGGGGAGATCGATGGCTTAGTAAAAAATGTGAAGGAGTTGTCTGGCGGCCTCGGCAACCCGATCTTTCTGAACGAGCTTCGCGGCTTCTCGCGGCAGCTGACCTCCCAGTGCGTGGTCACGGGTTCAATGGCGAAGTCTCTCGCCGAGGTGCAGATCAAGCATGAGGGGGCCGCTGCGACATTCAAGCTCGCATGCATGAAGGCGATGACATGCGCGACGGGTAAGTTCGCGAGGGATGGCCATCAGATGCTTTTGAAGCCAGGCGACGTGACCGCCTTGTCGAGCGATAAGAAGTCTACGATTGTAATGGTGGCCGATGAATTTCCTCAGAAAGTGCGACAGATCGCACGCGGTGAGGGCATCACGGCAGACACGGTCGCCTACGGCACCATCGTGGGATTGACTGACGTTCGCGTAGTTCATTTCGTGTTCAACAAGCCCGATGAGCGCTTAGGCACTTGCAAGACGCTGAATGACATCGGGGTCAGCTTCACCACTGCGTTGGCAACGCACGTTGGCAAAGCAGTTGCTAGCCCATGGAAGCAGATCGGTCGCGAGGGCGCATCCAAAGCCGTGACAGGGCAGGCGCGTAGCTCAGACGTGAAAGAGCACACCGCTTCGGGCAAGTGGTCGAACCAAGTGGACAAGCTCAGTGACAAGGGGTTTGAGGTTGGCGCCAAAGTCGCCTTGGCGAGCGACACCTTGGGTGAGAACATGTACGAGCTGATCTCCATCGACGCTGCGACTGGCGTGAAGTTGAAGCTTCAGGCCACGGGCAGTGCGACATGCCACCCCATCGACGACTTCTTACGTGGCAAGTTCGTCGTGTCCACGATTATGAAGGATAGTCTTGCGACCTCGTCGCAATGCATGTGGAATGCATATACACCCCCACACCTTTGAATTCTCGTTCGTCGTTCCCTCATCTCATTTGGCTCTGCGTCGTCATGTCTCATCTTTTTTTGTTCCCGCTGCTCCCCCATAGAGGAAACGATCGACAAGTTCGCTGATCATGGCCCCCTCAAGTCTGTCGATTACCAGTGGGGTATCGAGGAGGCCAAAATCAGGCTGGCCTTGGATGATGTATACAGCCAGAACGGCAACTGTCTCAAGTACTTGAGTGGCGTGGTTACGCCTGTTAAGCTTCGTGCTCTCACCGTAACGCGTTCGTTTGAGGCTGAAGAGCTGGTGCTTGTCCCACTCTCTTCGGCAATCTACTTGAAGAAGCAGACTGATATAGTTCAGTGTGGGCATGTGTTCATGAAGACATACAAGGACCCCAAGGGATTGACGTTCAATATCGTGTTTGCCCCCAGTGGTGGCATCAAGATGCCTAAGGCTGAGACGAACACTGGCGTTGGAGGGCTGAAGCAGGCACCGTCTTCGCTCGTCATCCCCTTCTGGCTCGTGCAGGATTCAGGTGAGCACGGCGCCCCCAACATGAAGCTCAAGACCGTCAAGTCTACAGCTGCCCCATCAGTGTATGTACCAATTTTGACAAACAAGTGCGCCATCAACAAGGGCGATGTCCTTAGCGCCCAGCTGGCATCGCTCATGCCCAAGCGCAAGGTAGACGATGTGCCTGCTGCGCCCGCGGCTAAGAAGGCCAGGAAGCGATGAGGCTCGCGTGTTGGCAGCATCGGTTACACATACCATGTGTCGTGGGGGGTGTTTGTGAAATGTATGAAAGCATCGTCGGTATCGTTCCTCTGCAATCGTTGCATCATTGCGTCAACACGCATCGGACTCGTCTGCAATTGTCCATTGCATCGGCCCGCTGGCGTTTGGCTGTGTCCAAGCGAGTGCACGCTGCATCTGCGCACGCACTGCAGCTGCAGATGGCAGTGAGCGTGCAGCTCCGCACGGTCATCGAGGGGGGCGGCCTTAAGGATCGCGAGCCATGGGTCCCGAGGGCGGTGATGCATACGGCAGGGGGGCTCTTCGTGGAGCTGTCGAGAGCGGATAGGCAGCTGCAAAAAATTATATCTGTGCCCAACCCCGCCAAGAGCCAATCGCCTCTGGCGACAAATGCGTTTTTCGATCAGATCTTGAAGATGCGCAACGCCGCTTGCACCGAGGCCATTTGGGACCACTTGAAGCAGGCCGACCCATTGCTTCAGCAAGATTGCGACAGGGCCAGCGTCATTAAGAACAATAGGAGTTCCCTGGATATGTCGCAATCGCGGACGCTTCGCGTATTCCCACCAGGGGAGGAGGAAGGAGAGGAGGAGGATGATACATTGGATGATGAGGTGGAGTGGCGGGGGAGGAGGGCGAGGGGGAGGGGCTGAAACAGAGGGGGATGGTGGAGGAGAAATGGGAGGAGGGAAAGGGGGAGGAGGAAGGAGCATAAGGATGACAAAAAAAGGATGAGGAGGACGAATAGGAGATGCCTTCATTCGCTTGCGTGAATAGGCCGCTCTTGGGCCACTCTTGGATCGATCTCTTGACCTTGAGACTTCTTGGGCAATCTTGGATCGCGTGAGATCTTGGACAAACTTGGGCAATCTTGGGTCGCGTGATATCCATGCCTGCATGTTGAAGCATCGCGTGATATCGGGACATATCCGTGGACATCTTGAAGAATATATATATGGGCCCCTCTTGGGACCACCGTCCAGGCAAACCACTCCCCCAAGGGGATGAAGGGCGTAGAAGAGAACGCATTCTAGACATGTGCCCTAACGGGATGGTGGTCTACCAGAAACTGTCTCGATATATATGCCCGCAGTCCAGTGCGACCATGGTGATGAGCATTTGCTTCACGATGCAGTTACCTTGAAGCTTCTGTTTGAGCTGAATGCTACTAAGAAGGTGTGGGTCGAATGTACGCCAACGGGGCTTGAGTACATACGGGTTGCATCTATCGCAGCAGCGGTTTCATGCAGTCAGGAGGCAACACATCGCTTGCGGTCAGCGCCAGCAGGGGTGGAAGGTGTGAAATGCGACAAACGTCGCAGGACGGTGTTCATGGTGGTCGACGGCAAGCGTCTGCAGGAGCGAGTGGACGATTGGACTCCCACGCACATCAACAACGCAGCCCAATCCCTTCGTGATCGCTTAGATAACGAGGCACGTGATGAGGCTGAAGCTGATGGGTCCGAGGAGTACGATGACCCGCCAGTCGCAGCAGGCGATGGCTCGCCACCAGGCGATGGCCCGCCACCAGGCGATGGCTCGCCACCAGGCGATGGATCGCCACCAGGCGATGGTTCGCCAGGCGATGGTTCGCCGCCAGGTGATGGTTCGCCAGGCGATGGTTCGCCACCAGGTGATGGGCCGCCCTCTGTTTACACTCGCCGACGGGAGATGCGCCAGACGACGCTTAGCTTCCAGTAGCTCCACTCCCTCTTCGCCTTCCCACCTCCCCTTCCCTCTCCCTCCAATCTCTATTATATGTTTGCCTCGCGTGCTCAGTCCGAATCTGGCCCCGCTGGCGGCGGGGACTCAGTAACAGAACTCAGTTCAAGATGCGGAGGGCCATCGTCGCGCATGCCGCTGTTCGGCACATCGGCGTCCCTGCCCATGCTCATGCCCTTGCCCTCGTCGGGGCCCTTGCCGCCATCGTAGCCCCCGCCGCTGTCGAGGGCCGTCGCCTTGCCCTTACCACCGTCGTTACTGCTCTTGCCACCGTTGTAGCCCTCGCCATCGTCGTAGCCCTGGCCACCGTCGTAGACCTTGT